>CM040124.1:348731307-349073652 GCA_022559845.1 Amorphophallus konjac
GTGGGTTTTTGAAGCTCAGGAGAGGAAAGAGAGGAGAATCTAGAGATTTCGGGATGGAAGGAGAGTCTTCCCCCCGTTATGAAAGAGGAGCAAGCCTAGCAGCGAGATTAGGCGACTCTCCGACCTCGAGGGTCATCTGAGTGGGACGATCTTGGTCGCATATGGTAAGCTGACTCTTTTCAAATTTTCCCACGTGAACCTTCTTCTTACTTCCTTCATTTCCTATTTCTTTCCTCTTCCTCCATATCCACTCTTCCAGGCCCGAGGAAGTTTTCCAAGCTGCCATGGCTTTCAAAGCTGACTTCCAATATCTCCATTGGCATGAGGGCCATACTCTCGAAGTGGCATTTGCAGGGGCTTTCCTTATTCACGCCAAGCATTACGAGAAGATTCGTATGGACTGGCGGCTATGGGCACACTTGTGGAGATCCTGGCATCCCCAGACCCACACTTTTATCTTCCCGACCCTTCGAGGTGACCATCCTCCTCAAGGAGGTGGAACTTGCTTGCTCGGATTGAAGAAATTCAAGAGTGACGGGAAGGTGAAGGCTATGCGGATGCTGACACGGGGGACTTCTGAAAGTGTCCTTGGAAGCTTCATGCCGCCCGACGCAGCCAGCCCGAAAGGTCCGTACTCAAAAGGGGATCGATCTCCAAAAGCTTGCGGAGTGGGTCAATGGACGCCCTGAGAGGGTCACCCAGACGATGAAAACTATTTGGAGGGAATCATGAAGGGGTTCACCATTTGTCTGGCTGCTCTCTTGTTCCTTTATACCGACAACATGGTGGAGGAAGACCAACTGGGTGCTATCTGCGGGATCTGGCGTGGAAAGAGGGTGGGACCCGTCGTCCTCGCCTATCTTTACAGCGGTCTTACTGCCTCGAGCATGAGTAAGCCTCCATTTGGTTGTGCACTTGTCTTGAATTGCTGGCTGGATTTGCATTTCAAATTCGACCACCGCGAGGGAATGCCAACCGCTTCGAAGCTCTTCCAACAAAGCTCCTTCATCACATAGCCGACGTGTTAGGCTTCGGTGGTACTGTAGTGAACCGCGTTCCGTGGCTGAAGAAACGTGAAGACTGGCGGTCTCACTTTCCGCACCGTGACACAAGGCTTCTTTACTTGCGCACCGGCATGTTTGCTTTCGCTAGATCTCCTCGGAGGTCTTCTCCCGAAGTTGATCTTCAACTTGATCCGCGCGACCGAGTTCGTCTTTATAATGCGCATCGGTGCTGCCTCCAGATTGGCATCCCACGCCATTCGTTCCCGCCACCGACTGGCATCGTTCCTTTGAAGAAGAGGGAGTTGGGCACTGAAGCGGACGCGAAGGAAGCGAAGGCCATTAAAGCTCCCTGGAAGACAAGTGTTGCGGAAAGGCATTAGCGCACGTGGTGGAAGAATGCGAGCCGTGGAGGGCTTATGTAACCGAACTGGGGAAGTTAAGGCCTAAGGCGCCTAAACCCCTGATGTAGCTCATTCTGCTTTCTGATGGAATAAAATCTGGCATTTGGATGTTGCGGACCCCTCGTCCCCTTAATTATTATCTTTTTTGTGGTTTTCTTTTCTTTCTTTTTTTTTTTCTTTGTTTGGATTATATACATACTTCTAACCCCTTTTTTTTCTTTTTATTATATTTTTTTTTTTATTAATTATTTTTTATTAGGGGGCGTCCAGAGGCCTGGACGCCCCTAATTTTTTTATATTATTTATTTTTTTATTTTTTTGGTTTGGGGGCGTCCAGGCGCCTGGACGCCCCTAAGGTTTTTGATTTTTTAAAAAAAATAAAAAAGTGGGGGCGTCCAGGCGCCTGGACGCCCCAATTAAAGCTTAATCTATATATAGGGGGGGCTCCCCCCCTAACTCACTTACTGTTCATTCTGACCGTCCAGCCACTCCAAACGACCCATTCTTAGTCCCAATGGAGCGAGGAGGATCGAGCCAAGGTCCAGGGAAGCGGAAACGACTGGCTCGTCGTGCGAGGAGGTTGAGGGATGATGCCGAGGAGGCCGCAGCAGAGGAGATTGCTGCGGGTGAGGAGATGGAGGTTCCGCTTCTGGCCGCGGAGGCCGCTGCGGATGCTGGTGACGCGGGAGAGGACGATCACGACCCGGTAAGTACTTCGGAATTCTCACTTTGTGGTTCAATAGGCTAAAACGGGCGTGCGAGAGGCTGTGAGGGAAGGACGGGCATTGAGAGAAGGAGGCGTCCAGGGTCTGGACGCCTCCACTTTTTTTTATTTTTTATTTTTGTTTATTTATTTATTTACGTAAATAATAAAATAAAATTAAAAAATAAAGAGGCGTCCAAGGCCTAGGACGCCTCCATAATAATATATATATTATATATATTTTTTTGTTTTTGGTTCTTGGATTTTTTTAAAAAAAAAAGAAATAAAGAAAAATAGGAAGGAGGCGTCCAGAGCCTGGACGCCTCCAAAAAATATATATATATATATTTAAAAAAAATAAAATAAAAAGAATAAATAGTATATACAGTGTTATTGTTTATTACTGTTCATGATGCTGATGTGTTATTTGTTAGTTTTTGTGGTGTGCAGGGCGTGATGAAGGGCCGGATCAGCTGGTCCTTGGTGGTGGCAGCATACCGTGGGCTGCCGGATTTCCAGAGGGCGCGTGTGGACGCCATGGGCTTTGGAGCTTTCCTTAGGATCGAGCCCTTCCGGCTCGACCTTCCTCTTATCCAGGCATTGAGGGAGCGGTGGCACGCACCGAGCCGGGCGTTTTTGATGCCCTGGGGGCACATGGTGCCGACACTAGAGGACGTGGCTCGGATTACCGGGCTACGGGTTGACGGAGAGGCAGTCAGCGGGGTCACCTACCCCGACTATCGAGAGAGTGCCCTGGACCTGCTGTGGTTGGAGACGAGCGTGACTGATAGAGACAGCAGGGTAGTCTGCCGAGTGGAGATTATGGAGGCGCTCGGATTCGTCGACCCGCGCCAGCGGGTTAGCGAGACTGGAGCGGAGTTCTTGGCTCGACTGGAGGGGGATGCTTGTGCAGCTTTCACCCAGGATCCGAGCGAGAGGGAGCTAGTGGACCTAGATCTTCGGAGGTTTATTTTCTTCTTCCTGGGCCGCCTTCTGCTGGGGACGAAGGGGGATGGCATCCACTGTCGTTTCCTCGGGATCTTGGCGGATCTGGACAGAGTGGGGCACTACGCGTGGGGAGTGGCTCTGCTTGCCCATTTGATTGCTGATCTCTCCCAGACTTCGGAGAAGGAGACGACAGTCAGCGGCTTCGCACCTTTCCTCCAGGTAAACATTTTATTTATGCATTTCCACAGTTAAATATGCAATTATTGTACTAATGATGTATGATGGATGCAGGTGTGGAGCTATTACTATTTCCCGATGGGGAGAGCTAGGCATGGGAACAGGAGGGCCGTGCCTCTGGCGCGGCAGTGGAGGCCGGCCGTGGTTGCAGCACCCCACGGCTACCAGCTGGCGTCACTTCGTCGGGAGCTGAGCGAGTATCCCGAGGCCATGGTATGATGCGTATGATTTTTTTTGTGTTTATGCATGTGACTGAATGGTAACTAATATGATGTATGTATGGTGATGCAGGTGGTGTGGAGGCCCTACCTGGGCATGGGCGATGCTGGCCAGCCCTAGGTTGTAGCGGGTCTTCCTCGTTTCAGGCGGGACGTGTGGGTCCATTGCCTGAATGAGATGGAGCCGCTGCGGCTTAGACTGGTCATGAGGACGTTGGGGCTGGCCCAGGAGTGGGTTGACGTAGATGCGCCGGCCCGCATTGGGCGGAAGACCAAGGGGAAGGTGAAGATTGTGGACTGGCGTACGCGCTTCCCAGCACAGTACCAGGACTGGCAGCAGGGCGGGGTCCCAGTGGTGTCCCATGTATAGGACAGCACAGATTACATGAGACGATATCGAGCTACGTACGGGGACCGCCTCTCCTTGGGTTGTATGGCAGGGGTAAGTGAAATGAAATCGCTCCACCTTTCTATATGTATATGCATGAGACACTAACTTATGTGTAATGCAGGATGCTCATGATACCATGATCGCCGACCTGCGGGCCCAGTTGGCGGACGCCAGGCGACAGTCGGTGGCCATCCGACAGGAGTTGGAGATCCTGGTGAGTTTATGTGATGCATTTTTTGTGACCTGGATTTTTGATGCTTAACCCTTGACTGACGTTTGCCCCGTGTTTCAGCGGGCCCACCAGACAGCGACAGCCGGGATGGCTGGCGGAGCGGGTTCCAGTTCGCGGGGCCCTCCTCCGGAGGTTTCTGCCCTCCAGGAGCAGCTGACGTATGCGGTGGCTCGGGCTGAGGAGGCCGAGCGTGACCGCGAGGCTCGAGTGAGTGCTTGCTTGGCCCTGACCCTCTTCTAGATGCTTTCCTTCTATCACTGTTCTCTTACGGTGCATGCGTGCTTTGATAGGTGGCCGAGATTCGGGAGGCCCTGGCCCGTGCTGTTCGTGTTGAGCAGGAGCGCGATGCCTGGGTGGCAGAGCGTGACGCCCGGATTGCGGAGCTGGAGGAGGAGCGTCGACGGGAGGCTGAGGAGCTCCCTCGTGACGTGCTGGATCTGCGGATCGCCCTCGAGCTGTCGAGGAGAGAGGCGATGAGGGAGAGAGAGGAGAGGGAGAGGGATAGGGAGAACGTGGAGAGAGAGAGGGAGAGCGTGGAGAGAGGGAGGGAGAGGGATAGGGAGAGAGAGAGAGGGAGGAGCGACAGCGGGATCAGACCGAGAGGAGGGCTCTAGAGGCCCAGCTGCTGGAGCTCCGATTGAGTCTCGGCACGGCGGAGGGGAGGCTTCGGGAGAGCGAGGAGCGGTACCAGAGGGCGAAGGAACGCGGGGCACGACTTCGTCAGTCTGGTTCTTTTTCCATGGGCAGCTATCTGGTCTCTTCGGCCGAGGAGCGTCGTCGCGCCTTCGAGGCTGAAGTGCCACCGCAGGGCGAGGTGAGCACGGCTTCTCAGGGTTCGCAGAGGCCCCCTAGGGATCCCCGACAGAGGAGGGAGGAGAGAGATGACCAGGAGGGTGACGGTGAGAGTTAGAGAGTTGCTTGTACGTCACCCTTCTCACTGTATGATGTACTTTCGGTAATTATATGAAATGGAAGTGACTTTTTTGTGTTGTGTGTACCTTTCACTCTCCCACACTTTCTTCTTTGCACTGAGTTGTCCTTTGAGGCACGCTCCGCGAGACCTTGCCCTGAACAGTGGGGAACTACGCTTTGCACGGGGGGATTTTGTTTCCTTTTCCCCCTTTTGGGCGCGTCCAGGCGCGAGGACGCGTCTTAATCCTTGATTTCAAATTTAAAGCGACGGGTGGTCTTTCTTCTCCCGTGCCTTACCCACAAACGAGCCCGCCTTCTGCCGAAACTCGCTTGTCCCCTTTCTCGTCTTCCTCCTCTTTTGATCGATGGAGTTCGGTGGGCCTGACCACGGTGAAGGTGGAGAGGGACGCGGGACCCCTCGCCCAAGGAGGGACGCGCCCGAGCACGGAACGGCGTCCATGGAGGAGGAAGGGCCGCTCCGGGCCCCCGAGGGACCCGAGGGGCCCGATGGCGTGGGAGGAGGTGAACACGGTCCGGTAGGTGCTTCGATCTCTTCCTCTTTTAATTCATTTTGGGTTTTGAAGCGAGTCGCGCGAGGGGGGAAAGGGTTCGGCGAGTGTTGCACTCAAATGATGGACGCGTCCTAGACAGGGGACGCGTTCCTTTTGACTGATATAGGACCCCTTTCTTGGTGCAGGACATGGCATGGACCCTGGGTCTGGCTGATGAGTGGGCGAGTGCGGACGAGCCGAGCCGCGTCAGGAGGGAGAGTCGCGGCAAGGCGAGGCTCGAGGAGTGGCCCGTACGTCTCCCTGGACAGCAAGGGGGTATACTGGTGCAGGACAGTGCCGACTTCCTGCGGCGGCAGAGAGAGAGCTATGCGGGGCTTCCCCAAGCTGGGGACATGCGTGGCATCGGCGGCTCGCGCGCCCAACTGTCAGAGACTAGGCGACAGCTGGCCGTCGCTCAACATGAGTTGTCGCTCCTGGTAAGTTATGTGCCGCACTTTTAACTTCAGATTTTGGAGTTTCACTGACGGCCGTTGTTTATTTTGTTCCAGCGTGCCCAGCAGACAGCGACGGTGGGAGTGGCTGGCGGATCTTCCAGTTCCTCGGCCCCTTTTCTCGAGATTGCCTCCCTCCGGGAGCAACTTGCCGGTGCGGTGGCCCGCGCGACCCGGGCGGAAGAGGAGCGTGACGCCTGGGTGGCGACTGTAGCGGAGCTGCGGCATCGTGGTGAGGAGAGACCTTCTCCAGACATCCTGGAGTTAAGGGTTCTTCTGCAGATGATGAGGAGAGAGGCAGAGAGAGAGAAAGCCGAGAGAAGGTCTGAGCGACAGCGGGATCTGACCGAGAGGAGGACCTTAGAGGCCCAAGTGAGGGAGCTCCAGCTGGGCCTTCAGGCCGTCGTACAGAGGCTAGGAGGGATGGAGACGCGCTACGAGAGAGCGCGAGAGTTCGGAGAGCGACTCCGCCAGTCCGGTCGCTTTGCCGCTAGTGGCTTTTTTGCCACGCCAGGGGAGGAGCAGCGAGTCACTGCTGCAGAGCAGGCGCCCAGAGGCGAGGCAGGTGCTACTGTACGGGGATCCCGGAGGCTTCTGAGGGACCCTCACCTTGGGGGAGAGGAGGAGAGTGCCCAGAGAGATGAGTGATGGTGAGGATTGGCGAGCTAGTGGACCCGCCACCTCTCTATGATTGTAGTGTTTATGACAGCTTGTGTAGAATTATGAATGGAGTGATTTGATTTTCTGCTGCTTGTTTGTTCTCTTGTGTGTTCCTTCTTCCCTACACTTCCTTTCCTTTGCACTGTTCCCATGTGATGGGTCTGCCGAGACTCCGCCCCAAGCAGAGAATCGCATCTCGTTGTGACCATTTTCCACGGGAATCTGCCGTCGAAGTCAATAATGACGGCCCTAGTTCCTTTTCCCGGATGTTATGTCAAATTTTGCGGACGTCCTCCAAATTATGATAGGGTATCCCTAGACAACATAGGGGCTATTCATCCTATTCTTCGTCCAGTCAATCACCCTGTGCGAGCGGTGAAGCGACACATGGGACCGCTTAGGCGGTGTCTCATTGCGAGGGCTATCATTGATAGGTGATGGAGGCAATCTTGGCCCGCACTCCTTCCATTTCTATAAATTCTTGTCCCTTTTATCTTCCCAGGTATATCGAGGACTAACTCGAGGAGCACAAGTTCTTACGGGAGAGGAGGAGTTCAAAATTCTGAGAGTTGGATGGAGGGCGAATCTTCCCATTCCTCGAAGAGAAGCAGGTCCAGTGGTAGTAGTTCCAGGATGCTTTCAGACCTTGAAGGGCACTTCAGCGAAGGGGCCCAATCTCAACTCGTAAGCCAAGTTTTCTTGCCCTTTTCTCATTCTTTCTTCCTTTCTTCCGACCAAACCTCACCCACATTCCTTGTATGCGTAGGTTGTGATGAAATCACAAATCTTATGGGAGTTGGTAGTAACAGCGTACAGGGGCCTCCCAGATTTTCAGAAGGTGAGGCTAGACGTGATGGGATTTGGTACCTTTCTTCGGATCGAGCCGATCAAGTCCGATCTGGTTCTGATCCAAGTCTTGTGTGAGAGATGGGACCCAGTGAGTCGGGCATTCTTGATGCCCTGGGGGCACATGGTGCCCAGCTTGGAGGATGTGGTCCGGATCACAAGCCTGAAGGTAGAGGGCGAGGCAGTGACCGGAGTCACTTACGCGGACTATAGAGAAGGTGCCCAGAAGTTACTGGGTCTGGACCTGGATGGTCGGAAAAACATGTCGGTAGCTAGGGCGTCCCTGATGGATGCATTAGGGCTCACCGACACTCGTCGGCGGGACGATGAATCCTCAGAAGAGTTCATGGAAAGGATAGAAATAGGATGACGCGCCGTGTACTGCACAGATTTCGGCGACTGGGAAAGATGCAACATAGATTTGAGGAGATTTCTCCTCTTCCTTTTGGGGAGATTGATACTGAGCTCGAAAGGGGAGGGTATCCAATGTTGCTTCCTGGAACTGCTGTCAGACCTTGAAAGAGTAGGGTATTATGCCTGGGGAGCCGCCATGCTGGCACACTTTTTTGCAGGCCTATTCCAAGAAACTGATCGTGAGATGAATGTGAGTGGTTTCACACCATTCATCCAGGTATTTTTTTGGTTTTGCTTGTTTTGTATTTTTTTTGTGTTTTTGCAAAGTTCTGATGGCCTGCGCTGAGCAGCTGTGGAGCTATTATTACCTCCCTATGGGGAGAGCTCGGCATTGGCGACCTGCGATGGTGCCGCTAGCCAGGCGGTGGGAACCCATCATGAGTGCGGCACCCCTAACCTACCAACTGATGGTGCTAAGGCGAGAGCTACAGGAGTTCCCTGCAGCGATGGTAAACTGGAGACCCTACTCAGACATGGTCGATGCTGACCAGCCGTGGGTTCTAGCAAGTCGTGCCCGGTTCGGACGGGAACTGTGGATGCACTGCATGAATGAAATCGAGCCACTTCGGCTACGATTAGTTATGAGGACTTTAGGACTGGCTCAAGAATGGGTGGATTCAGCTGCACCACCTCACGTCGGGAGAAAGACGCGGGGACCGGCGACCTGCATTGACTGGCGCGTGCGATTCCCCGAACAGTATGAGGACTGGCAACGGGGTGGCACGATTGTAGAATCACAGGCACGGGATAGCGAGGACTACTTGCGTCTATATAGGACAAAGTACGCAGAGCGGCTCCAACCCCGGGGACTTGTGGAGGTAGATTTCCTCTTTTCTCTTCTCTTCTTTCTCCTTTTCTTGGTTTTCTGGTGAAAATGCTGACTTGTAAGGCTGCAGGATGTCCGGGATGCCATGATAGCGAATTTACGAACTCGCTTGGCAGAGATGGAACAACAGTTGGGCGATGCTCGCGGAGCTACGAGCGCCTTGGTAGGTGTACAGTACGTTCCTAATTAAAACTCCAGATTCCAGATGTTGGCTGCTAATTCACGCGGTCGTAGCATGCCCAGATTGGCGCGGCTTCCCCAGCGACGGGAGTAGGTGGTACTTCCTCCAGCTTGTGGATTCCTACCTCCGAACTTAACTTGCTTCATGAGCAACTTGCTCACGCCACGCAGCGTGTTGCGGAGGCAGAAGGGATGCTCCGTATACAGGTAAAAGTTTCAGTGTTGGGTTCTCTTGGTTTACGCCTTATCGCGTATCTGAGATGGTACATTTGGCAGGAAAAGGAGACGGAAGGAGCGCTTGCCCAAGCTGCTCAGAAGGAGGCTAGGATAGCAGAACTGGAGAGGGAACTGCGGCGTCATCCTGATGACGACTCCTCTAGGGATGCTGTGGAACTGAGGATCACTCTCCAGTTGGAGAGGGAAGACCGCGAGAGAGAACGTGCAGAGAAAGAAAGAGACGCAGAGAGAGAAAGAGCCAACAGATTGACTGAAAGGGAGGAACGAAGGGCCATGGAGGCCCAACTATTCGAACTCCGAATCAGCCTTGGCCTTGCTGAACAGTGGCTGAGAGATGGTGAGGAGCGCTACCGAAGAGCACGAGAGCATGGCTTTCGTGTTGGTAGCTTCTCTACTGCTTCCGTAGATCAACGCCGGGATGCGGGAATAGGAAGAGGAGTACAGAGCGGTAGGAGTACCGCTTTTCGTAGTTGGGTAGCACCTTTGAGAGTGTTTTGTCCGGAGAGTAGTGGGACGAGTGATGCAGAGAGAGAGGGCGGAACTTGATGTAATTCTTTTTGGTTTTTGGAATAAAATACAAGGTTTGGTTTGTTTGTTTTTCACATTTGCTTCAGTTGCCTGAATCTCTGCACATATCACTGAAACAAACAAATCAGAATTTCTGTTCTGACTTGGCCCCTTGCTCAATAAGCAAATGGTCACTGTGACTGTCCTTGATAACTGGTCAAGGGGCCAAGCCTTTATTTAACGAAGGCAAGGGAAAGATGCGGTGATGATAAATGCGACAGGCAAGCACACGAATGCAAGCGGTATTAAAAGTGAGATGCTGCACGCAAATGTAATCATGCAAAATTGATTTGTTTTCTTTTTTATATTTGATATTTTTTTTTGTTTTATCATAAAAAGATTTTTTTGGTTTGCAAATATGTGCATTTTCTCTTTTCCATTTTTTTTATCATTTCAATTTTTTTTTGCTGCCAACGCCCGGCAAGCACCCAAATGGCACCTGACCTTCGTGAGAACAGGGGTTTCTTACTAACCTCCCAGGTATCCTAAGTGCATATCTAGGTTGATTTGGGCCTCTAGACCCCTCGAATGATGATCCCGCCGGCTAAGACTTACCCTGATGACAATACCGTCATGCCATGCTTAGGCTCCCAGTCGCTTCCGACCACAGGGATTCACCCAAAAGGTGTTTGAGGTAAATGATTTGCCCGACCCGGGTCTGTTTCCTCACAACTCTAGATGGTATAAGATGGAACACCCTGGAACCCTAACAACCAACCGCGCGACGCTGACCCGGAATCAGACGCCGTCGCACCCATAGGTGACGCGCTTGCATTGGCCTAAGCCCGAGGTTAAACAAGAAGACATCAAGGTGGTAAACAGAGGTCTTGACCCGCCAGAAACACGGAGACTCCTTCGCAGCGATAGCTTTTGCTTTTCAAAGTAGGCAACCAAATGTGTATATTAAAATAAGGTCGCAGCCCCTAGGCAATTTTCACCCTTCAGAAACTCCATCGAACCTTCATCTTTAGAGGGAGAAGGAAGAGCGTAGGGGATAAACCTCCTCAGAGGACCGGCAAAGCCGTTAACCCGGCGAGCGAATAAGGACCCATTAACTCTTTCCTTTTGGACAACTTCGGACCAAATCTCGAGCATTTACATTCCACGGCCCCTTTTGTGGATTCAGACTTTTGCTTTGAGGGGTTCCGTTTATCGTAACAGGCACGGTCACGACTAGGCTTTTTCTCTTGATTTTGACTTTGTATTTCTTTTTGTGAGGGAGATATAGTCGTTTGACGTTTGTGGGCTCCCTTTTGGTATGCCTGCGGGGACACTGCCCTCTTCTCGCGCACTGATCGATGCTCGAGGAAATGGATCCTACTCTTGCCCTTGGGGTTTGAGTTTCGGTTTCTCATGCTCAGCGTTTTAAGGGCGCCGACTGTCTCATTTGGTCGAAGAGAAAAGAATAAAGATTACAGCTTCCGGAGATCTTCTAGGTGTGGCCCTACCGTAGGTGATGCTACCAACTTTTTTGAATAAAATACATAAGTGAACACTTGTTAGCTTCCTTCGAGCGAGCATAAGCCGACGTGGCCGGACAGGGGTCTCCACGGTTCTGGCAAACCAAGACCCGGTGCCTACCAAGCCTTAATGGGCCCTATCCTAACATAAAGGTTAAATGCAGGGACTTAACTATATGGTGACTGCCGGGCATCGGCATTTTGAATTTTCCATATTTTTAGTGGTTTTTAATATTTCTTTGTTTTTTGATGTTTTTATCTTTTCATGATTTTTTTGTTTGTGCTAAGGGTAGTATTTCTTAAGATAAAGCCCATTCCAAGGGTGGGATAACTCGGTCCCTTCGGCGTTGATTAGCTTGTAGGCGTTGCCAGGGTACATGGCTTGAATTACAAATGGTCCTTCCCAATTGGGTTGGAGTTTAGAACGCGGCCCTCCAGGTTTGACAAAAATTCTTTTTACGACCATCTCACCGACTTTGAATTTTCTCTCAACGACTTTCTTTTGGTAAAAGCGAGCGAGTCTATTTTGATACACACGCGCGTGTTCGGCAGCGGCCAGTCGCTTCTCATCCAAGAGTTCCAACTGGGCGAGGAGTGAATTACGACGATCGTCGAGGGGAAATTCCTCGTCCAATTGTACCCTGAGAGAAGGGATCAGAGTCTCATACGGGACTACTGCTTCCATACCATAAGTAAGGGCAAATGGAGTCTGCCCGGTGGGGGTACGGATTGAAGTGCGATAGGCCCATAGGGCTTCGATAAGCTTTTCTGGCCAGTCTGAAAACTTACTAGACTCGCAGGTTTTTTTGATGATTTTGAGCAATGTTTTATTGGTGGCCTCCGCTTGGCCGTTACCTTGTGGGTAATATGGTGATGAATGATGCAATGCAATTGCGTACCTTTTGCAGAGGTCCTGTAGGTCCAGAGAAATGAATTGTGGCCCATTGTCGGTGACGATCGTGCTTGGGATGTCGAATCTGGCGAGGATGTTCTTCATGATGAACTTGCAGACTGTTGATGCCTTGATTTCCGCGTAAGCTTCGGCTTCGGCCCATTTGGTGAAGTATTCCGTCGCAGTAAGGATGAAAGATTTCTGCTTGGTGAGGGAATTGGGATCACCTAGGGGACCAATGATGTCGAATGCCCACATGGAGAAAGGCCATGGGGACGATATTGGATGAAGTGAGGAAGATGGTGAATGGATTTTATCGGCGTGAAGTTGACACTTGACACACCTACGGACATAGACAGCACAATCCTCTTCCATAGTGGGCCAATAAAAGCCTTGACGAATGATCTTCTTGGCGAGCATCTGACTATTCACGTGGCCACCGCACACACCCGAGTGCGTCTCCTCTACACATTTCCAAACCTTGTCGTCGCCAAGACATCTTAACAGAATACCAGTAAGGCTCCTCCTATAGAGTAGACCTCCAACCAAAGTATATTTCTGAGCCACCCTTCTAATGGCTTTCTTGTCCTCTGTGGTGGCCTCTTCAGGATAAGACTGATCTTGGCAGTATTTGACAATTTCATAGAACCATGGTTTCTCTTCATCAGCCAGTTCTTCTTCGGCCTCTGCCAACATGATTTCCCTATTTTCAAGGATATCTTCCTGCAGGATCTTCCTTGATATCCTGTCTTTGATGTTTACGTAAGAAGCATCATCGATCGCAGGGGCGTGAAGTTTGTAGATGGAAATGGACTTAAACCATCTTCCTAGAGGGAACCTTATGGATGATGCCAACGAGGCGAGGGCATCGGCGAGAATATTCTGATGACGACGGACATGAACAAAGATCAGTTTTGTGAACAGTTTGGCAAAGGCAGCAGTGAGTTCTTGGTATGGCTTGAGTTTGGGATCGCGAGTGCGATACTTAGTGAGCACCTGGTGAAGGATGAGTTGACTATCACCTACGACTCGTAACTCAGTGATACGAAAAGAATGAGCGAGTTCTAGGCCAGCTAGAAGAGCTTCATATTCGGCTATATTGTTGGTAACTGAGAATTTGAGCTGGTATGCCAACGGGAATGTGAGGCCTTCAGGTGATAGGAGGGCGATGCCGATTCCTCTCCCTTGAGAATTCAGAGCTCCATCAAAATATAGTGTCCACATTGGCTCATCTGATTGGTTGACGGATATTAGTTCCTCATCTGGAAACTCTGATTGGACGGGATCGAACTTGGGAAGAGGATGGTGAGCGAGATGCTCGGCTATGGCATAGCCTTTAATCGCCTTTTGCTGGATGTAGGTGATGTCGAACTGAGAGAGAAAACTTTGCCAGCGTGATAGCCTATCCGTAAGGACGGCTTTCTCCAGAAGGAATTTGATAGGATTCATCCGAGCAATCAAGTGGACCTCATGAGCCAAGAAGTAGTGTTTCAATTTCTGCACTACCCAAACGATGGCAGCACAGGTTTTCTCCATGCCGGTGTACTTCTGCTCACAGGGATTGAGAAGTTTGGACAAGTAATAGGTTGCCCGTTCCTTGCCTTCTTCATCAGCTTGTGCGAGGACGGCTCCCACGGAGTCATCCAAGACTGAGACGTAAAGGATCAGAGGTTTTTCTGGTTTGGGTGGAATGAGAACGGGTGGACTAGCCAGATATTCCTTCAACCCTTCAAAAGCTTTCTGACATTTAGAATTCCAGTGGAATTCTACTCCTGGCTTGGTCAACTCGTAGAGAGGTCTACACCTTTGTGAATGTTGAGACACAAACCGACGAATAAACTGCAACCTCCCGATTAAACCTCGGACTTCCCTCAAATTCTTGGGAGGTGGCATATCCCTGATAGCCTTGGCTTTGTCGGGATCAATCTCGATCCCTCTTTTGCTCACAATGAACCCCAGCAACTTACCTGACGATACTGCAAACACACACTTCTTCGGGTTCATTTTCAATTGGAACTCTCTTGACCTTTGCAAGACCTTAGCCAAAACTTCTGGATGTTCCATCCTGGTCCTTGATTTCACCAATAAGTCATCCACATACACTTCCAGATATATGTGCATCATGTCATGAAATATGGCCATCATCGCTCTTTGGTAAGTAGCTCCAGCATTCTTTAACCCAAACGGCATGACCACGTAACAATATGTTCCCCAAGGGGTAGTGAATGACGTCTTTTCCTGATCCTCTTCTGCCAAACGAATTTGATTGTATCCTGAAAATCCATCCATGAAAGAGAGGGTTTCATAGCATGCCGTGTTATCAATCAGCACATCAATGTGAGGCAAGGGAAAATCATCCTTTGGACACGCGCGGTTAAGGTCCCAGAAGTCGATGCAAATCCTGACTTTCCCATCTTTCTTCATGACCGGGACAATGTTCGCCACCCATTGAGGATAAAGGACGACTCTAATGAACCTGGCTTTGTGGAGCTTATCGACCTCTTCTTTCATTTTCAAAGCCATCTGAGGGTGGAAACGCCTTAACCTTTGTTTTACCGAGATGGACCCTGGTTTTAGGGTTAAACGGTGTTCGACCAAGGTTGAATCCAGACCCGGCATATCCTCGTAGCTCCATGCAAACGTGTCCTTATATTCCTTGAGAACCTCAATTAATGCCTCTTCTTCAGAGGGTGGTAGGTTGTCACTTATGAGGATGATCCTAGGGTCTTCCTCAGTTCCCAAGTTGACTTCTTTGGTGGATTCTTCTACGGCGGTTGACGGCTCGTCGAATCTCCTCATTCCACTAGCGTATGCGCCCGCCGCATCCTCATATTCTTCACCCTCATCTTCAGTGGGACATTCTTCATCCGTGATCTCGTAGACTCCATACCCTTCATCAGATGCACAGTCGCCCTCGCATTCTATTTCGGGTAGCTGGATGGGATTTTCTAACAACTGGGGGATGGCAAGAAGGGCCTGACACCTGGCGGCCAAATCCAGAAGTAATCGACGAGGGATCTGCCACCCCTTGGACTTCTTCATAGGTACTACCCTCGGCCTATCATTCCTAGATTGACTGACAATATTTACAGAAGAAGAGGAAGACGAAGAGGATGGTGTAGAATGTACAGGAGAAGACCCCTCAGAGGAGGGGTAGAAAAGGTCGCTCATCGGACCTTGGACGGGTGGTCCGCAAGGCGGTACGCACCCGTGGGAGATGTAGGAGGTTTCCTCAACGAAGATGTGTTGTTGGGGAGTTTGAAAATTGACGTTTTTTTTTTCGTTTTCATTTTTAATGACAAAGCAGTGAAAAGAGATTGGAGGGGAGAGAAAAGGGGTTATGGCTAGAGGATTGTGAGGCTCATAGAGCAGATCATGGTTGAAGACCTGGCGCGGGTTGAAAAGCCCGCGCAGGTATGTAAGCAAAGAAGGGGACCTGGGAAGATCATCAGACAATTGTCTGGCCCAGGAAGAAGATATCAGCAAAGGCTGAGACGAGTGGATGGAGAGGATGGCGGCTAATGAGCCGTCGACGGCAATGTTGAGGATGGATGAAGATCCGTCGATGACAGGGTCCTTTTGGCGAGCACGAGGATAGTTTGGAACCTTGACAAGAGTGGTAATATTCTCTGGTATTTCGGAGATCAATGGTGGTCCTTCAAGCTGCCGAGACGAGAACATCCTTTCCAGTGCAACGGAAATGTCCCGTATGTCGAACCATTTGTCCCACTCGCATTCCGGATCTTTGATCTTGCCTCTTTTGGTGATCCTCAGACATTTTTCAGCCAAATATACAGCATGTGATCCCCCATATGCTTCTCGTGGGTGATCTCCCATCTGAACAACGGGCCCTCTGTTGAAGTGGTTTGATAGAGTCCACGTGAGGGGCTTCCAATCTGCCTTGAACGGTCCTTTGAAGCCTAGGCCAAACCTACGGTTTGGCCTAATTTCTTTTGGCGGCTTGAGCATACCCTGTAACTGTGCGCCCAGACCTTTTCCCTGTTGATAGCCGATGTTCCTCATAATCTCCCAACCTTTGGAGTGAAAAGGGAGACATGATGTTGTGGTTGCCCTGACCGGCTCCTCTGGTGCTAGTGGAATGTGAGAGGGATCACGCACGTCCAGCAGTGATAATATGGGCCGATGAGACGACCAAACAGAAGGCAGAGAGGTGTTGATAGCATCCACTGTGTGAAGGACAGGTGTACTGACCACTTTAATAATCCTCCCTTTGTAAGGAAACTTCAGACACTGATGGTTGGTGGAAGGCACAGCGTCCATGGCTTCGATGTAAGGGCGACCCAGTATAGCCTTGAATGTGGGGTCCATGTCGAGGACATGGAATTCCGTGGGAATTGACATGGGGCCTAATTCTGCCTTCAGAATAATCATCCCCTGCGGCGGCCTTTTGCTATTGTCATAAGCCGTGACCGTGATCGAGGAAGGTCTTATTTGTTCCTCGTTGACCCCACACAACTGAAGAGTGCTCATGGAGATCACATTTATGGATGCACCCGTATCCACAAGACACGGGTTTATGGATACCCCATTGATTTTTATTGAAATGCACAGTGCATATTTCCGAGCTTCCTTGGGAGCGAGCTCGTAGTTGTGAAACATGATGGCCGGTTGTGTGTCTGTTGGGGTCAGGACGGTCGAAATCTTCTCCACGGGGAGGTCTTCATTAACCATGACCTTTTGAAGATATTTCATCAAGGCCGCCTGGTGGGATGTGGATCTTTGAAGTAGCTCTAGGATGGAGATCCGGGCAGGTGTCTTGTCCAGGTCTTTCAATAAATCATATTGTGTTCCAGGGATGGCTCTTTCTGGTTGTTCTGCATTATCCTTCTCTGGCTGAGATTGCTCGGGATTCTGACTGTTGTGGGGGAAAACCCTGTGGAAAATCCTTTCACTCCGGAGCACCATTGCCTGCGGCTTTTGCACCTCTGTGGGGGTAGCAGTGGATTTTAACAGGGGTTTGAGGGGTAGTAGTGGAGGAATGGTTGATGAAGCAGGGGTGATGACGGGAGCAGGGATTCTGACGAGGGGTTTGTTAGGTGGAGGTATGGTGGAGGTAGAGGGGATATCGCGCGGATTATGAAGGATAAGGGGTCTGGAAGGTGGAGGCGGAGGCAAAGTGGAAGTGGGTAAGGTTTGAAACGGGTAATGGTTTTGAGGTGGATGGTGGGTGACGAGTGGTTTTGAAGGCATTAGTGGTGATGTGGTGGAGAAAGACGGGGTTATGTATGGTTGACGGATGATAAGGGGTTTAGAAGGCGTAGGGGTAAATGTGGTAGAGGTGGATGGTAAGGTGGGGGAGTGAGAGAAGGTGAGAGGGTGTGAAGAAGTAGTGGAGAGTGTCGGTTGATAGGAGGTCGGGGTGCGGATGAGAGGGCGTAATGGTAGTGAAAATGGTGATGGTGATACTGACGCGGGTTGATGAGAGAGAGGTGCTACCCGGGCAAGGCAAGGGTGTTGCGTGACGATAGGGTTGGAGGTAGAAAGAATGGAGGTACTTTCCCGATGCCACACCTGATCTCTCCCGACTTCCGGGAAGGAGGAGATGGGGTTAACCTGATGATTGGGCTGTTGGTGCTCTGGTAATGGATTCTAGATTATTCCCATGTCGGGCTGTTGTTGTGGGGCCTGCTGAGGCTGTTGTTGTTGTTGTGGTTGCTGCTGCTGGTGTAACTGCTGTTGTGGCCTCTGAGGAGGTCTCCTAGCCTTGAGAGCCGCGACGTACCGTCTCATCTCATCCCAATCTATTTGATGTTCATCATTCATATCATGGATGTAATCTTTGAAATGGAAGCAGTAATCTACTGTGTGTCTTGGCTGCCTGTGGTAGACGCAGTATTTGGAGGTATCAACATTGGGGGGCCACGCGGGCCTTTCTCTGGGTAGGGCGAGTTGGTTTGATGCCATGGGGGCATTAAAAGTGTCTGCTAAGGTTTCTGGCAATGGTGGATAGTAGGCTCTCTTGGGACCGAGCGGCCTCCTTTGTTGCTGTTGGGGAGCATAGTTCCCAGGGGGTGGAACTTGGTTGTACTGAAGCGGTGGTTGTTGTTGCTGAGGTTGTGGTTGTTGTTGCTGGGGTTGGCGTAATGGAGGCATATTATCCTGGGGTGGATTATTTTGGGGTGGAGGACGAAGAGGGAAAGGTCCTGGTTGAAGGGGAAGTCGGGGCATTTGTGGAGGCCTTGGGTTGACTGCATAGTTGGCATTGTTGACCGCACTGACTTGTTCATTTGTCACGACCCCTTCTGTGGCTCCGCCCGGGACACCAGCGCCTGTCTTTCTGACCACTTTGGGCTTCGGCGACTCAAACGTGTTCATGATGGGGGAGTCTTTTAGCTGGGTTTGGATGTATCGGGCCCTTTCATAGAGTTCCTCCATTGTAGTAAGTTTATTCATGGCCAGGACATGTCTGAACTGTGGGGTTGCATTAGACACAATCATCTTCACTTGTTCGGGCTCGGAGAGGCTTATTCTTTCCGCCAGAGACCTCCATCTATCAGCATATCGGACAAAATCCTCGTCGGGTTTCATCTTTTCGGCCACTAGGTCGGTAATGGAGAGTGAGGGACCGACCCTATCCCTATATTTCTGCAAGAACCTTCTCTGGACTATTTCAAAATTCTCGGCCTCGCGGGGCTCCAGAGAATAGAACCACTCAAGCGCGGGACCATCCAATGATCTCCGAAAGAGGTATGCCAGGGACCTCTGATCGTTTTGCCAGTAAGAGGACTCATACATGAAATCCTTGAGATGAATGAAGGGGTTGCCGGTACCATTGTATCTGCGGTACGTGGGCATTTCGGAGGGAGGAAGATGAATGACGGGAAGGATTGGCAAAGCAACCTCCGGGGTGGCTTTCACGTCCACCATCCTTCTCAGATTTTGAAAGTGCTCGTCCATGCGGTTGAACCTATTGAGGAGCGATTGGGCAAGCTCCTCTGGGGGTGAAGGTGGCACTTGCCACTGGGGGAGAAACTGTCTCCCGGAGCCTTGAGGGGGGAACCCAGAATGAGAGGGAGCTGTCGGACCGCCGACAGTTGGCCCTGGCTGAAACGGCGTGTGGGGAACAACGGGAGTTTGAGATTGTGACGGGAACTGGAATGAGGGTGGTTGTTGGCTCGCTTGACCTTGAAGCGAGGGAGACTGGATGGCTTGCGCCAATGAAGGAGATGGAATGGCCTGCACGGACTCTTGGAGAGGTGCGATGGCCGGAGTTGATTCCTAGGGCGTGGGGGAAACAGATTTCCCCTTTAGAATGGCCTGGAAGGCCCGGAGCTGATCAGAGGTAAGCTCCGTGTTGGCGAGGACGCCCAGTAAGGATGAGATATCCTGTGGTAGGGACGTGTCCCCGGCAATAACCTGCACCTCATGTGAGGGGTCATGAGAAGGACCCGAGTCCATAGCATAGACTCGCGGGTCGGCTGTCAAACCACGACTAGGGTGGTTTTCCTCAGAAGACTCGTGAGACATGCTCACAGTTTTCCCAGAACACAAAAACATACACTAGCAAGTAGGTAGCAGAGATTATCAAACAAGTGGATGCCTTTACGCCCTTTTTTGTGTTTTGATTTTGATGATTTTTTTTTAATATTTTTAGCGAGATTCGAAGTTCACACAAAATGGGGACCCTAGTTTGTTTTTGTTTCACCGCCGTGTCAGCTAGGGTCTCTCGTCTCACCACGAATGAAATGACTAACTCCGGGGAACTTCAATGATACAACCAGCCCAGTGAACGAAGAGGAGATTCTTCGATGTCGGAGGCTTGCGGAGGTCCCAGTGTAGGAGATTCTAGTCTGTTGAGAGGAATTCCCAAACGGAGAGTCCTTCCTTCACCGGGAAAGGGTGATCCTCAAAAAATGAAAAAAATGATAGAAAAGAGGAATGGATGTATGCAATGGAATGCTGACAGATATATGGAGTGGGAAAACAACAGAAATAACAGACATATAATAAACAAAGAACCAATCAAAACTGACGGTGCTGCCGTGAGCACGACGGGGGCGCGCGCGGGCGCGAAGGTGGAGAGGCACGGGTGGTGCCGAACTTGCAAGGGTAGCCGAAAGGAAGCAGTAGAGGTCCCACCGTGATCGCCAATCTGTGAGCGACGTCACGCGGTTCGGGGAAGAGCGGAGAGAGGACGCGGAGCGCGCGCGGACTCCTCTTTTCTTTCTTTTTTGATGTTTGTTTGCTGCAACACAGAAATAAGAGAAGGGGGAGAAGGGGACTCCTCTTTGATGAATCGCCGATAATAGCCTGCAAGGCCTAAGAAACTTCTGATCTCGCTAGCATTGGTTGGTTTTTCCCAGTTTCTAACAGCTTCGACCTTTGACGGATCTACTGATAATCCATCTTTTGAAATCACATGTCCTAGAAAAGCCACTTCTTCAAGCCAGAATTCACACTTGCTGAGCTTTGCATATAATTGATTTGTCCGTAATATTTGTAAAGCAATCCTCAAATGTTCCTCATGCTCTTCCTTAGTCTTGGAATATATCAATATGTCATCAATAAAAACCACCACGAATTGATCTAGATAGGGCCTGAATATGCTATTCATTAACTGCATAAAGGCAGCAGGGGCATTTGTTAGTCCAAAAGGCATAACAACGAATTCATAATGGCCATACCTGCTTCTGAATGCGGTCTTATGAATGTCATCATCTTTGATCCTTAACTGATGATATCCTGATCTGAGGTCAATCTTCGAAAAATATTTGGATCCAGAAATTTGATCAAATAATTCATCGATTCTCGGCAGTGGATACTTGTTCTTGATAGTGAGATGATTCAACTGTCGATAGTCGATGCATAGCCCCATGGATCTATCTTTCTTCTTTACAAACAGTACAGGTGCTCCCCACGGGGAAGTACTTGGTCTAATGAACCCTTTTCGAATTAGTCCCATCAATTGTTCCTTCAACTCTTTGAGTTCAGCAGGTGACATCCTATAGGGTGCCCTTGAAACAGGACCAGCACCAGGGACTAAGTCAATGGTGAAGGCCACATCCCTTTGAGGGGGTAATCCCGGCAACTCTTCCGGAAACACGTCCGGGAATTCTTGTACTACTGGAATGTCTTCTAGCTTAGTGTCCTTTGTTTCCTTAACTGTGACAAATGCAAGGAAAGCTACACATCCCTTCCTGACGAGCTTGCTAGCTCGGAGGGCCGAAATAAGAGGGGAATTGCTCCGACTCTTGGGGCGAGTAAAGACTAATTCTGAAAAATCTTTGAAAGTAATTTGGCTATTGCGGCAATCAACCGTTGCCTGGTATTTGGATAACCAGTCCGCTCCCAGTATAACATCATACTCTTTTAGATCGAGGCATATGAGATCTATAGGTAAATTCCTACCTTGAACCATTACCTCACAGTTTTGGTAGTGATGAGTAATATCATTTTCACTTCCAAGAGGAGTAGTTAGAACTATTTTTATCCATTCTGGTTCTAACGGTAACGGGTCGGCAAACTTCTTAGAAATAATGGAATGCGATGCACCCGTATCAAATAAGACATAAGCACTTTTGGAACAAACTGTTAATGTACCTTCTACCAGTCCACCTTCTTCTTGCTCGGTCTCCTTTATTGCATGAAGTCGAGCGTTCTTTGTCACCGGGCGCTTACCGTCTCCGGCTTGGTCATTAAGTAACGAACAGTCGGGAATCCGATGTTCGCGGCTCCCACAACGGAGACATGCTCCTAATTTCCTCCAGCATTCTTCGGTCTTGTGACCAGCCTTGTCACAATGCTTGCATACTACGTTTGAAGGTGTAGTGGTGATAGAGAAGGGCTTGGTCTTCTTGAATTTCTGATCTTGAGAGGAAGAACCTCCATTACTAGGCCTTTTCTTGAAGTTGGGTTTGAAAGAACCCGAACTTGTGACTTGCTCCTTCTTGTCTTTCCCACAGATCCTATCAGATAGTTCCGTGGCATCTTCAAGTAGCTGAGCTCGACGTACTATTTCAGAATAAACTTGGATATCCATAGGCGCCAGCTGAGTGATGTACTGGGGCCTGAGCCCATTAAGAAACCTTTTAGCCTTCATTTTCTCCGTGCTAATCAAGTGTTTGGCATATCTGGACAATCTCGAGAACTGTGCCTCGTAATCAGCTACTGATAGGGATCGTTGCTTTAATGCAGCAAACTCAGCAGCTTTCTTCTCCTGGACTCGGTCTGAAAAGTATTTAGCATTGAAATATTCTACAAATTCTTCCCATGTAACTTGATTAGGATCGATGGTTGCTTCAATAGACTCCCACCAGCATCTAGCATCCTTTTCTAACTAGAAAGTAGCTAATAAGACTTTGTCCTGATCCGTGCATTGCATAACACGGAATATACGTTCAGTCTCCCGAACCCAATGCTCGGCATCGTCCGGATCGGTCGATCCCATAAACTTCGGGGGATTCATGCTCTTAAAGGCTTGGTGTAAGCTTCCAGCTCGTGGAGCACCACCCTGTGCTACCTGTTGTAGCACTTGAGTCATTCCTTGAAGGGTACGCTGCATGTTGCGCCATTGAGCACATTCGGCAGCCATTATCCTACAATTACAATAACTATATTAGTACGTGACTACATTTAGAAACCAGTACTCTATTTTTAACTTTAACCCTTGGTTCTACCCAATCTCACTGGTAAAAGGTTTACACTTATCCTTGGAATTGGGTTTTTCCTAGGAATTGAATACCCTAGGCTCTGATACCACAAAAACTGTCACGCCCCGAGGGCGGAAGATACCCGGATATGCGTGACGAGTTTATATCAATCATGTCAATCAGAGTAGTAGTGTATTCGACACAAAGACAGAGATGCGCAAATAGAAAGATAACCCAATCCTTATTATTAATAGGCTATTACAAATCTAATACTCTATTTAATAAAAAGAAAAGTACATAGTTGACTCAAGAAAATAGGAAAAAGACTAGATGACACTTGGACAAGCTCTAGCTCTTTCACTCGGGACTTTCCCCATCCGTTTGAGTCTCGTCATCGGACTTACCTGAAAAGTAAGGGACAAACACGGAGTGAGCGAACGCTCAGTAGGAAATTATATCTCAAGCACTAGCAAAGGGTTTAAGTAATTACATCTTTCATGAATGTACTATGGCTATGCATGCTCGCATGAAACGACAAGATAGAGAGAATATCAATAAGGTAACAAGTTGAACTAGTCATGAACTTTCAAGAAAGGATAACAAGATATTCAAGCAAGTACTTTTATCATGTCAAGAACTTTGGCTATCATGTATCAAGCAAGCAAGTAATTACCCTTTTTCGGGTCACGCAAGTCATGTCAAGTCAAGTACGATTCAAGTACAATATTTTATGTGGAATGTCCAATCAAGCTAGTCATGCACTCGGTATAATGCCAGATACCTTATCATTAAAACTCCCATGGGCACAAATACTTTCGGGTGCTCCTCCCAGGATCAGATCGGGCCCTATATGCGCAGGCATTTATCATGTATTTCGACATCCACTCTTGTATATATATAGCCAATATGGAATTTCAATAATCAAGCTCCTGTAGGATAACTTTGAGAGAATATAGTCCAAAAATATGACATTGGACATAGCTAGGCGATAATCACGGTAGAATCACGACGATCGATAAACTAGGTGGAATTAGGTTCCCTTACTCGGGTACCATGACCAGTATGGACTATCCTTCTTTATATAGAATTGTGGTCCACATGAATAGCACATCAAAGGCAAGATACCCTCATTCTTATCATAGAATTGAGGTCCACAAGAACATCGGAATATGGCATGATATCATCATCCCATTGGGAGATTCCCATGATATATACTTTGTATAATCATAAGGGCCGGTATACCATGTTTCTTTAGAGTGACATGGCAAAAATTGTGTAACGGGTTTGTAGGGTACAACCAGCTCAGTCGACCTTGAGGGAATCCAAGGTACGAGGAGTCTTACGGAGGTCTCTATGACTAACTCGCTAGTCCAAAGGAACGGAATGTCCAATGGAGAGCTTGTATGTCAATGAGAGTTGAGGGTGATCGATAGAACAACATGAAAACGTGGGACTATACTCACGGAGTGGAGATATAGTGCCGATATACATATATATAATTATAATGAAAACCCTTGGTTAGCAGTAACAGGTAAAAACATTTTTACAGAAAATAACGACTTTGATTAAGTCACTACTTAAGTAAATAACGCCTTAAATAAGGGCGTTTACATGCATTTCCAATTTTGCAGAAATTTCCATAATTCTGTGTTTTATCAAAAACACGCCCTGGACAGGGGCGTTTTATATAAATTTGACGACATATACAGTGGTCGTCTATTTCTTAATTTTCATTTTTGCAAGATATCAATTTCTGTAGTTTAACATGAACGCGCCCTAGGAAGGGCCGTAAATTTTTAAAATCACGCCCTACAGAGGGGCGTTATCACCGTGAGAGACGGCCTAGTCCAGGTCGTGAATTCAAGGAATTTACAATATTTCAGGAAATAAAATTTCAAGAGACAGGAGACATGGTCATGACAGGAAAATTAGCAGGAATTCACAGGTAGAGTCATGCAAGATATTAGAATCGATATTTCATATTTATTGAATTTTAAACAGGATCAATTATTAATTACATGCGATTTTCATGAAATTAACGCCTATAGGGCAGGGCGTCAAATCTTAAATTGACGACCTAGTGCATGTCGTTTCTAAAAGTAGCGCCCTAGACACGGGCGTCTCTTTCAAAAAATATTACAGAAAACATATTAAAGCCAGCAGAAAATTATACTACATGCATGTAATGCTGGTATATATATTAAATCACTTGTTTGGGCTACGTTGCTTGAGAAAACCTACCTTTAGTTGATCTGAGAGTTTTTGATTGAAGACTTTCTGAAGAATCGGACAGCAGCTCTAGTATATATATATATATATATATGTTCCTCCCATGAACCGACTTGCAGCAGAAGTAGAGATGTCAAAGCGAAGGACTCAGAGGAAGAGTTGAACTGAAGAAGATCCACGTTCTTCACTTGTCAACCTGCCGTAGGACCCTATAGAATATACGGAAGATATTAGCTCCTTTGCAATGATCATCTAGAGGCAAGGAAGAAGAACTTACACCCGGATGAAGAACCTACGTTCTTCAATTGACCTGCAGGTTTCCTACAAAAAGAAGAATCATTTAAAATTCTTCATATTGGGAGGAAAGCAGGAGGAAGAATCACGGTTTATTACTTACCGTAGCAGAGGGGATCGATCAAATGGATTTAGGGTTTGGTAATCAAAAGTATTTATAGGATTTTGGGGGTCCTATTAGGGTTAGAGTTCTAGTGGAAGTAATGCTTCCAATATAGAGTCCTTACCCTAGTAGATACTTACTAGATTAGCTTAATCCTTCCCAGGATAAGCTCTTGGTTCGAACGGAACCGGAATGTAATTAACGACCTAGGTCAAGGCGTCGCATTTTAAATTGACGCCTTGTCATAGGGCGTTTCTTAAACGGCGCCTTGTATAAAGGCGTTTCGTGTTTAAAAACACGCCCATGAAAGGGGCGTTTCTTTTACTTGTCCAATTTGGTCGCGTGAGAATTGACGACCGCACGTGTGGGCGTCCTTTCTTTAGGCACGCCTTATATATAGGCATTTGTTTTAAAATTAACGCCCTACTGAGAGGCGTTATTTGGTTTTGGGTTTTAATTTATCCGTTTAAGCTTCTTTCCATTATCTTTACTAATTCTTTGATTCATTTAGGGAAATTTTAATTTATTTTAACCCTTTATTTATCAGGGTTGCTACATTCTAAGACCCTAATTACGGGTTGCGTGTTTCACCTTGCGCGGAACGACGCTGTCCGCTAAGCCCGATGCAGAGAAACCGAGTCGCACAGCTGTACGGCCTCTAGAGCAGATCCACACGGACCCTTGCGCAGCGACGGTACCTCCCCGGCACAACTTTCCCCGGCTCTAACACCTTCTGGAGAGAGAGAGAGAGCAAGGGGGAGAAAAGGGGGAGGCTTAACCTCTCCCTTAAGCTTAATGCTTGGTTAGCTTAAGGGAAGGAAAGGAAAAGCTAAGAGTTCAAATGAACTCACGTAGGAGCCATATATATAGAGTTTAGGTTTATTAGAAAAGGGCTCCAAAAGACCGAAACTGTATATATGTCATATCTCATATTATACATATGTATTAAGCTCCATTTACACTCCTTTCCAAAACGAATTAAATAGAATTAATACATACAATTGTATAATAATAAACCGTCACCCAAGAATCCAATGTGTGTGATCCTCTAGGCCCATAGTCACTCTAGTTTAAGGCCCATTAACTTCTAATTCCTAATTAGAAGTAAATTAAACGTATTATTCGCTTCTACAAGAGCCGAATAATAGTTTAATTCATTCCAAACCTTCGATCACGTTGGGTCAAGCAAATCCGCGTGATCCTAGAGGACGCCGTGTTTAAACCAGCCTGTCTGGTACCTGTAAGTCCACAGTTACCACATCGATATAATCCCTCGCTCCTTCTATGAGTCTGGTACGATCGAGGGTACGGTATCTGTCAAACCCCATGATCATGCCATTTGACTATGACCTCCTTAAAGTGTATGACGTCCGTTCTAAACGAACTCACCCTACCCTGGCCAGGGATTTAACGGAGCGTCAATGTCATGACCCATTAACTGTCTGATATATACCCGACAGTGAGCGATCCCTTCTTGACCATTGATGATCTTCACACGTATCCTGGAGTGGTCAATGACTCGGCAACTCATGACTTATGGTTAAAGTCACTTAGCTAAATAATTAAACCATTCCAATCCTCGTGTAAGATCCGATCAATGTCTCAGGTCAAAGGACCAACGATGCTACTGTGACCGTTGGATCTTCAGTTGACATTAGGTATAATCAACCATCTGAAGATCCAATAGCGGATCAGTTCAGTGCACATCCTCCAAGGACATACACCTACACATATGTGTTGGTGTCCCGCACCAATGACCATGAGGCTGGTCACTGACACATCATGTGTACTGGTTTAATAGGTAATCAAAGTCCCCGAGTGATTACCCTCCAACCAGGAACAATTTAAGGTATGTGTTCATGTAAAGTAAGTCTCATGTTCGAGATCCAATCTCGACCTGACTTTACAACCACATATCCTAGGGACAACGTAAAGTAACACAATCACATATTTACACTCAAACACCACTTTATTAATGAACAAGATCGTACAACTATTGGGCCTACCCGACCCGAAATTGGCCTGTAGCACACCAACACTAACAATCTCCCACTTGAACTACAGCCAATTGCCCACAACTTTGAGGCCCATCTTATCCCGATGACGCTCAAATACAGTCTGTGTCAAAAGCTTAGTCAGTGGATCTGCTATGTTATCTTCTGACGGTACTCGCTCTACCATCACATCTCCACGATCAACAATCTCCGGAATAAGGTGAAAGCGCCTGAGAATATGCTTTGACCTTTGGTGAGATCTCGGTTCCTTCGCATGGGCGATGGCCCCATTATTATCACAAAATAATGGGATGGGAGCTGTTATCTCGGGAACTACGCCAAGTTCCAAGATGAATTTCTTCATCCAGACGGCTTCCTTAGCAGCTTCTGCTGCAGCAATATATTCTGCCTCCGTCGTCGAGTCTGCAGTCGTGTCTTGTTTGGAGCTTCTCCAACTGACTGTCCCTCCATTCAACATGAATATAAATCCAGACATGGATTTGCAGTCATCTGGATCTGACTGGAAACTAGAATATGTGTAAGCTCTAAGCTGTAAGTCCTCTCCTCCATAAAGCAGAAAAAGATCCTTAGCCCTTCGCAGGTACTTAAGGATGCCCTTTACTGCCTTCCAGTGCTCTTCGCCTGGAGTTGCCAGATATCTACTGACAATGCTCAAAGCATTGGCAACATCAGGCCGTGTACATAGCATTACATACATGATTGACCCTATCGCCGAAGTATAGGGTACCTTATTCATGTGTGCCACCTCCTCAGAAGTTTTAGGACTCATCCCCTTGGATAGGTAAATACCATGTCTCATGGGAATGAGACCTCTCTTGGAATTTTCCATCCTAAACCTTTTGAGGATAGTATCTATGTACATTGATTGGGATAATCCTAGCATCCTTTTAGATCTATCTCGATAGATTCTTATGCCCAGCACATAGGATGCTTCTCCCAAATCCTTCATTGAGAAAGTCTTGGACAACCAAGACTTAGTTGATGTCAACATCCCTACATCGTTCCCAATGAGTAAGATGTCATCAACATAAAGGACCAAGAAGGTCACTGAGCTCCCACTGACCTTCTTGTAAACACAGGGTTCATCTTCATTCCGAATGAAGTTGAAAGATTTGACAGCCTCGTCAAATCTTAAGTTCCAGCTTCTAGATGCCTGCTTTAATCCATAAATGGACCTTTGAAGTTTGCATACCTTATTAAGATGTGGCTTGGAGGTGAATCCCTCAGGCTGTACCATGTACACCTCTTCTGACAGGTTTCCATTAAGAAAAGCTATCTTCACATCCATTTGTCAGATCTCATAATCCAGGTATGCAGCAATGCCAAAGAGGATTCTGATTGACTTAACCATGGCTACTGACGAAAACGTCTCGTCATAGTCAATGCCTTGCCTTTGACGATATCCTTTCGCCACTAGTCTAGCCTTGTATGTGTCAATCTGTCCATCTGCACCGATTTTTCTTTTGAAAATCCATTTGCAGTCGATAGGGACCTTCCCTTCGGGTACATCAACCAAGTTCCAAACTTTGTTGGTGTACATAGACTGGATCTCTGAATCCATTGCCTCTTGCCATTTCTCGGAGTCTACACTACGGATCGCCTCCTGGTACGACTGAGGATCATCATCCTCATCGATACATACCTTAGAAGACCCCTCTGAGACATGTCCAACATATCTCTCATGTTCTCTCGGTAGTCTACCAGATCTCCGTAGTGTCAGTGTTTCACCTTGAATAGGATCAACCGATACAGTCTCATCTAATGAGTGTGTGTCTATGGGTTGTGGTTCTTGGACCTCGTCCAATTCTATCTGGCTCCCACTATTTTTCTGGAGTAGGTATTCTCTTTCCAGAAATACAGCTCTCTTGGCCACTAAGACCCTTTACTCAGAAGGGTGATAGAAATAATATCCAAACGTCTCCTTTGGATATCCCACAAACCTACACTTATCGGTTCTTGACTCAAGCTTATCACTCTCGTTCTTCTTTACATGAGCAGGACACCCCCAAATTTTAATGTGATTAAAATTTAGTTTCCTGCCCTTCCATATCTCATATGGTATAGAAGGAACTGATTTACTTGATATCCTATTCAATAAATAAGCCGCAGTCTCTAACGCATAGCCTCAGAGAGACAAGGGTAGTCCTGACACATACATCATGGATCGGACCATGTCTAACAAGGTCCTGTTTCTCCTCTCGGATACACCATTGTGCTGTGGTGTATACGGTGGTGTCCACTGAGAAACTATTCCATAGTCTTTAAGATAAGAAGTGAATTCATGGCTTAAGTATTCACCTCCTCGATCCGATCGAAGAGCCTTAATACTTTTACCAGTCTGTTTCTCTACTTCATTCTTGTATTCCTTAAACTTCTCAAAGGCTTGTGACTTATGTCTCATTAAATACACATAGCCATATCTAGAGAAGTCATCAATAAAAGAAATGAAATAGAGATAACCTCCTTTTACTTCTATGGACATGGGTCCACACACATCCGAGTGTATGAGCTCGAGAAGGTCAACAGTCATCTCTCCATGTCCACCAAAGGGAGCCTTAGTCATTTTTCCCATGAGACACGACTCACAGGTATCAAATGGCTTGTATTCGAATGAATTCAAATACCCATTTGAGTGTAAGTGAGAGACTCTTTTCTCACCTACATGACCAAGTCTGCAATGCCATAGATATGTAGAATTCACTTCATCAGCATTGGAAATTTGCATAACATTAGAACGTGTATCTAATACATAAAGACCATTGACTAATGAACCATTGGCTATAATCAAACCATTATTCATTATAGAGCACTCAGTGCTATTAAAAGCCAATGTGTATCCAATGTTATACAAGCCAGAGAATGAAATAATGTTCTTAATAATATTAGGAACATAATAACATTCATTCAGCTCCAGAATGACTCCTGAAGGTAAACTGAGGCGTGCAGTCCCGACAGCTTTGGCAGCAACTAAAGCTCCATTGCCCATCCTCAGTTCAATCTCCTTTTTGCCCAATCGCCTTCTATTTGCCAGCACCTGCACAGAATTGCAGATATGAGATGCACATCCAGTATCTAATACCCATGATGTGGATTCCATATATGACAAATTAAGGTCTATGACAAAAATACCTTCATTTAGAATTACCTTGCAATTCCTTTTCCAATGCCCAGTTTCCCCGCATCGAAAACATTTGTCTTCCTTTTCATTCTTATTGCCCTTCCCTTTGTCAACTTTGGCGAGTTGCTTACCCGTGGCCTTTTTCTTTCCCTTCCCTTTGTTACTCGTGGTGGATATTTGAGAGGCCTTCCTTTTCTTGTTGGCCCGACCAATAACCATTACAGACGAAGATGGTTTATCTTTCTGCATGGTTCCTTCAGCACTCTTTAACATATTGAGCAGCTCTGGGAGAGTTGCTTCAATCATGTTCATGTTAAAGTTCATGATGAAGGAAGAAAAGGAATCGGGCAATGATTGGAGTATAAGATCAATACATAGTTCAAGATCCAACTTGAACCCCAATACATTGAGTCTTTCAATCCACTCTATCATTTTCAGTACATGGGCCTGCACTGATGAACCCTCAGACATCTGTGTCCTGAAAAGCCTTTTTGAGATGTCATACCTGTCAATCCTACCCTGCTCCCCGAAGAGCTGGCGTAGATTGAGAAGTATACTTCTACAATCAGTCTTTTTAAATTGCCTCTGTAGCTCGGGAGCCATAGAGGCCAACATGTAATATTGGACAAGGGATGAGTCCTCAGACCACTTGGCATAAGCCAGTAACTCGCCCTCGTCGGCATCAGGAGTTGGCTCAGAGTGAACCGTGTCCAACACGTACGCAATCTTTTCGGCGGTAAGGACTATGCGTAGATTACGCAGCCAATCCGAGTAGTTCGGTCCAGTTAATCTATTTGGATCCAAGATGCCGCGGAGGGGGTTGGACGACGACATCGTAATCTGGATAAGAAATAAAAGACAACTTAGCATGTGTTCAAATTCTAACTTAGATGTGGTTTTCTATCTTAGTCAGTCCCACTATTTTTCGATCGGACTATATAACCCTCAGTATATAGAACGGGAGATCAGCGAGATCTACCTAGTGGGTCGGAATCTCAACGAGACTGATGTACGACCTTGTGGAAAGCACAACAAGCCATACACCATCTCAAGGGCCGTCAACAAGCACTTGCATCTAATGCAATATCCGATATTCGACCCCCGAGAAATCATCCCCTTGTGGAAAGCACAACAAAGGATATTCTCGGTTAGATCTAACCATCATTACTACATAGCAATGAGTTCATGACCCGACTCTTGTGGAAAGCACAACAAGGCCGAGTTCAATTCCTCACCCCATTGAGGCCGAACCTTGGAGTTTAATCCCGCCCCCAAACTCATGGACCTTGTGGAAAGCACAACAAATCCATGAAATGAAGACGTTCATTCACTCCATAATGATGGAGGGCCCCGACGACTCCTAGAGCCACGCTTACCAGATCTAAAATTTAAACGCGAGGGAATTTAATTTTATCTTGATCTCACCCTCGGTGGTAATATAAATATATCCAATATATTTACCGTACCTAGTAGTTTGCACAAAATAAATGCATCCAATGTAAAAATAAACGCAAGTGATCATGGACTTTAACCCTAATGTAACTAAGACATCCGGCCCGCTTCCGAAACAGCTGGATCGTCCTCGTCGGGTGTGCTCCACGCTTTCAATCGTCGACGCCGCATTAATTACAACTTTTACACGGCACGCAGGCCGGAAAAAGTAAATTACATGTGACTCTAATTCCAGCAGCCCTTAGGGCGAGTACAACAATGGAGGAAGATAGAAGTACATTAGAATTTCAACAGAGAGAGAAAGGAGGTTCGCAGACCCCAATTAATTACTTTAATCCAAGTCCATGATCACTTGCCAACCCATTCAAATAAAATCAATCAAGAGTTATTTTCTGAAAATAATTCTTATTTTTGAATTTAATAATGGGATGTGTAAACAAAAACATGCTAGCTTTGTTTAATTTTAAAAATCAAAGCATGATTAACTAAAATTAAACATACAAGCAGACCAATACAAGGTAAATAAAGTAACGCACGTAAAGAACCATCATTTTCTACATGGACATCTAATTGAGATAATTAATTAAATTTAAATTTAAATTTAATTATCTAATAATCAAATTTAAATTCAAAATTTAAACATGTCAATAATTTAAATTTAAATTCAAACTAATTATCCAATAATTTTTTTTGAAAATAAATTTAAAATAATGTAATTATCCTCAATTAGTAATTTTCTAAAATTCAAAATTTGAATTTAATAATTATCTAATAATTAAAAATTCAAATAATTGAAAATTACACATTTAACTTCAATAAAATTCAAAATTTGAATTTTTTAATTATCTAATAATTAAAAATTCAAAAATTAGAATTTATCGAAGTAACTTCAATTATTACCATTTTATCCCAAGGTAAATAGTAATTATCTCACCTCAGTAAATTCAACACGGTTAAATAAAATTTAACTTTTGACATTTACCATCGAAATAACACAATTAACCTACTAAATAAAATTCTATTTAATTTACTGAGCATTTTAATATATATATCTAATATATATATAATTTTACTAGAGCACAGTAAATTAAACAGGTTAAAACAATTTTTTTAATAGCGCCGGGTCAACCCCGCGCGTGCGGGCGGTGACCCGGCGCGCGCGGGCGCCGCCCGCGCTGCGGGCGCCCGCAACGCGGGCGACCCGCGTTGCTGGCGCCCGTCACGCGGACGCCCTGCGTGGGCGGCGCCCGCCAGGCGGGCGCCTCGCGTGGGCGGCACCCGCCCACGCGGGTGCGCCCGCCGGCGCACTGCGCCCAGAGGCGCAGTGCGCCAGCGGGAAGGCCAAAACTTTTTTTTAATTTTTTTTTTAAAAAAATTAATGTTTAGATGTCCAGCATCCAGGAAGAACAGAGATATCTAAATCTCTTTCTACAAATTATAATTGAAGATTTTCAATGCCCCTAAAATATGGTTCTAAACGGCGATAAAAATACCGACCAGAGCGCGAACCTGGCTCTGATACCACTGTAAGGTTTCGCACAGCACCTACGGGCGACGCAGCAGATAACAAAAATTTAATTTGTCCGATTCCGGTGTTATGGAAAGTTTAATCTGTGCTCTAATCGGTGTTTCTAAGACCCTAATTACGGGTTGCGTGTTTCACCTTGCGCGGAACGACGCTGTCCGCTAAGCCCGATGCAGAGAAACCGAGCCGCACAGCTGTACGGCCTTTAGAGCAGATCCACACGGACCCTTGCGCAGCGACGGTACCTCCCCGACACAACTTTCCCTGGCTCTAACACCTTCTGGAGAGAGAGAGAGCAAGGGGGAGAAAAGGGGGAGGCTTAACCTCTCCCTTAAGCTTAATGCTTTGTTAGCTTAAGGGAAGGAAAGGAAAAGCTAAGAGTTCGAATGAACTCACGTAGGAGCCATATATATAGAGTTTAAGTTTATTAGAAAAGGGCTCCAAAAGACCGAAACTGTATGTATGTCCTATCTCATATTATACATATGTATTAAGCTCCATTTACACTCCTTTCCAAAAGGAATTAAATAGAATTAATACATACAATTATATAATAATAAACCGTCACCCAAGAATCCAATGTGTGTGATCCTCTAGGCCCATAGTCACTCTAGTTTAAGGCCCATTAACTTCTAATTCCTAATTAGAAGTAAATTAAACGTATTATTCGCTTCTACAAGAGCCGAATAATAGTTTAATTCATTCCGAACCTTCGATCACGTTGGGTCAAGCAAATCCGCGTGATCCTAGAGGACGCCGAGTTTAAACCAGCCTGTCTGGTACCTGTAAGTCCACAGTTATCACATCGATATAATCCCTCGCTCCTTCTATGACTCTGGTACGATCGAGGGTACGGTATCTGTCAAACCCCATGATCGTGCCATTTGACTATGACCTCCTTAAAGTGTATGACGTCCGTTCTAAACGAACTCACACTACCCTGGCCAGGGATTTAACGGAGCGTCAATGTCATGACCCATTAACTGTCTGATATATACCCGACATTGAGCGATCCCTTCTTGACCATTGATGATCTTCACACGTATCCTGGAGTGGTTAATGACTCGGCAACTCATGACTTATGGTTAAAGTCACTTAGCTAAATAATTAAACCATTCCAATCCTCGTGTAAGATCCGATCAATGTCTCAGGTCAAAGGACCAACGATGCTACTGTGACCGTTGGATCTTCAGTTGACATTAGGTTGTGGACGCACTTTTCGTTGTTCATTCTCTTGTTGGTTTATTCGTTTATTGAGTGCGTGGGCGTGCCAGTCACCGAGGTGATAATTTATTCGGGCTCCGAAGAGCCCATGGTGCGCTCGATCTGACTTCGTCAGACGATTGTGTGGTTCGTGTCAGGACCAAAACCCGCCGCGCCGTAAAGGTCACGACGTCATTTACATCCCCCATACGAGGGAACACCCTTGATTAATCGCCGAGATTCAGGGCCTCATGGCCGAGAGATTGATTGTATAAAAGGTCTATTAGGGGGTATCGAAGTCCTCGCGTAAGGGCGAGAAGAAAACCACTTGAGATCATGTCGGTCATGTGCTGACCGTTTAATGTTCGGACGAGTGTCCGTCTCGGGAAAAGCGCGATCGTCGCGGGAAGACCGGAGCGTGTGTATGCCAAGGTACGGCAAGTTTATTGTTCGGGAGAACGAAAGATGTTCGGTTGAACCTTGGTTAGAGCGGTCGGAAACCGGTGAACCTGTTGGCCCGGTGCAAGAGCAGGCTGCGACCATACTACGGTGGGCCCCCCGCGGTCGTAACAAGACTTGCATGAGCGTCATTAATATTTCCGGTGCCAAAGGGCGGCGCGGGAGTATCCCTTGAATTGGCTGAAGAGCCCTGTGTCCCGGAGAAGCGGGCGTTCAAAACATGCCGGTCGTTCGGGAGACCGTTTAATATTCGGACGGGAGTCCAGCTTGAGAATATTGTAATCGTCGCGGGAGGACCTGGAGCATATGCATGCTGGGATACGGCAAGTATATTATTCCGAGACACTGAAAACATTCGGTTGAATCTCGGTTATTGTAGCCGAAAATCGGAGAACCTATTGGCCCAGTGCAAGATCGGGTCAGGACCATATTGGGGGTGCCTCCCGTGATCCGAACAGGGCTTGCGTGGGCATCATTAATATTCCCGGTGCCCGGGGGCAACGGGGGAGAGTCCCGGGACTGGATTTCAAAACCGAAACGCGTTCGAAAGGAGCGGGCTATAGACCGAGGATATGAGCCAGACGATAACCATGATCGGGGCGGGCCCGAGGTCCAAGTATGGCCCATGGAGGTCTTATAGATATTCCCACAGAAGGAGTCCGGGGGTGGCTAGGGCCATCTTGTTCCATTCCATTTCTGTCGGTCGCTTGCGGACCTTTTCATGTTCGGGCAAGGGCCCATATTGAAAGTGCGACGTGGGCGTGAACGACCGCGTACACATGTGTGCCGAGTTTACGGCAATTTCAATGAAAGAGCGGGAGCGAATCCCGTTGGAACAAATCCGGAATTGATGAGCTATTGGCCCGGAGCAATGCCGGTTCACAACCATATCGGGGTAGGAGCCACCGGCTATGAAGGTTGCTTACGGACCCTTTCGTGTTCGGACGTAGGTCCGTAATAAGAACGCGGCGGGAACCGAGGTGAATCCGTCCAAATGTCTGCCGAACGTGCGGAAATTTTAGTAGCGGCTCGGAAGGGATCCGGCCGGAGAAACGAGTCTGGTTTAATCGGAATGTCAGCCCGAGGTGAAGTCAGGCTATGGCCATTTTGGGATGGTTCCCTAGGCTCAGGCCCAACTCGCAAGGGCGGTATTGTTGTTCCTTCGGCACCGGGTCTCGGGAGAGACGAGGCTGCGAAGCGGATCTCATTATTTTATTATTATTTAAGAAGCGGTATCGTTATCATTTGTAGATTTATAGATATATTTGGGTGGGTTCCTTATTACCATTTATTCATTTTCCTTGTGATTGATTCGTTTGTTATGGTTAACATTAGGTTTGTTATTATTTTGTTCGTTTTGTTATCATTCATTTACTTGTCATTTTTGTTGAGTCTGTTATTATTATTTATTTATCTTGGTTATCATTTACTTTGTCTATTTATCGTTATCATTATTTCTTTTAACCTTACTATTGTTATTACTTGTTTCTTTATCATCCTTATTTATTTGTTCTTTTTGGATTTGTTATTTTTTATTATTATTATTATTACTCATATTTTCTAGAGAGAGAATGGGCCATTGGAAGGCTAAGAGAAAGGTGTACCGCTGAAGGGCTGGGAGCTGTGCCGCTGAAGGGCTGGAAGGGCTGTGCCGCTGAAGGGCCTGGGGCTGTGTCGCTGAAGGGCTAGAAGAGATGTGCCATTGAAGGGCCTGGGGCTGTACCGCTGAAGGGCTGGAAGGGCTGTGCCGCTGAAGGGCCTGGGGCTGTGCCGCTGAAGGGCTGGACGGGTGTACCGCTGGAGGGTTAAAAGTGTGTACCGCTGAAGGCCAGGGGCGTACCGCTGGAGAGCCAAGAGAGCGTGCCACCGAGGGGCTGAGGGAGGCGCGCCGGGGAAGGCCCGTAGGGGCGTGCCGGCGAGGGGCTGGCTGGAGCGTGCCAGTAAAGGGCCTGACAGGGCGTGCCGGTGAAGGGCTGGCTGGGGCGTGCCGGGGAAGGCCTGGCAGGGCGTGCCGGGGAAGGCTATCACGGGCGTGCCGGCGAAGGACGACGGAAGGTGCACCGGTGAAGGGCTGGATTATGTGTACCGGTGAAGGCCCACTCTCCCTCTGGTTCTTCTAAGGCTTTTCTTTTCTTCTTTTCTGATTTTTATTAAGTTTGCATGGGTTTCGTCTTTTCTTCTCTTGATTAATCTTCATTCTTTCTCTCATGAGGATGAATATTCAAGTTGTTTAGTTGTCGTTCGGTTTGGCTCTCTTTGAATTAATCACGGTTCCCTTGCCTCGGTTAAAGTGTTTTACCGTTGTTCTTTTCGTTCGTTTGTTACTTTCTTTTTACCTTTTAATATGTTATTGTTTCTGACGAAAATTCGGCAGCATCTCCCCTTGACCCGAGCGTAAGGGAGAAAAAGGGAACGCGCCCACATGGAGTGGCGGAACCCGACAACTGGAGGTGGGCGCCCGAAGGTAGTAACACATTTAGTAAAACTTCGGCAAACGCGGGAAAACAATGAGCCGAAGGCCCCCAAGGCTAGACGGGGTGGACTGAGGGTTGGCCTAGGCGTACCGGCCAAAGGCAAGCGCCGGGTGCTCAAGGGGGTGTACCGGCGGGGGACTGCCATGAGTGTGCCGGTCGAGGACCGGAAGGGTGAGGGTGTGCCGGTGAAGGCCATAAAGGCCGTGCCGGGGAAGGTAGCCAAGGCCGCGCCGGCGAAGGCCCGATGGGGCGTGCCGTTGAAGGCGTATGGAGGGCGTACCGCTGAGGGCGCCCGGGGGTGAGCGGAGGCAAAAAATGCCCGGGAGGACACAAACCCTAACCAAAGGAGAAAGGGAGAGGGGGCGTGAAACACCGAGTGATGCAAACACGGAAGACATACGTTGGGGAGACGTCCGGGGAAATATTTGCAAGCCTTCTACTTTTATTCTCACAAAAGGAGTGCCCCAAGGGAGCTAATACGTGGCGACAGAAAAGCAAACAGGGGGACAAAGAAAGAAAGAAAGAAGATACAATGAGGGGAAGCATGGACTCCTCCCTTCCCGGACCTCATTCTCTCCCTCCACTCACTCTTCTTCTCTTCCTCTCTTCACACCAATGATGGCGGACGGGATAGCAATGGGGGGAAGCCGGAGCCTCCCCTCTTCTTCTTCTTCTTCTCTTCACTCAGGTGGCGGTGGTGGGCGGAGCGGCAGGAAGGGGGGAGGCGGAGCCTCCCCTCTTCTTCCTCTTCTCTTCCTCTCTTCCCTCTTCTTCTCTTCTCTCTGCGTGTGTCTGTGTGTGTGTGTCTCCTCTGCCTCCTCTCTCCCTCTTTGCAGCGACGGAGAGGGGTTTTATACCCCGGGCGGCGGGAGCGTCCGAAGGTGGGAACGTCCACGGCCGAACGTGCAGCATTAAATGGGATTTGATTTGGGCTGTCCTTGGTGGCAGGGAATAGCCTTCGTGCCCCCATCTCTGCTTGACACCTCAGCTAACTTGCTGCGCGCCAAGGATCTGTAGGGGATGGCCATTAGATTTGGTCTGCCGGAGCGTGTCGCTGAAGGGCCTGGACAGCGTGCCGCTGAAGGACATGGCAATCGTGGCGCTGAAGAGCCCAACGGGCGTGCCGGCGAAGCGCAGCAAGGGCGTGCCGCTGGGGCCAGCACGGGCTTGCCGCTGAAGGCCTGAATGGGCACAGGGAGTGTGCCGCTGAAGGCCGCCAAGGCGTGCCGCTGGGAGAGCCGCCAGGGCGTGCCGCTGAACGGGCTTGAGGGCGTGCCGCTGGGCGCCTGGGGGGCGCGCCGCTGAGCGGCCTGGGGGCTTGCCACTGGGCGCCCCTTGGGGCGTGCCGCTGAAGCGCCACAAGGGCGTGCCATTGAAGAGGGCACAAGGGCGCGCCGTTGAATGGCTAAATAGGCAGTTTTGAGTCCGTTGTGAGCACGAGTTGTGGCCCGCTTGATTTTCTTCGAGGCCCATGGATTGTGGGGCTCTTGGTGGTTGGTTTCTCTTCACTATCGTGACTCCGGAGACGGCTTCACGGCAATGTGCATATTTGGGGAGTCCGGACGACCAGTCTCTCTGGGGCTTCCTCACTCGGCGCCGTTGTTGATGCGAGGCCAAGTAGGATATCTGGGTTTGAAAATTTTGGTGTCCACAAATGCCCCCCACCCACGGGTAGCGCGGGCGAAGGATGAGCCGGGCGGGGCCTGTGGGTGTACTTGTCTCTTTTCTCTTCGTCGATGCCGACGGGATGTTGAGAGCTGGCGTAACATGTTTGTCTCTCCTCTTCTTCATCAGTGCCGACAGGGCGTCGGGAGCTACCGTAGCATCTTGGTCTCTTCTTCTCTTTTTCATCAATACCGACAGGGTGTCGGGAGCTGACCTGGTTTGTTATCTTTTGGCCTCTTCGTCAGTGCCGATAGGATGTCGGGAGCTGACTTGGTTTGTTGATCTCTTGGTCTCTTCGTCAGTGCCGACAGGGTGTCGGGAACTGACCTGGCTTGTCTTTTTTTCTTGGTCTCTTCGCCAATGCCGACAGGGTGTCGGGAGCTGGCCTGGTTTGTTTTTTTCTCTTGGTCTCTTCGCCAGCGCCGACAGGGTGTCGGGAGCTGACCTGGTTTGTTGATCTCTTGGTCTCTTCGTCAGTGCCGACAGGGTGTCGGGAACTGACCTAGTTTGTTGATCTCTTGGTCTCTTCGTCAGTGCCGACAGGGTGTCAGGAACTGACCTGGCTTGTTGATCTCTTGGTCTCTTCGTCAGTGCCGACAGGGTGTCGGGAATTGACCTGGCTTGTCTTTTTTTTCTTGGTCTCTTCGCCAGTGCTGACAGGGTGTCGGGAGCTGGCGTGGTTTGTTTTTTTTCTCTTGGTCTCTTCGCCAGCGCCGACAGGGTGTCGGGAGCTGACCTGGTTTGTTGGTCTCTTGGTCTCTTCGCCAGTGCCGACAGAGTGTCGGGAGCTGACCTGGTTTGTTGCCTCTTGGTCTCTTTGTCTCTTCTTCTCTCTTTTCTCTTGTTCTCTTCTTCTTCTTCTCTTCCCCTTTTGTCATCTCTCTTTTTTTGTTCTTTTGTTGTTGTTTTGTCTCTCTTCTTTTTTCTTCTTTTTTCTTCTTCTTCTCTTTTTTTCTTCTCTTTTTTTTTTGAACAACTCCGGGTGGCTGCTGGCGTGGATGCCAATGATATAAGAGCTGTCGGCGCGGCGGCCGATGATTGAAAGCTGTTGGCGTGGGAGCCAACAAGTGAAAGCTGTCGACCCGAAGGTCGATGACTGAAAGCTGTCGGCTCAGGGGCTGATGATTGAAAGCTGTTGGCATGGGAGCCAATAATTGAAAAACTGTCGGCTCGAAGGCCGATGTTTGAAAAGCTGTCGGCTCAGGGGCCGATGATTGAAAGCTGTTGGCATGGGAGCCAATAATTGAAAAGCTGTCGACCCGAAGGCCGATGTTTGAAAGTTGTCGGCTCAGGGGCCGATGATTGAAAGCTGTTGGCATGGGAGCCAACAATGGAGGCCAAAACATCCAAGGCTGGAAGCGGGCTGCGGGAGCCGAAGTTTGGAGATTAATGGGCCGCGAGGGCAAGAGGTAGGCCACGGTGGCCAATATTGGGCCCTACGAGCCAGAGCTGGGGAAAGTAGGCTTCGATGGCCGAAATTGAGTTTATTGTATACCCCCATTTTTGTTGTTTATTTATCATTTTTTTATTATATTTTTTTTTAGAAAAGCATGCAAGCATTCATTAATAGGCACAACATAAATATAAGTAAGGCAGCTCCCCTTATAGGGGATAGGATAGGGACATCACCCGTAATTCGTAGATGCGGTGTGGGCCGCGAGACACAATCGAGGGGTGGTGCACCCGTCAAGAGGATATTGCACGTCTTGCATGCATAGCCTAAATTCACGCATTTCACCCGAGGTAATTCTCTGTGGCGTGGCAGTGCAAATGTGTGAGCAAAGAGCCCTAACCATAGGGATATGCAGGTTTTCCTGGTGACACTCGAGGATCACTCTAGTGCCTACACATTAGTTCCAGGCTTTCGACTTTCGGTAGCTTCACACAGCCCCCATCTGTTTATTTTGGTAGCGGATTTCACCGTTCAGCGCGAGTCTCCTCATGTGTCTCAATGGGGATTCCCGGCTACTAGGATTCATCCTCATTATAATTCTATTACGGATTCCACCGTTTGACGCGAGTCTCCTCATGTGTCTCAATGGGGATTCCCGACTAATAGGTTTCATCCTCATTATAATTCTATTACGGATTCCACCGTTTGACGCGAGTCTCCTCATGTGTCTCAATGGGGATTCCCGGCTAATAGGTTTCATCCTTATTATAATTCGCTTCACCATTTCGCGCGAGTCTCCTCATGTGTCTCAATGGGGATTCCCGGCTTCTCGGATTCACGTGTCTCTCTCTTTTCTTTTTTTTTTCTCTCTCTTTTTTTCTTTTTTTTTTTTTACAGTGGGGGTAGACAGCTATTTCCTCACGATTACCTTTCACGCGAGTGCAGGAATTCAAGTCTCCGTAGAGTGCTAAGAAGAAATTCGGGCAATCCCTATGGTTGAAGGCCAATGAACACATTAAGTGCTAAGTGTGGGAGCGTTGCCTCAGGTTTATTTTGTGAGTTGGGCTTAGCGATTCAGCCATGACTCTTCCCCTTGACGTATGCACTCGCCGTAATCGGGTTCCCTTCGAGCGTACGCCGTGACACCCGTGCATCTGGAATCGGGGCGATATTATTATTTAGCAAGGACACACGGTCCTAGAAAATTTCAAGGAGGTGTATTATTCTATATTAAGCAAGCATGCAAACAGGGCAATCAAGCATTCTCTTCTTTTGTTTTATTTTTCTTTTTTTTTGTGTTTGTTTTTTTTTTTGGGGTGTTGTTTTTTAATTTTTGTTTGTTTGTTTTTTGTTTATTTTTTTTTTTGCATAAGAAAATATTGTTGTTACGTATAAGTGTAGTGGTAGTAAAGATATTAGGGTGGCAGGCCGCAAAAGGGCTGAGAGGATATTAGGGAAGCGGGCTGCAAGAGCCGAAGTTATGGGATGCAGGCCGCGAAGGCCGAATTCTGGGAAGCAGGCTATGAGAGCCGGACTTGGGAAGCAGGCCACGAAGGCCAAATGTAAGCAGGCTGCAAGCGCCAAAGCTGGGAAGTAGGCTGTGAAAGCCGAGGGGAAGCAGGCGGCGAGAGCCAAAGTTGGGAAGCAGGTCACGAGGGCCGAATTTTTGGGAAGCAGGCTACAAAAGCCAGGATCTGGGAAGCAGGCTATAAAAGCCGAAGATAATGAAAAGTAAGCTAAAAAGCCAAGGGATATTGGCGAGCGGGCCACAAGGGCCAAAGGTTGGGGGAGCAGGCTACAAGAGCCAACATTGGGAAGCAGGCCACAAAGGCCAAAGGGAAGCAAGCTGCGAGAGCCAGAGATAAGCAGGCCACGAGGGCCGAATTTTGGGAAGCAGGCTACATGAGCCAGGATCTGGGAGGCCTTTGTCGGTTTAACGCCCCATCGACAGAAGGTCTAATCGGTTTAACGCCCCGTCGGCGGAAGGTCTAGTCGGTTTAACGCCCCGCCGGCGGAAGGTCTAGTCGGTTTAACGCCCCGCCGGCGGAAGGACTAGTCGGTTTAACGCCCCGCCGGCGGAAGGTCTAGTCGGTTTCTGTTTGTTGGGTGGCTGAAGGTCGGAGGTAAAAGTTCATCTCGTGACTCTTCTTTCTCTTCTTTTCTTCCTCTTTTGTGAGGAGAGGCGGGTGCAAAGACCATGTTTGCCTCGTGATCATTTCCTTCTTTTCTTCTTTTGTAGAGAGGCAGGCGTGAAGACCATGTTCGCCTCATGACTGTTCTCTTTTTTTTTTCTCTTCCTCTTCTATGGAGAGGCAGGTGCAAAGACCGCGCTCGCCTCATGTCTCTTTTTTCCCTCTATTCTTTTGTGTGATGAGGCGGGCTCGAGGGCCACGTCTGTCTCATGTATCTCTTCGTTCCTTTTCTTCTCTTCTTTTTGTTTGGTGAGGCGGGCTCGAGGGCCATGTCTTCCTCATGTCTCTTTTTTTCTTCTTTTGTGGAGAGGCCGGTGCAAGGACCATGTGTGCCTCATGTCTCTTTTTCTTCTCTTCTTTTTGTGTGATGAGGCGGGCTCGAGGACCACGCCTGCCTCATGTGTCTTTGCTTCTTCTTCTCTTGTGTGATGAGGCGGGCTCAAGGGCCACGTCTGCCTCATGTGTCTCTTCTTTCCTTTTCTTCTCTTCTTTTTTGTTTGGTGAGGCGGGCTCGAGGGTCATGTCTGCCTCATGTCTCTTTTTTTCTTCTTCTTTTGTGGAGAGGCCGGTGCAAGGACCATGTGTGCCTCATGTCTCTTTTTCTTCTCTTCTTTTGTATGATGAGGCGGGCTCGAGGACCACGTCTGCCTCGTGACTCTTCTTCTATTCTTCTTTTATGGAGAGACAGGTGCAGGGACCATGTTTGCCTCGTGACCATTCTTTTCTCTTCTTCCCTTCTTCTTTTATGGAGAGGCAGGTGCGAGGACCATGTTTGCCTCGCGACCATTCTTTTTTCTTCTTCTCTTCTTCTTTTATGGAGAGGCATGTGCAAGGACCATGTTTGCCTCGTGACCATTCTTTTTTTCTTCTTCTCTTCTTCTTTGTGATGAGGTGGGCTCGAAGACCACGTCTGCCTCATGTGTCTTCTTTTGGTTCTGCTCTTCTTCTTTTGTGTGAAGAGGCGGGACCAGGGACTACGACTGCCTCATATGTCTTTTCTTTCTCTTCTTCTCTTCTTTTGTGTTATGAGGCGGGCTCAAAGACCACGTCTGTCTCGCAACTCCCTTTTTTTCTTCTTCTTTTCTTTTATGGGGTGAGGCGGGCCCGAAGACCACGTCTGCCTCGTGTCCCCCCCCCCCCCCTTTTTTTTTGCTCTTCTTTTCTCGTTAACGCTTCCGTGCTGGAGCGTATTTCTCTTAATGTGCCCCCAGGTTGGGGTGTAGCTTCATTTGGTGTGTATCCCCCCCCTGAGGGGCGTGTTTTGCCTCTCTGCTTCTGTGCCCCCAGGCGGGGTGTATTTTTTGCTTCTATGTCCCCAGACCCGGGCGTGTTGTTTTTTTTTTTGCCCCTGAGGCGGGGTGTAGCTCTCTTCAAATGCCCCCGTGGTGGGGTATACTCTTCACGGCTTCTATGCCCCCAGGTGGGGTATGTTTCTTCTTCAGATACCCCTGAGCCAGGGTGGACCTTTCTTCATATGCCCCTGAGCCGGGGCGTGTTCTTTGTAGCTTCTATGCCCTCAAGGTGAGGTGGATTTCTTTCTTTGTATGTCCCCAGTCCGGGGTGTGCTCTCTTTTCATGTGTCCCCTGGTCGGGGTGGATTCTCTTCTTCTTATACCCCCATGGCGGGGTATGTCTTTTCCTTCATGTACCCCCATGTCGGGGTGTATTTCTTCTTCAAATGCCCCTAAGCCGAGGCGTGCTCTTTGTAGCTTCTATGCCCCCCCATGGCGGGGTATGTTCCTTCTTCAAATACCCCTAGGCCGGGGTGAACTTTTCTTCAAATACCCCTGAGTCGGGGCGTGTTCTTTATAGCCTCCAGGCCCTCGAGGTGAGATATGTTTCTTCTTCATATGCCCCTGGCACGGGGCGTATCTCTCTTCAAATGCCCCCGGGACCGAGGTGCATCTTGTGCTTCTTATGCCCCGCCCTGAAGCCGGGGTGTATCTTTTGCTTCTTACGCCCCCCCCCCTGAGGCGGGGGTGTGTCTCTTTACGGCTTTTGTGCCCCCGGACGGGGTATGTCTCTTCTTTAAATATCCCAAGTCGGGGTGTATTCTTTTGTTCTTTATGCCCCCAGGGCGGGGTGGATTCTTCGTCAAATGCCCCAGAGCCGGGGTGTATTCTCTTCACGCGCCCCCGGGCGGGGTGTGTCCTTCATGGCTTCTATGCCCCCAGACGGGGTGTGGCTTCTGCTTTTTGTGCCCCGGAGCGGGGTATGTTTTTTGCTTCTTGTACCCCCAAAGGGAGGTGTCTTTCTCTTCATACCCCCCCGGGCACGGAGTGTATCTTTACTTTTTGTGCCCCCAGGCGGGGTGTATTTTTTTTTGCTTCTATGTCCCCGAAGTAGGGTATGCTTTTTTTTCTTCTAATGCCCCCGAGGCGGGGTGTAGCTCTCTTCAGATGCCCCCATGGTGGGGTATACTCTTCACGGCTTCTATGCCCCCAGGCGGGGTATGTTTCTTCTTCATATGCCCCTGGTACGGGGTGTGTATTTTATTTCTTATACCCCCCCCCATAGCGGGGCGAATTCTGCTCTCTTTCTACCCCTGAAGGCGGAGGAGTGCTTCTCTTCATATGCCCCCGGCACGGGGGTGTATCTCTTGCTTCTTATGCCCCCCTGAGGCCGGGGTGTATCTCTTTACGGTTTCTGTGCCCCTGAAACAGGGTATGTTGTTTTTTCAAATGCCTCTTGGGCGGAGTATATCTTTCTTCTCATGCTCCCGGATCGGGATGTATGTCTCTTTGTTTCTGTGCCCCGGGTCGGGATAGATGCCTTTGCTTCTTATGTGCCAAGGGCGGAGTGTATTTTTGTGCCCCCAGGCTGGGGTAGGTGCTTCTGCTTTTTATGCACCAAGGGCGGAGTGTGTCTCTTTCTGTGCCCCTAGGCTGGGGTACATTCTTCATGTTTCTTATACTCTTTTCGCATGGCGTATTCTCTTGCTTCTTATGTCCTTGGATCGGGGCGTATGCTTCTTCTTCTGATGCCCCTAGGTCGGGGTATATTCTTTCTTCATGTGCTCCCAGGTCAGGATGTATGTCTCTTTGCTTCTTTACGCCCCCGGGTGGAGGTGCACTCTGTCTCCTTGCTTCCGCGCCCCCCAGGCGGGGTATGTTTCTTCTTCAAATGCCCCTGAGCCGGCGCATATTCTTTATGGCTTCTATGCCCCCTGGCGGGGCATATTTCTTCTTCAAATATCCCTAAGACGGGATGTATTCTTCTCTTTCTTATGCTCCCGAGGCGGGATGTATCTTCTTCAAATACCCCTAAGCCGGGGCGTGTTCTTTATGGCTTTTATTCCCCCAGGCGGGATATATTTCTCCTTCAAATACCCCTAGGCCGGGGTGTATTCTTGCTGCTTCTCATGCTCCCGAGGCGGGATGTGACTTCTTCAAATGCCCTTAAGCCGGGGCGTATTCTTCATGACTTCTATGCCCCCCCGGCGGGGTACGTTTCTTCTTCAAACGCCCCTAAGCTAGGGTGTGTTCTTATGCTTTTACGTTTTTTTTTTTTTGCGCCCCTCAGGGCGAGGTGCATTCCTCTCCATATGCCCCTAGCATGGGGTGTGCTTTTTTTTTCTTATGCCTCCAGGCCGGGGTATGCTTCTTGGCTTCTTATGCCCCCAAGGTGGGGTGTTTTCTTTGTTTCTAATGCCTCCAGAGTGGAGTGTATTGCTGCTTTCGATGCCCCCAAGGCGGGGTGTAATTCTTGCTTCTTATGCCCCCGAGGCGGGGTGAACTCTTATTCTTTGCTTATGTGTTCCCATATCGGGGTGTATTCCTCTCTTCATATGCTTCCCTAAGCCGGGGGATGTTGTTTGTTCTGCTTCAGAAGTCTCCCCCGGGGGGTGCATGTTGCTTCATGGACTCCGAGCCTGGGGTATGCTCCTTCAAAGGTCCCTAAGCCGGGGTGGATTCTCTTCTTATGCTCCCAAGGTGGGATGTAGCTTCTTCAAATGCCCCTAAGCCGGGGCGTATTCTTTATGGCTTTTATGCCCCCAGGCGGGGTATGTTTCTTTTTCAATTGTCCCTAGGACATGGTGTACTCTTCTCTTTCTCGTGCTCCCGAAGCGGGATGTAGCTTCTTCAAATGCCCCTAAGCCGGGGCGTGTTCTTTATAGCTTCTAGGCCCTCGAGGCGAGGTATACTTCTTCTTCAAATACCCCCAAGATGGGGGGTGTGATTCTCCCGCTTCCTCTGCCCCAGAGTGGGGTATACTTCTCTTTGTATTCCCCTCAGTCAGGGTGTATTCTTTTCGCTTCATATGCCCCCAGGGTGGGATGCGCCTTCTACTTCTCATGACCCCGGGATGGAGTGTATTCTCTTCATGTGCCCCCGGCACGAGGGTATATCTTTACTTTTCATGCCCCCGAAGGGGATTCTTCTTCTTTTGCCCCGACACGCCGGGGAATGTTTGCTTCTTGTGTCCCGAAAGTGGGGTGTGTTCTTGATGGCTCATGTGCCCCCGTTGGTGGGGTGTATGCTTCTTCTCCAAATTCCCCTAAGGCGGGGTGTATTCTTTGTGGCTTCATGTACCCCCTAGTCGGGGTGAATTCTTTTCTTCTTACGCCCCCATGGCGGGGTATGTCTTTTACTTCATGTGCCCCCATATCGGGGTGTATTTCTCTTCTTCAAATGCCCCTAAACTGGGGTGCAACTCTATCTCTTCTTATGTCCCCAGGTCAGGGCGGGTTCTTCTTCAAATGCCCCGAAGCCGGGGTGCAGCCTTTGCTTTGTGCCCCTCAGTCGGGGCGGATTCTCTTCATGTGCCCCTGGGAATGGGGTGTATCTCTTTTTTTTGCCTCTTATGCCCCTATGTCGGGGTATATATCTTCTTCTTATCCCCCATGGCGGGGCATGTGCATGCTCTCTTCGGGGATGGTGGCCGTGCTCGGCCTCATTGCTATAAAGCATTCCGCACAGCAAGCAGCAGTTCTTCAAGCTACAGTTGCGGCTTGTTGGGTCTTTTAACAGTCACCCAAGGGGCCGTCTTATGCCGGATAGAGGCAGCAGGGAGGAGGAACGGGCCGGGTCAGAGCACCGCGGCCTCGGGGCCTCGTAGAGTCGGGCTGGATGTCGTCCTTCTTCTTGTTTCCTTGGTCGGCGATGCTGGCCAACTTTTCTTCTCTCTTTCTTTCTTCTTCTCTTTTTTTTTCTTTTTTTTTTCTCTTCTTTTTATATGATTGACCAGGGCGGAGGTGCAGCAGAGTGCTCACCCCCTCAGAAAGGGGATGAGTGGTTCGCTCCACCGCATCAACCCCGCAGTGGCAATCTTTGTTTAGCACGGGTCTCGATTGACGTGGCCGTGCAACCCTTTCTTGTCAATTCTTTCTCTTCTTTTTCTTTTCTCCCCTTTTTTCTTCTTCTCTTCTTCTTTTCTTCTTTTCTTCTTTTCTTCTTTTCTTCTTTTCTTCTCTTTCTTCTTGAACAAAGGGGGGTTTGATTTCCCCTCCCTTCTCTTCTCTTTCTCTTTTCCTTTTCTTTTTTTTTATAACAGTCCCCATGATTCCTGGAAGCTGCATATGCTTCGAAGCAGCGTCCTCGAGGCCGCGAAGGCAGCTGCATCGAGTCTGGATTTCCTCCCCATAGGGTTGGCGAAGACAGCACCTGCAATTTCATCAAAGCAGGCAAACATCATTTATTAGGGGGCCATGAGGCCCTGAATCCCGGCGAAGAGATGAAGGGTGGTTTGGTCCCACCGGGCGTGCCAGAGTTGTGGACGCACTTTTCGTTGTTCATTCTCTTGTTGGTTTATTCGTTTATTGAGTGCGTGGGCGTGCCAGTCACCGAGGTGATAATTTATTCGGGCTCCGAAGAGCCCATGGTGCGCTCGATCTGACTTCGTCAGACGATTGTGTGGTTCGTGTCAGGACCAAAACCCGCCGCGCCGTAAAGGTCACGACGTCATTTACATCCCCCATACGAGGGAACACCCTTGATTAATCGCCGAGATTCGGGGCCTCATGGCCGAGAGATTGATTGTATAAAAGGTCTATTAGGGGGTATCGAAGTCCTCGCGAAAGGGCGAGAAGAAAACCACTTGAGATCATGTCGGTCATGTGCTGACCGTTTAATGTTCGGACGAGTGTCCGTCTCGGGAAAAGCGCGATCGTCGCGGGAAGACCGGAGCGTGTGTATGCCAAGGTACGGCAAGTTTATTGTTCGGGAGAACGAAAGATGTTCGGTTGAACCTTGGTTAGAGCGGTCGGAAACCGGTGAACCTGTTGGCCCGGTGCAAGAGCAGGCTGCGACCATACTACGGTGGGCCGCCCGCGGTCGTAACAAGACTTGCATGAGCGTCATTAATATTTCCGGTGCCAAAGGGCGGCGCGGGAGTATCCCTTGAATTGGCTGAAGAGCCCTGTGTCCCGGAGAAGCGGGCGTTCAAAACATGCCGGTCGTTCGAGAGACCGTTTAATATTCGGACGGGAGTCCAGCTTGAGAATATTGTAATCGTCGCGGGAGGACCTGGAGCATATGCATGCTGGGATACGACAAGTATATTGTTCCGAGACACTGAAAACATTCGGTTGAATCTCGGTTATTGTAGCCGAAAACCGGAGAACCTATTGGCCCAGTGTAAGATCGGGTCAGGACCATATTGGGGGCGCCTCCCGTGATCCGAACAGGGCTTGCGTGGGCATCATTAATATTCCCGGTGCCCGGGGGCAACGGGGGAGAGTCCCGGGACTGGATTTCAAAACCAAAATGCGTTCGAAAGGAGCGGGCTATAGACCGAGGATATGAGCCAGACGATGACCATGATCGGGGCGGGCCCGAGGTCCAAGTATGGCCCATGGAGGTCTTATTGATATTCCCACGGAAGGAGTCCGGGGGTGGCCAGGGCCATCTTGTTCCATTCCATTTCTGTCGGTCGCTTGCGGACCTTTTCATGTTCGGGCAAGGGCCCATATTGAAAGTGCGACGTGGGCGTGAACGACCGCGTACACATGTGTGCCGAGTTTACGGCAATTTCAATGAAAGAGCGGGAGCGAATCCTGTTGGAACAAATCCGGAATTGATGAGCTTTTGGCCCGGAGCAATGCCGACTCACAACCATATCGGGGTAGGAGCCACCGGCTATGAAGGTTGCTTACGGACCCTTTCGTGTTCGGACGTAGGTCCGTAATAAGAACGCGGCGGGAACCGAGGTGAATCCGTCCAAATGTCTGCCGAATGTGCGGAAATTTTAGTAGCGGCTCAGAAGGGATCCGACCGGAGAAACGAGTCTGGTTTAATCGGAATGTCAGCCCGAGGCGAAGTCAGGCTATGGCCATTTTGGGATGGTTCCCTAGGCTCAGGCCCAACTCGCAAGGGCGGTATTGTTGTTCCTTCGGCACCAGGTCACGGGAGAGACGAGGCTGCGAAGCGGATCTCATTGTTTTATTATTATTTAAGAAGCGGTATCGTTATCATTTGTAGATTTATAGATATATTTGGGTGGGTTCCTTATTACCATTTATTCATTTTCCTTGTGATTGATTCGTTTGTTATGGTTAACATTAGGTTTGTTATTATTTTGTTCGTTTTGTTATCATTCATTTACTTGTCATTTTTGTTGAGTCTGTTATTATTATTTATTTATCTTGGTTATCATTTACTTTGTCTATTTATCGTTATCATTATTTCTTTTAACCTTACTATTATTATTACTTGTTTCTTTATCATCCTTATTTATTTGTTCTTTTTAGATTTGTTATTTTTTTTATTATTATTATTACTCATATTTTCTAGAGAGAGAATGGGCCATTGGAAGGCTAAGAGAAAGGTGTACCGCTGAAGGGCTGGGAGCTGTGCCGCTGAAGGGCTGGAAGGGCTGTGCCGCTGAAGGGCCTGGGGCTGTGCCGCTGAAGGGCTAGAAGGGATGTGCCATTGAAGGGCCTGGGGCTGTACCGCTGAAGGGCTGGAAGGGCTGTGCCGCTGAAGGGCCTGGGGCTGTGCCGCTGAAGGGTTGGACGGGTGTACCGCTGGAGGGTTAAAAGTGTGTACCGCTGAAGGCCAGGGGCGTACCGCTGGAGAGCCAAGAGAGCGTGCCACCGAGGGGCTGAGGGAGGCGCGCCGGGGAAGGCCCGTAGGGGCGTGCCGGCGAGGGGCTGGCTGGAGCGTGCCGGCAACGGGCCTGACAGGGCGTGCCGGTGAAGGGCTGGCTGGGGCGTGCCGGGGAAGGCCTGGCAGGGCGTGCCGGGGAAGGCTATCACGGGCGTGCCGGCGAAGGACGACGGAAGGTGCACCGGTGAAGGGCTGGATTAGGTGTACCGGTGAAGGCCCACTCTCCCTCTGGTTCTTCTAAGGCTTTTCTTTTCTTCTTTTCTGATTTTTATTAAGTTTGCATGGGTTTCGTCTTTTCTTCTCTTGATTAATCTTCATTCTTTCTCTCATGAGGATGAATATTCAAGTTGTTTAGTTGTCGTTCGGTTTGGCTCTCTTTGAATTAATCGCGGTTCCCTTGCCTCGGTTAAAGTGTTTTACCGTTGTTCTTTTCGTTCGTTTGTTACTTTCTTTTTACCTTTTAATATGTTATTGTTTCTGACGAAAATTCGGCAGCATCTCCCCTTGACCCGAGCGTATGGGAGAAAAAGGGAAGGCGCCCACATGGAGTGGCGGAACCCGACAACTGGAGGTGGGCGCCCGAAGGCAGTAACACATTTAGTAAAATTTCGGCAAACGCGGGAAAACAATGAGCCGAAGGCCCCCAAGGCTGGACGGGGTGGACTGAGGGTTGGCCTAGGCGTACCGGCCAAAGGCAAGCGCTGGGTGCTCAAGGGGGTGTACCGGCGGGGGATTGCCATGAGTGTGCCGGTCGAGGACCGGAAGGGTGAGGGTGTGCCGGTGAAGGCCATAAAGGCCGTGCCGGGGAAGGTAGCCAAGGCCGCGCCGGCGAAGGCCCGATGGGGCGTGGCGTTGAAGGCGTATGGAGGGCGTACCGCTGAGGGTGCCCAGGGGTGAGCGGAGGCAAAAATGCCCGGGAGGACACAAACCCTAACCAAAGGAGAAAGGGAGAGGGGGCGTGAAACACCGAGTGATGCAAACACGGAAGACATACGTTGGGGAGACGTCCGGGGAAACATTTGCAAGCCTTCTACTTTTATTCTCACAAAAGGAGTGCCCCAAGGGAGCTAATACGTGGCGACAGAAAAGCAAACAGGGGGACAAAGAAAGAAAGAAAGAAGATACAATGAGGGGAAGCATGGACTCCTCCCTTCCCGGACCTCATTCTCTCCCTCCACTCACTCTTCTTCTCTTCCTCTCTTCACACCGACGATGGCGGACGGGATAGCAATGGGGGGAGCCGGAGCCTCCCCTCTTCTTCTTCTTCTTCTCTTCACTCAGGTGGCGGTGGTGGGCGGAGCGGCAGGAAGGGGGGAGGCGGAGCCTCCCCTCTTCTTCCTCTTCTCTTCATCTCTTCCCTCTTCTTCTCTTCTCTCTGCGTGTGTCTCTGTGTGTGTGTCTCCTCTGCCTCCTCTCTCCCTCTTTGCAGCGACGGAGAGGGGTTTTATACCCCGGGCGGCGGGAGCGTCCGAAGGTGGGAACGTCCACGGCCGAACGTGCAGCATTAAATGGGATTTGATTTGGGCTATCCTTGGTGGCAGGGAATAGCCTTCGTGCCCCCATCTCTGCTTGACACCTCAGCTAACTTGCTGCGCGCCAAGGATCTGTAGGGGATGGCCATTAGATTTGGTCTGCCGGAGCGTGTCGCTGAAGGGCCTGGACAGCGTGCCGCTGAAGGACATGGCAATCGTGGCGTTGAAGAGCCCAACGGGCGTGCCGGCGAAGCGCAGCAAGGGCGTGCCGCTGGGGCCAGCACGGGCGTGCCGCTGAAGGCCTGAATGGGCACAGGGAGTGTGCCACTGAAGGCCGCCAAGGCGTGCCGCTGGGAGAGCCGCCAGGGCGTGCCGCTGAACGGGCTTGAGGGCGTGCCGCTGGGCGCCTGGGGGGCGCGCCGCTGAGCGGCCTGGGGGCTTGCCGCTGGGCGCCCCTTGGGGCGTGCCGCTGAAGCGCCACAAGGGCGTGCCATTGAAGAGGGCACAAGGGCGCACCGTTGAATGGCTAAATAGGCAGTTTTGAGTCCGTTGTGAGCACGAGTTGTGGCCCGCTTGATTTTCTTCGAGGCCCATGGATTGTGGGGCTCTTGGTGGTTGGTTTCTCTTCATTATCGTGACTCCGGAGACGGCTTCACGGCAATGTGCATATTTGGGGAGTCCGGACGACCAGTCTCTCCGGGGCTTCTTCACTCGGCGCCGTTGTTGATGCGAGGCCAAGTAGGATATCTGGGTTTGAAAATTTTGGTATCCACATAGGTATAATCAACCATCTGAAGATCCAATAGCGGATCAGTTCAGTGCACATCCTCCAAGGACATACACCTACACATATGTGTTGGTGCCCCGCACTAATGACCATGAGACTGGTCACTGACACATCATGTGTACTGGTTTAATAGGTAATCAAAGTCCCCGAGTGATTACCCTCCAACCAGGAACAGTTTAAGGTATGTGTTCATGTAAAGTAAGTCTCATGTTCGAGATCCAATCTCGACCTGACTTTACAACCACATATCCTAGGGACAACGTAAAGTAACACAATCGCATATTTACGCTCAAACACCACTTTATTAATGAACAAGATCGTACAACTATTGGACCTACCCGACCCGAAATTGGCCTGTAGCACTCCAACACTAACAATACGTGCCTCATGTCATGAAATATGGCCATCATCGCTCTTTGGTAAGTAGCTCCAGCATTCTTTAATCCGAACGGCATGACCACGTAACAATATGTTCCCCAAGGGGTAGTGAATGACGTCTTTTCCTGATCCTCTTCTGTCAAATGAATTTGATTGTATCCTGAAAATCCATCCATGAATGAGAGGGTTTCGTAGCCTGCCGTGTTATCAATCAACACATCAATGTGAGGTAAGGGAAAATCATCCTTTGGACACGCGCGGTTAAGGTCCCGGAAGTCGATGCAAATCCTGACTTTCCCATCTTTCTTCATGACCGGGACAATGTTCGCCACCCATTGAGGATAAAGAACGACTCTAATGAACCTGGCTTTGTGGAGCTTATCGACCTCTTCTTTCATTTTCAAAGCCATTTGAGGGTGGAAACGCCTTAACTTTGTTTTACCGAGACGGACCCTGGTTTTAGGGTTAAACGGTGTTCGACCAAGGTTGAATCCAGACCCGGCATATCCTCGTAGCTCCATGCAAACGTGTCCTTATATTCCTTGAGAACCTCAATTAATGCCTCTTCTTCAGAGGGTGGTAGGTTGTCACTTATGAGGATGATCCTAGGGTCTTCCTCAGTTCCCAAGTTGACTTCTTTGGTGGATTCTTCTACGGCGGTTGACGGCTCATCGAATCTCCTCATTCCACTAACGTATGCGCCCGCCGCATCCTCATATTCTTCACCCTCGTCTTCAGTGGGGCATTCTTCATCCGTGATCTCGTAGACTCCATACCCTTCATCAGATGCACAGTCGCCCTCGCATTCTATTTCGGGTAGCTGGATGGGATTTTCTAACAACTGGGGGATGGCAAGAAGGGCCTGACACCTGGCGGCCAAATCCAGAAGGAATCGACGAGGGATCTGCCTACCCTTGGATTTCTTCCTATGTACTACCCTTGGCCTATCATTCCTAGATTGACTGATAATATTTACAGAAGAAGAGGAAGATGAAGAGGATGGTGTAGAATGTACAGGAGAAGACCCCTCAGAGGAGGGGTAGAAAAGGTCGCTCATCGGACCTTGGACGGGTGGTCCGCAAGGCGGTACGCACCCGTGGGAGATGTAGGAGGTTTCCTCAACGAAGATGTGTTGTTGGGGAGTTTGAAAATTGACGTTTTTTTTTCGTTTTCATTTTTAATGACAAAGCAGTGAAAAGAGATTGGAGGAGAGAGGAAAGTGGTTATGGCTAGAGGATTGTGAGGCTCATAGAGCAGATCATGGTTGAAGACCTGGCGCGGGTTGAAAAGCCCGCGTAGGTATGTAAGCAAAGAAGGGGACCTGGGAAGATCACAGGACAATTGTCTGGCCCTAGAAGAAGATATCAGCAAAGGCTGAGACGAGTGGATGGAGAAGATGGCGGCTAATGAGCCGTCGACGGCAATGTTGAGGACGGATGAAGATCCGTCGATGACAGGGTCCTTCTGGCGAGGACGAGGATAGTTTGGAACCTTGGCAAGAGTGGTAATATTCTCTGGTATTTCGGAGATCAATGGTGGTCCTTCAAGCTGCGGAGACGAGAACATCCTTTCCAGTGCAACGGAAATGTCCCGTATGTCGAACCATTTGTCCCACTCGCATTCCGGATCTTTGATCTTGCCTCTTTTGGTGATCCTCGGACATTTTTCAGCCAAATATACAGCATGTGATCCCCCATATGCTTCTCGTGGGTGATCTCCCATCTGAACAACGGGCCCTCTGTTGAAGTGGTTTGATAGAGTCCACGTGAGGGGCTTCCAATCTGCCTTGAATGGTCCTTTAAAGCCTAGGCCAAACCTGCGGTTCGGCCTAATTTCTTTTGGCGGTTTGAGCATACCCTGTAACTGTGCGCCCAGACCTTTTCCTTGTTGATAGCCGATGTTCCTCATAATCTCCCAACCTTTGGAGTGAAAAGGGAGACATGATGTTGTGGTTGCCCTGACCGGCTCCTTTGGTGCTAGTGGAACATGAGATGGATCACGTACGTCCAGCAGTGACAATATGGGCCGATGAGACGGCCAAACAGAAGGCAGAGAGGTGTTGATAGCATCCACTGTGTGAAGGACAGGTGTACTGACCACTTTAATAATTCTCCCATTGTAAGGAAACTTCAGGCACTGATGGTTGGTGGAAGGCACAGCGTCCATGGCTTCGATGTAAGGGCGACTCAGTATAGCCTTGAATGTGGGATCCATGTCGAGGACATGGAATTCCGTGGGAATTGACATGGGGCCTAGTTCTGCCTTCAGAATAATCATCCCCTGCGGCGGCCTTTTGCTATTGTCATAAGCCGTGACCGTGATCGAGGAAGGTCTTATTTGTTCCTCGTTGACCCCACACAACTGAAGAGTGCTCATGGAGATCACATTTATGGATGCACCCGTGTCCACAAGACACGGGTTTATGGATACCCCATTAATTTTTATTGAAATGCACAATGCATATTTCCGAGCTTCCTTGGGAGCGAGCTCATAGTTGTGAAACATGATGGCTGGTTGTGTGTCTGTTGGGGTCAGGACGGTCGAAATCTTCTCCACGGGGAGGTCTTCATTAACCATGACCTTTTGAAGATATTCCATCAAGGCCGCCTGGTGGGATGTGGATCTTTGAAGTAGCTCCAGGATGGAGATCCGGGCAGGTGTCTTGCCCAAGTGTTTCAATAGATCATACTGTGTTCCAGGGATAGCTCTTTCTGGTTGTTCTGCATCATCCTTCTCTGGCTGAGATTGCTCGGGATTCTGACTGTTGTGGGGAAAAACCCTGTGAAAAATCCTTCCACTCTGGAGCACCATTGCCTGCGGCTTTTGTACCTCTGTGGGGGTAGTAGTGGATTTTAACGGGGGTTTGAGGGGTAGTAGTGGAGGAATGGTTGATGAAGCAGGGGTGATGACGGGAGCAGGGATTCTGATGAGGGGTTTGTTAGGTGGCGGCATGGTGGAGGTAGAGGGGATATTGCGCGGATTATGATGGATAAGGGGTTTAGAAGGTGGCGGTGGAGACGAAGTAGGAGTGGGTAGGGCTTGAAGTGGGCAATGATTTTGAGGTGGGTGATGGTTAATGAGTGGTTTTGAAAGCATTAGTGGTGATACGGTGGAGAAAGACGGGGTTATGTATGGTTGACGGATGATAAGGGGTTTAGAAGGCGTAGGGGTAAATGTGGTAGAGGTGGATGGTAAAGTGGAGGAGTGAGAGAAGATGAGAGGGTGTGAAGGTGTAGTGGAGAGTGTCGGTTGATAGGAGGTCGGGGTGCGGATGAGAGGGCGTAATGGTAGTGGAAATGGTGATGGTGATACTGACGCGGGTTGATGAGAGAGAGGTGCTACCCGGGCAAGGTGAGGGGGTTGCATGACGATAGGGTTGGAGGAAGAAAGAATAGAGGTACTTTCCTGGTACCACACCTGCTCTCTCCCGACTTCCTGGAAGGAGGAGATGGGGTTAACCTGATGATTGGGCTGTTGGTGCTCCGGTAATGGATTCTGGATTATGCCCATGTCGGGCTGTTGTTGTGGGGCCTGCTGAGGCTGTTGTTGTTGTTGTTGTGGTTGCTGCTGCTGCTGCTGTTGTAACTGCTGCTGTGGCCTATGAGGAGGTCTCCTAGCCTTAAGAGCGGCGACGTATCGTCTCATTTCATCCCAGTCTATTTGATGTTCATCATTCATATCGTGGATGTAATCTTTGAAATGGAAGCAGTAATCTACTGTGTGTCCTGGCTGCCTGTGGTAGACGCAGTATTTGGAGGTATCAACATTTGGGGGCCACACGGGCCTTTCTTTGGGTAGGGCGAGTTGGTTTGATGCCATGAGGGCATTAAAAATGTCTGCTAAGGTTTCTGGCAATGGTGGATAGTAGGCTCTCTTGGGACCGAGCGGCCTCCTTTGTTGCTGTTGGGGACCATAGTTCCCCGGGGGTGGAACTTGGTTGTACTGAAGTGGTGGTTGTTGTTGCCGAGGTTGTGGTTGTTGTTGCTGGGGTTGACGTAATGGAGGCATATTATCCTGGGGTGGATTATTTTGGGGTGGAGGACGAAGAGGGAAAGGACCTGGTTGGAGGGGAAGTCGGGGCATTTGTGGAGGCCTTGGGTTGACTGCATAGTTGGCATTGTTGATCGCACCCACTTGCTCATTTGTCACGACCCCTTCTGTGGCTCCGCCCGGGACACCAGCGCCTGTCTTTCTGACCACTTTGGGCTTCGACGACTCAAACATGTTCATAATGGGGAAGTCTTTTAACTTGGTTTGGATGTATCGGGCCCTTTCATAGAGTTCCTCCATTGTAGTAAGTTTATTCATGGCCAGGACGTGTCTGAACTGTGGGGTTGCATTAGACACAATCATCTTTACTTGTTCGGGCTCAAAGAGGGTATCCCTTATTCTTTCCGCCAGAGACCTCCATCTATCAGCATAGCGGACAAAATCCTCATCGGGTTTCATCTTTTCGGCCACTAGGTCGGTAATGGAGAGTGAGGGACCGACCCTATCCCTATATTTCTGCAAGAACCTTCTCTGGACTATTTCAAAATTCTCGGCCTCGCGGGGCTCCAAGGAATAGAACCACTCAAGCGCGGGACCATCCAATGATCTCCGAAAGAGGTATGCCAGGGACCTCTGATCGTTTTGCCAATAGGAGGATTCATACATGAAATCCTTGAGGTGAATGAAGGGGTTGCCGGTACCATTGTATCTGCGGTACGTGGGCATTTCAGAGGGAGGAAGATGAATGACGGGAAGGATTGGCAAAGTAACCTCCGGGGTGGCTTTCACGTCCACCATCCTTCTCAGATTTTGAAACTGCTCGTCCATGCGATTCAACCTATTGAGGAGCGATTGGGCGAGCTCCTCTGGAGCTGAAGGTGGCACTTGCCACTGGGGGAGAAACTGTCTCCCGGAGACTTGAGGGGGGAACCCGGAATGAGAGGGAGCTGTCGGACCGTCGACAGTTGGCCCTGGCTGAAGCGGTGTGTGGGGAATAACGGGAGTTTGAGATTGTGACGGGAACTGGAATGAGGGTGGTTGTTGGCTCGCTTGTCCTTGAAGCGAGGGAGACTGGATGGCTTGTGCCAACGAAGGAGATGGAATGGCCTGCACGGACTTTTGGAGAGGTGCGATAGCCGAAGTTGATTCCTGGGGCGTGGGGGAAACAGATGGTGCCGAACTTGCAAGGGTAGCCAAAAGGAAGCAGTAGAGGTCCCACCGTGATCACCAATCTGTGAGCGACGTCACGCGGTTCGTGAAAGAGCGGAGAAGACGCGGAGCGTGCGTGCTCCTCTTTTTTTGGTGTTTGTTTGCTGCAACACAGAAATAAGAGAAGAGAGAGAAGGGGCCACCACGGGAGATTGCTCCGGCGGGGCGAGCGGGACAAGTGTGATATAGCAAGATATGGGGGTTAAACGGCCATAGCAGGAAGTGACTCGCCGCGGCCTCGGGGGGATGGGAATGGTGCAGAAATTAAATAACAAGAATTGAAACGGCCATTGGGGAAGTGACTCGCCGCGGCCTCGAGAATATGAGCAGATAATAAGATGACAGAATATAAAGAGAATACAAAGAGCGGGAATTTAAACGGCCATTGGGGAAGTGACTCGCCGTGACCTCGAGAACATAAACAGATAAGAATATAACGTATAAGAACGTGAATTTAAACGGCCATTGGGGAAGTGACTCGCCGCGGCCTCGAGAATATGAGCAGAATATAACATAATATAAAGAGAATATAAGAACGGAAATTTAAACGGCCATTGGGGAAGTGACTCGCCGCGGCCTCGAAAACAAGATGTGATCGCCAGGGGCCGAAAGACCCCAAAATAAGAAAGTGATCGCGCCTACCTCAAGAGCGGGAGATGGCGGGTTGCTTCTTCCTCTCCCTCCGGCCGGCCGACGGAGAGGGCTTTCCTCGGCTACCCTTGCAAAACAACGACAAACAAATGACAAGTGGATTAGAAAGATGGAGGTGTAGTATTCAAATCCTTGCGATAAAAATAACGAAATGATGGCAAGACACACACCTGGTTCGTGTTATCTTTTAAACCCCTCTCGGACTCGAGTAGGAGGAAAATGAGATGAAGGATGTAAGAAGTGTATAAGAAAAGGCGCCCTTATGAAGGGGGATAGGGGATGCAAGATGATGAATGCAAAAGAACTACGAAGAAAAGGAAAGAATTGGCTTATTAGATGCGCCGATGGTGAAATCCGGCGGAGCTCCGGCAGCGTGGGGACGACGTGGAAGCGCGGTGGATGAAGACGACCTTCCTCTCGCGAGCGTGAGCACCCGAGAAGCCGGCAGAACCCCCACCTACAAAAGAACCCACGGGTTAGAAAATGACTCCGTAGCCTCTGGGCTCCGGCAGCCTATCGGATCACTTCGAAGCTCTTCCAGAACTGAGGGGGTGGGCCTCTATTTATAGAGCTACGGAGGGTGGAGGCGTCCAGGACCCTGGACACCTCCATCAGGGCCGAATTAATATTTTATTCTATTTTTATATATTTTTTTAGAATACTTTTGTGGAGGCGTCCAGGGTCCCGGACGCCTCCAACAGGTCCACCGAAAACTGACGACGGCCGCACGCGGTTTGGCACAACGCGTGATTTTGTGAGCGGCGCCTCGTGATTCAGAAATGGGCGCGTCCAGGGGCCTGGACGTCTTCAAAATTTAGATTTTTTCACACACGACAAACAGTCGTTCGGTGGCCGGCGCCCGTGAGAGAGTTGATGGGGCCTGGACGCCTCCAAAAATATGTTATTTTTTATTTTGATTTTATCTTTTATGCCAAGGCTGGCATTTTAATTTTTTATATTTATTTTTTATGGAGGCGTCCAGGGGCCTGGACGCCTCCATCAATATATATATTTTTATTTATTTTTTATTTTTTTATGCCAACTGGCATTTTACACACATTTTTTTTATTTTTGTTTTTATGGAGGCGTCTAGGGGCCTGGACGCCTCCATTAAAATATATATTTTTTTATATTTTTTTATTTGGTTTTGGGCCCTGAGAAAAGAATAAAATAAAAGAAAAGAATGGGGGCGTCCAGGGGCCTGGACGCCCCCATTAAGACCCACCCGGGTCCTAGTCAGCGGCCGCCCGGCAGACATCCTTCTTGGTTCCGGAACCTCCTGATGCGTTCGACTGGTGTTGATGCCGTTCGAATGCCGTGACGGGACGATTCCGAATGCCGAAAAACGCAGAAGAAGACCTAAGAAAAGGAAGCACTCGAGTGATTCAAAATGCGTAAGTCGTTGCGGGGCGTTGCATAGTAATATGAGACTTTCTCAGGAGACGTCAAGAATGGCATGTCTACACCGGCTACTCCGTCCGCCGCCGCCCGAGCAAAGAGAAGAGAAGAAGAGAAGGAGGGGGAGGAGCTCACGCTCCGTCCCTCTTCCCTATTGTATCCCGTTCCCCCTCCCCCACGCAATATTTGCTTTTCATTTTTTCTCCTCTCTCTTTCCCTTTGCAATGTATGTGGCCGTTTGTGGCCCCTTTTCCTTTTGAATAAAAACCCCTTTTGGGATCTTCTGTTGTCTCCGTTTGTTCGGGTATTTTTGCTTGCGTCTGAGCATGCTCTTCCTCCACCTTGTCTTCCCCATCGGTTTGGCCTCCGGCGGCGATCTTTCCTCCTTGGCCTTCCCGCTTCCTGAACACCCCACATCCAGCAGCCCACCCTTGGCCTTTAGCCCTCTTTCCCCTTCTGAACACCCAACGTCCAATAGCCCTCCTGTGGCTCTTCCCCGATACGCCCTGGGCGACCTTCGCGAGCACGGCCCCAATGGCCTTAACCGGTACACCCTTTTCAGCCCTCCCCGGCACACCCGTCCGGCTCCTTGGCCGGCACACCCCATGGTGGCCCTCAGCGGCACACCTCCCCCTTTGTGGGGCTCCAGCGGTACACCCCGAGCTCATCCTTGGCCGATACGCTTTGGTTGGCCCCAGCCCACCCCGTCTAGTATTGGAAGCCTTCCGTTCTTTGTTTACTTCGCGTTTTCCGAGGTTCTAAAAAGGTGTTGCTGCCCTCGGGCGCCCACCTCCAGTTGTCGGGTTCCGCCACTCCGTGTGGGCGCGTCCCCTTTATCTCCCTTACGCTCGGGTTAAGGGGAGATGCTGCCGAATTTTCGTTAGAAACTATAATACATTAAAAGACAAAAGACAGCAACAAACAAACGAAAAGAACAACGGTGAAATGCCTTAACCAAAGCAAAAAGAACAATGCAATCAATTCAAAGAGAACCAAATCGAACGACAACTAAACAACTTGAACACTCGTCCTCATGGGAGAAAGAATGAAAATTAATCAAGAGAAGAAAAGAAGAAACCCAAGCAAACTTAATGAAACCAAGAGAGAAGAGGAAAAGACATAAGAACGGAGGGGGAGTGGGTTCCCCATGCCCTTCACCGGTACGCCCCTCTAGCCACCCTTGGCCGGCACGCCCTTCCCCGGCACACCCCTGCCAGGCCTTCGCCGGCACACCCATGCCGCCTTCGCCGGCACACTCCCTGCCGCTTTCGCCGGCACGCCTGCCGCGCCCTTCGCCGGCACCCCCCTGCCAGGCCTTCGCCGGCACACCCATGCCGCCTTCGCCAGCACACTCCCTGCCGCTTTCACCGGCACGCCTGCCGCGCCCTTCGCCGGTACGCCCCAGCCCAGCTTCCCCGGCACACCCGCCTCGGCCCTCCGCCGGTACACCCGCCTCAGCCCTTCACCGGCACACCTCTCCCAGCCATTCTCCAGCGGTACACCCTCTTTCAGCGGTACGCCTTCCTCTTGGCCCTCTAATGGCCCATTCTCTCTCCAAAAAAATACGAATAATAATAATAATAATACTACTAATAATGATAATAAATAATAACAAATTCAAAAAGAAAATAAATAAATAAATAAGGATGATAAAGAAATAGGCAATAATAATAATAAGGACAAAAGAAATAATAATAACGATAAATAGATAAATAAATGGTAACCAAAATAAACAAATAATAATAACAAACTTAACGAAACACGACAAGCAAATGAACGATAATAAAACAAATAAAAATAATAACGGACCCAATAATAACAATAGTAAATGAATAAAGCACAAAAATAAATAAATAAATAGTAATAACGAACTCACTCAAAGATATACATAAATCAACAAATAATAATAGTGAAATTTTAAATAACAATAAAACAGTGAGATCCACATTGCAGCCCCATCTCTCCTGCGACCCGGTGCTGAAGGAACAACAATGCCGCCCTTGTGGGCTAGGCCTGTGCCTTGGGAGTTATCCCGAAATGGCCATGGCCTGACCTCGCCTCGGGCTGACATTCCGATTAAACCGGACTCATTTCTCCGGCCGGATCCCTTCCGAGCCACTACTAAAATTGCCGCACGTTCGGCAGACATTTGAACGGGTTCACCTCGATTCCCGCCGCGTTTCTATTACGAACCTGCGTCCGAACATGAAAAGGCCCGCGAGCGACCTGCATAGCCGGGGGCTCCTACCCCGATATGGCTGTGAGCCGGCATTGCTCCGGGCCAATAGCTCATCAATTCCGGCCCATTCCTATCGGGATTCGTTCCCACCCTTTCATCGAAATTACCGTAAACTCGGCATACATTTGTACGGGGTCGTTCACACCCATGTCGTACTTTCAATATGGGTCTTTGCCCGAACATGAAAAGGTCCGCAAGCGACCGACAGAATCAGAATAGAACGAGACGGCTCTCGCCACCCCCGGACTCCTTCCGTGGGAATATCAATAAGACCTCCATGGGCCACACTCAGACCTCGGGCCTGTCTCGATCATGGTCATCGTCTGGCTCATATCCTCGGTCTATAGCCCGCTCCTTTCGAACGCGTTTCGGTTTTGAAATCCAGTCCCGGGACTCTCCCCCGTTGCCCCCGGGCACCGGGAATATTAATGATGCCCACGCAAGCCCTGTTCGGACCACGGGAGGCGCCCCCAACATGGTCCTGACTCGATCTCGCATCGGGCCAACAGATTCACTGGTTTCCGGCTACAATAACCGAGATTCAACCGAATGTTTTCAGTGTCTCGAAATAATAAACTTGCCGTATCTCGGCATGCATATGTTCCAGGTTCCCCCGTGACAATTATAATATTCTGAAGCTGGGCCCCCGTCCGAATATTAAACGGTCTCTCGAGTGACCGACATGTTTCGAACGCCCGCTTCTCCGGGACACAGGGCTCTTCAGCCAATTCAAGGGATACTCCCTCGCCGCCCTTTGGCACCGGAAATATTAATGACGCCCATGCAAGCCTTGTTTCGACCGCGGGGGGGGGGGGGGGGGGGGGCCCACCGCAACATGGTCACAGTTTGCTTTTGCTTCGGGCCAACAGGTTCACCGGTTTCCGACCGCTCTAACCAAGGTTTAACCGAACGTCTTTCGTTATTTCGAACAATAAACTTGTCATACCTTGGCATACATATGCTCCGGTCTTCCCGCAACGATCGCGCTTTTCCCGAGACGGACACTCGTCTGAACATTAAATGGTCAGCACATGACCGACATGATCTTAAACGGTTTTCTTCTCGCCCTTGCACGAGGACTTCGATACCTCCTGATCGACCTTTTATACAATCAATCTCTTGGCCATGAGGCCCTGAATCTCGGCGATTAATCAAGTGTGTTCCCTCGTATGGGGGATGTAAATGACGTCGTGACCTTTATGGCGCGGCGGGTTTAGGTCCCGACACGAACCACACAATCGTCTGACGAAGTCAGATCGAGCGCACCATGGGCTCTTCGGAGCCCGAATAAATTGTCACCTCGGTGACGGGCACGCCCACGCACTCAATAAACCGAATAAACCAAAAATAGAATAACAAGTGCCGAAAAGTGCGTCCACAAAGGGGAATGGAGGGCTTGGATTGAGTGTGATCAACACACAAAATTTAAATAAAATATACAAGGGGGGGAGCCCTATTGACCAAGGGAGACAAGGTAGAATTGGTAGGTAGCCTACCTTGGACTTTGAAGTCCAATTGTCTCCCATGTGTCTTTTACCATTCAACCTTCTAGATGCCTCCATTTGAAATGTTGACTGACCCCACATGGGGCCCTAGGCTGAGGTGGATCAATGGGAGGGGTCTGGGGGGGGGCCGTGGGACCCGGGGGTTCCATTTTGCAAATAAACCCCCTCTTACAATCAAAATTACAAATCGAATAAAATGAAACAAACACACATTACACATAGATAAGGTCTAAACAAATATGATAAATGGGGAGACTCAAGGAGGAGTCTCCAGGCTGTCTCTGAGCCAGATGGACGCTGAAGTGGCTCGAGTCGTGCTCCGCGTGCGGTACCGGTGGCTCGGCGTAACTGCTCGGGTGTCCGCACCAGGGGCCCACATCCCTCTCTCACACAAAAGCGGTATTCGATCCCGAGTGACGCGTTCGACCCTCCGGGGTCGAATATGTTGTTCTTAATCGAAAAATAAAGAAGATCTTATAGAATAAGTAAAAATACAGTTCGATGAGACGAGTAGATTTTTACACCTTTAATTCAGATTTTTTTAGAATAACTCATTCTAACCGAAAGATAAAATGACCTTAATCTAGATAGATTTCAAAGTAAAAAAAATAAAAAAATAGAAATAATTTACTAGGGTTTAAGTTAACTTAATTTTCTATATTATGTTATCAAAGAGGACCTAAGATTTCACATATTTTTTAACATACGTGCGCCCAAGAAATTTCACAGCCACGTCGAATTTAGCATAGATCCAAACCTATATTAAAGCCGTTACAATTTAAGTTTCCAATTATTTTTTACTTCTATTTCAACTCCCTTTGTTGCGTGTACTACACTCCAATTTGTATTATAAGACAGGCCGGGCCACCACTCGCATCACTCTTAAACGATGATTTAACACGAATGTTTCTTGAGTTAAGAGGGTGAAGATTTATCTTATAATAACACGGTTAATTTCTCAACATCCGACGTGAGATTAATCTTATGATCCTATTAAACATAACAATCATATTTTCTCATTGTTTTGATATCAATTATGATGTCCATATTTTGAATTCAAAACAATATTATTGTGAAAATTAATATTATCTCAAAGGTATCCGTACTCAGACCCACCACTCTCTTTTCTTGTCATCCCCGTTCCAATTTTTTACAATTTTCTCCTCCTCTGTCAACTGCATCCTCCTCATTCTTCTCGTATCACTTCCGACATTCATACTTTGAATTCTAGGAAAGGCGATCTTCTAGCACATGGCAAGGCTCCACCTTATGACCATTAACATTAATTAAAAGAGCAATACTGCCGGCATGCCATGGTGTTTGTTTAGTCATGTTGCAAATATACTTATCATTGATCTACGTGAGGTAATAAGATTTGAGAGACAAAGAAAGGCCGCCATTAAAATAAAAAAAAAACACACACACACACACACACACAACATGAGATCTACGTACGTTTTTTTAATTTTTTTATTAAAGATATTTTTATTCTTCAAATTTTATGAAAAATATGTGAAATAATTATGAATAAGTTAACAAAATGACTAGACATAATTAGGTATCATGATATGTACGGAAGATTACTCGAGTCATGACCCTAGGACTAGGTCAAATCCATCCATTATGGAAGGAGAAGGAACCAGTGCTTCCATCTCATCAAGCACTGGTTTTTAATGGATGACGTGGTTCACGTAGGAGAACCCCCCCACCCTTTTTTTCCCTTTAATTCTTTTGGTACGAGTTAGACTTTCTTTGAAAAATTATGAAGACAAGAAAATGTTAGATTCTCTCTCCCCCCCCCCCAATTTGTTTTTTTCGGAAAATTTTAATAGAATTTTTACATATATATATTAATAAAATTTAATTTTGTCAAATATACTCCTTATTTGAGTATATTATCATGAATATCTTTTATTTAGATAGAAATATTATGGTTATATCTCTTTAATTTATTGTCATCGACGGCGGAGAATATTTGAAATATGTCATCTACGGTCGTTAGATCTAAGGTATATTTGATAAAATCAAACTTTACAGATATATATATACAAAAATCTTACTCGTTAACTCACACTTAACTCGGGTTAAACACATGGGAGTTACGGCGACGTCGTAATTGTGACATTATCTATATTTCGAGGACATTCAAAATAATATGTTCCGATGAAAGATATATTTGATAAAATTAAACTTTACAAATATATATATATATATAAATCCCAATTTTAAATGACCTGTTGGGATAAATTTTAGTAGAGCTAGTTACCTCTTTTGGCGTTCCCTTCCAAAGGGACATGATTACCCCTGTGGGTTGAGAATCTGACTGACTGTGTATTCATGGATCCGTCTTTGTAATAGGCTCTTGAGAAAAGCCCATGGGGTAAAATGTTTGCACTACACTGAAAGTTGTTGGTATTTTTGCTACCTGCGTTGATGTAAGATACCGAAATCTCTTTGAATGAATTGATGGAAGATACAAAAGTCTGAAATGGGGATCCCTTCCCTTACAAGAGTCTTGTTTTATTTTTCACGAAGAATCACTACAAGGTAAAAACCAAAACCAACAACGTTATTTCAGTGATTTTGGAATTGGTGACTACAAAATCTGAAAGTTGTGATGTTTTACGTTCACCCAAAAATGGGTGCCAGCTACGCGATGGCTTGGATGGGGTGAGTAGTAGAGCACACAACAGCTGATCTCGGTGGCCGGCGAGGACGATCCGGGCGGAGGGCGGAGTCAACAGTAAGGTAGAGTGTTAGAATTTGGGTATAGTGTCTGGACAATAGTCTCGTATTAATTAAATGAGTTGTGATTCATGTAATTATGACTCTGGGCCTATATATCTCAACACCGTGACTTTTGGATTAAACATGATATCAGAGTCCTCTTGTCATCTCCGCTCAATTTAATGTCCACGGCCTATCTTGACCGTGAGGGAGAGTGTTAGAATTTGGACATAATCCATGGACAATAGTCCCGTATTGATTAAATGAATTGTGATTCGGTGACCGGCGAACGTGTATGGTTGGGGGGGCGATCCTTGCGGGTGTGACTAGAGACGGCCTGGGCACGCACTCTCTCCTTCTCATATATGAAGATATTTTTACAAGTACAATGCCCCCAAAAGGGGGAAGGGCCGGTAGGCCAATGTACTGTATACAAGGGACTCAAGGGAAGGAAGGAAATCTCCCTCTAAACAAAGAACTACTATCTCTCTTAACAAAGATAATATCGAATGATCTACTCCCATCCTACTGTCATAGAGTGAACTAGTTTAGATAGTTCCTCCTAGGAGCTCTGCTCTATGGACCACCAATCCATCGAAATATCCCCACCTATCTTAATCCAACATCCATGCAAGCGTGGAATCATATGGTTATGATATTAGGGTATGGTATACGTCCCATCTAAGCTTTCGTTACATTCATTTGTAATTACTACAATAAATTGAGCATCACACATCTCTGTTGTGCATCTTCAATAACTGCAAGAAATTCCCCTTAGAAGTTCCAACAGATTTAATACTTTTGATTTTTCTACGAGGCACTTTTCTGTGTTGGATTCAAATCTAACCAAGAGCCCCTTCACACGTATCATTCTCAACAGTGAATTAGCAGCCGAAACACCAGCATGTGAAGTGGTGTCATTCAAACGTTGGCATGTGATAAACGGAAAACGATTTCGTTATATGAAGGAAAATACGCAATACGCAATCAATCATGGTCGATGAAATCTGATCCGGTAAGAAGTATGAGATCTCAGCTTCAATTCACTGCAGGAGATTTTTATCTGGTCACGTGTTCAATTCTTGAAGGGTGCATGATCTAAAGATTATTTGATTGGTCAGATTTTTATCACCAAAAATATATATATATGTTCTTATGGCAATCATTCCCCTTGTCCCTATTGAAAAATACTATTCACGGGTAGAATTTTTTTATCAGATCTAAGAACGAAAATCAAAGGAAATTAAACGATCAAGAAGAGTAAACTCGGGTCGAAGCGTGTAGTCGCTTTCTTTAGAGTCGTTCCGCCCCTACTATGGTGCAGATAGACTTCGCGATGAAACTTCTCTCAAGATACGACGACCCAAATCGATGGCGATACGAAGGTGCACTCCAACTCCCGTTACCGGGGACGAACACCACTGTGATAGGAGGCTCTAACAAGAAGAAGAAGACGATGGGAGAGAGGAGTGCAATAGAGATAGCCGTGAGAGAGAACCCTAAACCGTGTCTCTCACAGGAAAATAACTCTCCTTAAATACACTCTTGGGAAGTGACCCTTGACTGAGTCACACTCATCCGCCCAAAGAGGGAAATTCGAAGAGACGCGGAAAGAATCCAAGAGACGCTCGGTCAAACGGTAAAAAATAAAATAAAAATAAAAATAAAATAATCAATGACGACGCGAAGGTTCACTCCAACTCGCATTGTCGGGGGCGAACACCACTGTGACAAGAGGCTCTTGCAAGAAGAAGAAGACGATGGGAGAGAGGAGTGCGAGAGAGATAGCCGTCGGGTGAGAGAGAACCTTAAACTATACCTCTCACATGAAAATGACTCTCCTCAAATACTCTATTGGGAAGTGACCCTTGACCGAGTCACACATATTCGCCCAAAGAGGAGAATCTGAAGAGACGCGGAAAGAATCCAAGAGACGTTCGGTCAAATAGTCAAAAATAAAAAAAATAAAATAATTATCAAGAATCACACGCACGTAAAGATAATTTGCGTGTGTACGAGAAATAGGATACGGGCCAAAGACTTCATTAACCTAAAGTCCAAATAAGCCATCCTCCGTAGATACTTAAAATACCATCATTTGTCTACGTCAACCTGGCATACTGTGCCACGGCGCAAAAGTTTTCATTCTTTTTACCTGTCGAGACGTCTTTAAGATACCTTTTACAGACATTATGTAAAAAATCAGTATTGCATATTACAGCTGATACATAGCTCCCTGTTCATATGTCAGGCACATAAACTTCCACAGGTATTCTGAAGAAGACTGCTGCAGCTTTTGATAATAGAGATGCCCATCCTATAAACTAATCACAAAACAACCACAGCTAAACATTCCCGGCTATGGAGGCTTATCTTAAACCAAATGATCCTATCTTCTTCATCTTCATTTTTTTAAAACTAAAGTAAGATTAGGTTTCCCTGTAATATCTTGGGCTTTGTCGTTTGGAAACTGGACAAAAACCTAGGAGAGCAACATTGAAGTTACGTATGCATATATGCCACTCTTCCCCCAGCTAGTACTTTGAGACAGTTACCTTAGGGGCTGTTTTGTTAATCTAACTGTCGATTGGGTTTACAATCTCGTGAGAGAGAAAAATGACGGGACTCACCCGCTTCCCTCACACACAAGAGCGGCATTCGACCCCAAGCACCGTGTTCGAATAACAAAGGAGCCCTATAAGTTGCCTACGTTTTTGCTACTTAACAGCACTGACTAATCAACTTATCCCAGCAAGATCACGCAGACTCCTTGGGGTGCTCCAGGAATATATGTAACAGCTGGGTCAATTCAGCTGAAGTATCATACATAAGAGGAGGATTTGGTGCTCCCTTCACAACTACAAAGAGAGAGATAACATTTCCCAATAGCGCCAATAAATCATGGGAGATAATAATTGAGGAGGAGGGAAATAATAATTGGAGGAGCACAACAGCACTCCACTACGAGCTCAAAGATAGCACTGCCATGGCCGCTTGTGCATAAGCGCGCAGATTCCAACCACACAATCCATGGGTCTCCCCCTGGCCGGGTGGTAGCCCATCATCATCATAGGGGCATGCCGACTGTGGTGAACAGTGTGCCTCGGAAGGAAAGGAACAGAAGTAGGATGGAAGAGGTGGTAATGGAACAAGAGAGGGAATGGCCTCGATGTCACCCGAGTTAAACCGATCCCTGCCACCCAACTGCTGAACCTCTCGACCTAGTGAGTTCACTCTGGTAGAGAGTTAGATTAAGAGTGAGTTAATTCATTTGTTTAAACTAATCTGAGATTGTATTATTTTTACTTTGAAACAAAGAATTATATTAATCTAGTTTTAATCCAACTTGATTTGATCAGTATTGATTTTCTCACCAAAAAACAAAAAATCTCCATCCCAGTAGATGGAAGGTTTTCCCAGAAATGGATGGTGGTGGCTGGCTGCCCTGTGACCCAGGACCTGGTTGGTCAAGCCCCCAGAGACTTGAAGGGGAGTGTATCTTAAGCAGTTAGAATAAACGATCTTGTCTGTAAATGGCAACCTGTCCTGTAACCATCTTTTTACACCCGGGTCTGTAGAGAAGATCCCAGTGGACGAAACGGAAGAGGGGGGGGTGGAGGGGAGCTTGAGGAGGGTGTGAGCGTCGACGACGACGATGATGATGATGTTGAGGGTTGATGAGGAGAATTCACATGCATCTTTATGTCTGGATTTGGAGGCCCACAAGATTCGAAACCAGGGTCCAGGACCTGTAATTCTCTTGCCCCACAATCCCCCCCCCCCCCACCCACCCTTAAATCCAAAAGACTCCTCACTCCCCCCCCCCCCCAAGTGGAATGACTGCAGTAAGACCTATCCTTTCCCCATTTTCTTTCCTGTTTCTCCTTTTTGACAGAGGGTTCTGTTCTTGTCTTCTCTCCTTTTCCCCCTGGTTCTCGTGGTTGTCTTGTATCTATTTTCTCGGGGATATCATGATTTTTGGTTCATATTGGAATGAGATCAAAAAGAAATATGCATGTGAAGTATGAAGCATAATTATTGGACTCGGACATGTCGTATCGGATCCATAAAAAAACGAGACATTATCCGGCGGACTCTAGTCGTTCCTCCCTGCCTCTCTACCCTTCTCTCCGACATTTCAGGTGTGTTCCGGCGAGGATCCGGCGGTGGCAGCAAGGATCCGACGGTGATGGCGAGGATCCGACGATGGAAGACGAGATCTGGTGGTGGCGACAATGATCCAGCCAGGAGAGACGTTGACAGCCGTTGGTGGGGGGCTGTCGGGGATGGGGCGGGGGCATCAGGGTGAGGGAAGAAAGGGCTACTGGAGTGGAAGGATGTCGGGGTGAGAGAAGAGATGGATGTCCAGGTGGATTGTGGCATACCGAGTCGGCCCGAGTCGTAGAAAAAATGAATGTCGAGGTGGAGTGGGCAGACCGAGTCGGCTATAGTCGCATGTAACTATGACGTGCCATACCTGATCATAGCGATCTCAATCTAACAGAGATCACGAACCCGAGTAAGGGCGCGTTTGGCATTCTGATAGAGTGAATTATGAAAGTAATTTTCAATCATTGGAAGGTTATTTGTGGGAGATAAACATATTAATATTTTAAAAGTTGGTCTTCTATTTTAAAAGTAGATTCTTAAGATTAAAGAGAGATAAGAACAATAAGATGTCTTTTTTTTCAAATTTAAAAACTTCTTTTGATGAGATTTTAAAAATAAAAAGTGGATTCTAATCATTAGAATGAGATCCACATATTTCATAATCTCCTACGTCAAAATTTATCTCTTCTCACACATATTCCCCAACGCGCCAAGAAGGATTACAGCTTATGTGCTTATGATCCGTTCAGTGCTCCCACCCCTCCCCTGCCCCGTAAACATCCATTGGTCCCTTCACTTCTCCTGCTTGTTCTCCTTCTGCCTCTTATCATAGGGACCCTTTCCTCTTCTTCCACTGCTTACCCATTTCCTCTCGTGCCTCCGTTTCCCTAGATGGTGGAAAATCTTGGTGGCCCGTCTTCCTTGTTGTCATGTATCTAGAGACATACATCACATTGTATTCTCTCCATGGTTTTTTCTCCCCCTCTCTTTAATTTATCTCCTAGTTATCATTATTAGTTATTAATCGTAGTTAGAGAGGGCATGTGATGTGACAACCTTCGTGTTTCGTTTTCCTGTTAGAAGGGCATTCCTCTTCTATATATCTGTAGGGGTTGGCGATGAACCCACGTATGTCTACTCTTCCGGTGGTGTTGCTCTAATAAAAGGTGCTGCTCTCCGGCCACATCCGTCGCTCTCTATAAAAGAGAACTGAGAGAGACGGGAGGAAGAAGAAAGTGGGCAAGTCTGTCCTGGATCAACACAGTCTCTATATTGCTTCAGCCTTCGATCCCACCCCTCTGATAAGAGGAGCAGGGGGGATCCCAATCCCCTTTTAACCCATCCCTGTGACCTTCTTCAGAGAGATGAACCCATAAGCACTAGTTACTTGGTGAAGTTTGCGGCGTCCTGCATCATGTTCTTCTTCTCATCTTGATACCCCCCCCCCTCTTCTTGTCTTCTGTTGGTCCCTTTGCGCTCCCCCAGAGGTTGACGCTATTGAAACCTATATCCATCCTGCTGCTTCTCTAACGTTGCTGCTGCCATGGAGTTTGCTCTGTTCTGCACCAGGGTCACCGTCATCCTCTTCCTTCTGGCCCTCAACTCGCCCTGCAAGTTCATCCAGAGCCCCGTGGAGTTCGGCTCCTTAAACTTCCTTCAGACCACCACCACGGCCTCCCTCGACTTCGGCCGGATCCTCTTCAACCCCCCTTCTGCGGTTCTCAGGCCCCAGTCCCCTAAGGACATCTCCCTCCTCCTCAGCTGCCTCTCGGCGTCCACCTACAGCAGGGCCACCGTCGCAGCACGAGGGGCGGGCCACTCCATCCACGGCCAGGCCCAGACGCCCGATGGCATTGTCGTGGAGATGGACTCCCTCCCCAACAACATACAAATACACAGGAAGGGGGACGGGGAGGCCGGCTTCTCCTACGCGGATGTAAGCGGTGGCACGCTCTGGATAGAGCTCCTGCGAGAGAGCCTCAAGGAGGGGCTGGCACCCAGGTCCTGGACGGACTACCTCTATCTTAGCATTGGCGGAACCCTCTCAAATGGTGGTATCAGCGGGCAGACGTTCAAGTATGGTCCTCAGATCAGTAACGTTCTGCAGCTCGATGTAGTGACCGGTAAGGCTCGAACCCATCCCCTCCATCTCTGGTTATATGCCTCTCCGTAGATCTCTTTCCCGATCTCCTTTTCTCAGTTTACTTATATGCTCCCCACCGCCACCCCCCCCCCGGGGTTTTTCTCTGTGATGCAGGGAACGGAGAGCTTGTAACATGCTCATCCACTAGCAACTCGGAACTTTTCTATGCAGTGTTGGGCGGGTTGGGTCAATTTGGCATCATAACCAGCGCAAGAATCCTGCTGCAGGATGCTCCGCAGAAGGCAAACCCTCCGCCCTTCTTCTCTCTTGCTGTTCTGATATAAATTAGCTTGTTCTCTCAGTTTTGTTGAAAAACGCAACAAAAAAAGAGCTGTTTTTTTTTTTTGGGGGGGGGGGGGTGTCCTGGGTTCTCTCTCCTGCTCTGTATCTATGAATCTGATTTCCGTTTCCTTCTGACTTTGGGGTTTTGACGATCGAAACTGGGTATTAATGTTCATGTGACACAACCAGGTGAAATGGGTCAGGGCGTTCTATGATGACTTCGAGGTCTTCACCAGGGACCAGGAGCTGCTGGTCTCCATGCCGGACATGGTGGACTACGTTGAGGGGTTCATGGTGATGAACGAGCAATCCCTTGGGAGCTCCTACATTGCCTTCCCGGCGCATCTGGACTTCAACCCAGATCACAAGGACAGCCGGAAGGTCTACTATTGCTTGGAGTTCGCAGTCCACGACTACAAGATGTTGGAATCCAATGCGGACCAAGTAACCCCACCATGCACCCCTGCTCTTCCCAACCCTATATCTATATATGTTCTTTTTCTTTCTCAAAAGTAGAAATCTGACACACATGAAGTCGACTTTGCATTCATACGCACATATGTATGGCATGAAGCTAATCAAAAACCACCAATCGTTTGTTTGCCAAGGCTGTGGAGGAGATCAAGCGACAGCTCCGGCACATGCCGTCGCTCGTGTACAGCGTCGAGGTCTCCTACTTCGATTTCCTGAACAGGGTGAGGATGGAGGAGCTGAGCCTGAGGAAGAGGGGACTGTGGGACGTGCCCCACCCTTGGCTGAACATGTTCGTGCCCAAGTCCGGTATTGCCAGGTTCAAACATCTGCTGCTGGAGAGCATCTCGCCTGAGGACTTCGAGGGCCCCCTGCTGATATACCCCATACTGAGGGACAAGTAAGAACCCCACTAAAAAGCTCCCCCTCCTCGTGTTCTACCAACAAATCATCGGAAGAAAACATGAGAAAAACCGCCCTCCCCTCGTCTTTTACTGACAAAAAACCATCCACCATCCCCTTTCAATCCCCCCCTCCCCATGCGCTGTGGGTACAAATCGTCCCTCCCTGTTTCTGTCTCTGTGGACGATTCCAACAAGTGTATAGGATGTGTTGCTCGCAGTAAAAATGTATATATCTACATATACACCTGCCATCTGCAAGACTGCAACAACCACCACCACCCCTTCAAAATCTTCCCGCCATGGCCTTCCCCTATACCCCTCCCTCCACCATATTTCCTCCTGTGGTACTCGCTGTGTCTCCCGGCGGGTCCCCAAGTGGCACACTAAAATAGTGCAGCATGCCGGGGAAAGGCTCTGGGCCGTGGTGTCAAGTCGTCCTTCCCGTACAGAATCGATCGCAGGCGGGCCTTTGATCTGGACTATCAAATCAGGCGTGGCATCTCATAGATTGATGTCTTCCCCTCCATCCCCGCCCCCGGTCTCTTGTCATGTGAGGGGATCGATGACGGGAGATTATTCGGCATGCTGGGGGGCTAGTATTTGGCAGCCCCATTGGAAAGGTGCTAACAGGGGTGGTACTGCTGCTGTTCGCAAAAGAACAACAGGGTGGTACTGTTACTCCCCACGAGCGGGCAGGGGTATCCTAGAAGAGGAGGCGTGGGGGAAGATATTCGCATCTCTAAATAGCGCCATTCCCTGTTAAGGCTGTACACAGTATATATCCACCACCTCCTCCTCCTCGTCTCTCTCTCCCTCTCTCTCTCTGCCTGTGTGCTCCAGTAACGGCATATGCTTGGTCTGCAGCTGCAGGTGCTTTTTCTGGAAATGCACTCTCTCTCTCTCTACCCCGGGGACCATTCCACGTTTCCTCTTAACGTTTATCCTCCAACCACTTCCACCCCTTTTTCGACACATTGCAACGTTGCAGGTGCAGCTTTTTGGTGGCAGCGGCAGCAGCAGCTTCTGCCATGGAGACCACAAGAATCACTTTAATGACCATTCTCTCCTCTCGGCTCTCTCACGTGTGAAAAGGGGAGAGAGAGAGTGGGAGAGAGAGAGTGAGAGAGAGAGAGAGAGAGAGTGGTTAAACTGAAAGAACAAAATATGAAAAAAAAACGTTCTTTGGCTAAATTTGACATCTACAAATGCTGCAGTAACCAGTCTAAAAACGCTGTCTTTTCTCTCTCTCTCCAACTCTACAGGTGGGATTCCAACACATCGGCGGTGCTGCCGGAGGCGTCGCCAGCGGAGGAGAACGTCCTGTACATAGTGGGCATCCTGCGGTCGGCGAACCCGAGCACCTGCTCGACGCAGTGCCTGCGCGACCACCTCCGCCAGAACCGGCACATCGTCCAGGCCGCCACCGCCGCCGCCGGGCTCGGGGGTGGCGCGCCGCCCATCGGGGCGAAGCAGTACCTGCCCTACTACTCGGGGCAGGCGCAGTGGCGGGAGCACTTCGGCGGCAAGTGGCAGCGCTTCGTGGCGCGGAAGTCGCAGTTCGACCCCCTCGCGGTGCTGGCCCCCGGCCATGGCATCTTCCCGTGCAAATACGCCGCCGCCTCCAACCCGACCACTGCCCACCTTTCCCAATGACGAGCACGCCATGTCATAAATCGCCGCGCGTTGTATGCGTTATAGAGGGATTCGAGAATTCACGGAGACAGAGAGAGAGGGTGCGCCAAGCTAGGAAGAAACACGTGCGAGACAGAATCTAGCGGCCGGTCAATCTCTATTTTTAACTCTCGCCACGGGAGTTTCGAGGAACCAGCCATCTTGGTGGGATTCTGTGGGGGTAAAGATGAGGGAGGAGCAGATCTCTGCGTGAAAGAAAGAGAAGAAATTGAAAGAAAAGAACCAATTACCTGTGTGTTCCCCCGAGGTAAGAGAGAGAGAGAGAGAGAGAGAGAGAAGAAAAAGAAGAAAAAATTGAGAAAAAAAGAGTTCATTTTTCGAGATTAGTAGATGGAAATAGATGCTGGCGCAGCAATTAATTAAGGGGCTTATGTTTTTTTATTGTTCTTTCGCATGGGACGAGCAATAAATATGAATCTTGGGTCTGCCTCGTTCGGAAGGCAGTTAATATGTTTTTTTTTTCGTTCTTGCGTACTCGCTACCGTTCTCTTTTATTTTTTTCTGTGCAGCGAGGATGGTGACTGGCGAGAGGAGCCCGAAGTGGACCTGACTTCGCGTCTTTTAATATTTTCATATTTGCAACATAATTATAAACTTAATTAGGCTTGCAACAAGTACCATTAATCGACTGGGATTTTCCCATATGGGCCGTGGGTTGTTGGGCTCTATTTTGTCCTGGGCCTAAAGAATGTGTGTTCAAATTGGCTCCTGCCAAAACATCTTGACAAATTGCGCATAAAAAAATAAATTTTTTACATGAAAATTATTATTAGAGATGAATTTAAAAAAATATTTGAAAAAATATATTAAAAGTTACGTGACTGTGTAAATTTGAATTGTGTAAAAATATCATATGTATTTAAAGATATACTATTTATTTTATCAAAAATTTATAAAAATATCATGTTTAAATGATATTTATGTATCATTTGAATTAACATATTGATATATTTGTTAATATATTTTTAAGAATATATTTATAAATTCACTTCTAATAATAATTTTCGTACAAAAAATTTAAAAATATATATTTGTGCAATAACCTTCTTGCGCGAGATATGCCATGACGACCATCGGATGGCAAGGGGTGATCTCATCCTTGTTAAAGTCGGGCTTAACTTTGGACGGCGAGGAAGTGTTGCTGGCATGCCACACCAGCGTTCTTGGATCGCAAGAGGCAGGCATGCTTGACGCTTTTGCAATCAGAAACCATCGTTGTTTATACTTTATAGTGTGTGGAAATGTGAACTATGTTAAATCTACCTGTTTAATAGTGCCGAGGTAGCAAATATGGGAGACTCAGGAGATCATCTCGAGTGAGTCGATTGGGACTTCGTCTCTTGACAGGGAGATCTCAAATTTGATTTACTTATTTAATAATGCTGAGGTAGCGGATATTGGAGACTCGAAGACCATCTCGAGTGAGTCGATTGGTAAGAACCTTGTCTCCTGGTACGTAGGTCTCAAATTTGATTTACGAGAAATTTATTTGACTCACGCTTAATCGTCAAAAGATTTTAATTCACAAAAGATTTGAATCCGAGATTTACTAATCTTAGAAAAAATGGATGCAAGTGAGTAAGACATCTGTTGGGCTCAACACACAGATCACCGACGGATCTAAGTACTCATGTGCTAAAAAAGAATCAAAGAATCGGGTGTAGCATGTCTGTCCAACCTATCAAATAATTATAATATGCAACTTTAATATTATTTTGGTTCCTTTTGCATTGAGTACTACTCCCGTCTATGTCTATAGATGTCAAAAATATTAATAAATTTGATTACCCGCGTCACCCGACTCGTGGTGAAACGAATAATATCTGAATAAACGGATATAGATTCAGATTTAGGTATATTTAAAAGTCTCGTTTCATATTAAGATGGGATATAGATTTAGTGCATCTTAATCTATACTCGATCCGAACTCGTTCTTGATAACTCATCATGTATGTTAGGTCTGTGATTTTGACATAACTTCAACCTATTGTACCCCTTGTTGGGTTTGTGAGTTTGACATTCTTGTTAACATTATAAGGACGTTTTTATAAAAAATAAAAATTATTTTAGAAAGGAAAGAATTGACCGGACTTCTCTTTTTTCACTTCTCATAAATCTCGCATTCCCTTAGACGTGGACGTGAGCGCATATTTTATAGACGGATACGGATATCTACGGTTATATCTATACCCATGACGGATATGCTCTTATTCATATCCGCGAAAATAATAGGATACTATCTGAGTACGATATTTATAAATTTTTTACGGATAAGATATGATATAGGTATATTTACATCCCTACTCCCGCCTTCATTCCTTTATCTTGTTTCGAGCGCAATAGTGGCCAATTGTTTAACAAAGGAGCAGCCCTTAGTTTTCCAGGAAACTCGATTCCGAGCAGTGATATCTTCTTTCTTTCTTTTCCAAATTGACCTCTGAGACATGAACTTGTTTAGACAAAAATTGATCAAATTAACCAGGAGGAATGTGACAGGGCATAGACAGAAGGCCAGAGACGCTACCTCAACCTAACCTGGATACTTGAACTCTATAATTCTTGTTCCAAACTGCCGATGAAAGACAACTGAGACTCTCTTTGAGCTCGTATGGATTTATATCTGAGAGATTTAACTCTTTACTAATTCACCAATGAACAAAGGCTTCAAATGTGCACGAGAAGAACAATCTAACTCCCTCGTTAAGTGAGCACACCGGTGCGCCTTTTGTCCGGTTCTCTCTCTCTCTCTCTCTCTCTTTTTCAAAGACCGAATTATTTGATATCTGGAGTATTGGTTGACTTCGAACTGTAGTCGATAAGCTCATCTTTGAATAATGAAAACTGAGATCTCCTACATATGATGATCTTGCTACAAATCAGAGTCTGAAGTTAACCCATTAACTCACTTCAGGCATCAAGAAATCTAGTCCAATATATACAGAGCACCGATCATCCTGCATGCCACTTCCTTTAAACAAAAAACAAAAAAAAAGGATCACGCATGCCTGCGGAGCGCATCTAACAAAATCCAGCCGTGACAACACGATCCTGTACTCAAACGCCATCATATGGTGACAATACGATCTACTAAAGCAGCCCCAGGATCCTCTTGTTTCTCGCGGTCATGGTTCGTCGACTCGATTTGACTCGGGTTGACTCGGGTATGTCGTATCGTATCTGGAAAAACTTGATACGACTCGATCGATCACCCCTAAGATCGGCCGAGTCGGGTCGAGTCAGAGAGAGAGAGGGAGGAGATGATACATGTTGAGTAGGGTCGAGTCGGTTGCGACTCGGGTGTACCGTACCGGATCAAGGAAGATCCGATCCCATACAAATCACCGAGTCGACGAACCGTGCTCGCAGTACAGTACCTCTGATGCAACATAGATCTGGATTTGCTTCTCTCAAGGCCGGTTTGATATCCGAATTATCGGAGAGTTTCTCAAACAATGAGAGAGAATTGGGGGTGAGACCCACACTCTCCCCTTGCACACATAGTTATTAACCGACTCCGGATACGGTGTTCGACTCCGGAGGATCGAACACGGTATCCTGCCCAAAAAATAAAGAGAGCCTTATTCCGCACAAAAAAATCTGATATGCAATCATATAAAATCTGTGAAGCCCAAACTTATTCCGCACAAAAAAGAGGAAACAGAAGGGGGGGTTTCTCGACATCTCATTGGACTGTGAAGAGTATCTGATGCAGTCGTGCCGTGAGATTATGACCTCTGTTCTGGGGTGGCTCATACACTGGGGGTGTCTGAGCCTCCCTATTCAGGGCAGAGAGTGGAGTAGACTTGGGGCCTGTTTGTTAATCAGGTGGGATTAACGCAATCGATCTCAAACGTTCGAGTGGGTTAACCGACCTCGGTCAATATTTTTGTTTGTAAGAGATCGGTGAGACCCACGTTACTCTCTCTCATCGATCAATCTATCCTAATCTCGAAACAAACCGGCCCTTCGAAGGGTATCGTGTGTTGTGCTGCTCTTGAGGATGCAAGTTATCCCTTTCTTGCTGTGTCTGCCCCTCCTACTCGCTAACCGATAGATGCCAAACATGTCCCCAATGGCTAACTCAATACCTGCACAGATGTTGTGCTTTCTGGTGAGATAGAGGAGGAGGGGGACCGATGGGCTCGGCGCGCTTCAGGTAGAGGAGGGGGATCGATGGGCTCGGCGCGTCGTGGATTGTTCCCTGCCCTTTAATTCTAGGGGTTCTCTCTCTCTCTCTCTCTCTCTCTTTAAGAAAAAATAATAATCGCTCGCATCACATGAACTGTTCAATGGTCATGCCATATATAATAGCATGGATCCATAGGCGGGAAGACCGTAATTAAGATGATACGAGGTAACTGTAATTCTTAGATTGCAGTAAGTATTTCTCCCCTTAACAAGAAAGGCAAGTATTTCTCTCATATCATATCTCATTTGCACTGTTGGGGATCCAGCAAAGTCGGGCCTAACGTGGTGAAATGAGTTGGGCTAGATGTTTGAATCACGGCCCATCGAGCTGACGCCCCATCGAGCTTGGGGCTCAATTAATTTACATAGCCGTCACACTTTTGTTGAACATCCTGATGAGGAAGAGAGGGGGCAATGTATACCGCTCTGCCATTGATCCAACAAGGACCAGTGTGAATGTGAAAACAGGCGTGGGTGTTAAGGGCAGGGGGAGGGTTGCTCCTTGCTCGGCCCAAGGGCAAAGCTCAATGTGAAAACAGGCACATGGCAACCCTCCTCCTATCCTAATACATCCAAAAGAATAATGGTGCAGCAGCCAGTTGCAGTATTGTGTAGTGCAAGTAGAAAAAAAAAATCGATTTTTCGAGGTAATTTATTCTCCAAACTACTCATCTGTAGATTGGATGGCTACATAAAAAAATATTTTTTAGAAATAAACACCTAATATTTTGATATTATAAATAAGTCCCTATAATCTTATTATTTATTAACAAGCCACTCGAATCATCACCGTTAAAATAAAATATCACTGTCGTCGGTCTCCGTCCACTTCTCTAACTTAACTATGGTATATGTTAACTTGTGTAGATAAAAAGACGCTAATGCCCTTGGGGCGAGGGAGAGAGCGGAGAGGGGGGACGCCGAAGGCATCTCCCCCTCCGACGGTGACATAAAGAGAGGGAGAGGGAGAGAGAGAGGATGGGGTGAGAGAGAGAGAGAGAGAGAGTACAAGGAGGGGGGACGTAAGAGACGTCTCTCCCTCCGGCGGTGATAAAACGAGAGTGTCCACACACACATAGAGAGAGGGGGGAAGGGGAGGGGGTGAGAGAGAGAGAAAGAGAGAAAATGTAGGGAGGGGAGACACGGGGGGCGTCTCCCCCTCCGACGAAGAGAGAGAGAGTGTGTGTGTGTGTGCAGAGAGGGGGGGCGTCGACCCCTCTAACAGTGTGACTCTCTCCCTCTCTCTCTCTATGTGTGTGTGTTACTGTAACCGTCAAAAAAAAGAGAAAAAAAGTAGAAAAATAGAAGAATAAAAAATAAAAAATATTTCTTAAAAATATAGATAAAAAAGAGAGAAAAAATCACACACTCAATCTTCACGCGCCACACTTCCCCTCCACTTAGACTTGTAAACGGATTGGATACGGAGTGAATAGTGTGATATCTGAATTCGTATCCGATTAATAATCAAATTATCCGTCAGATACTTTATTCGAATAATTATCGGATTAATACGAATTCGAATTCGGTTCAAATTTTAAACGGATAATTGTTAGACCTATTTAGAGGTGAGTCGTGTGAGATGTGTGAGAGCGTCATATGTTGTTTTCTCAAAAAAAAGAAAGAGTAAAAGTTATTTTTATTTTTGAGAGATGTTATCAAAAGATTAGACTTCATCTTAAAAAATAGGAGAAAACTTACCAAATAGGTGTAAGTGGATTTTTTTTATTTTTAAATTATATTTTGAGATAAAAAAGATAAAAAAATATTAATCAAATAATATATTAAGATTTGAGTTAATTATATATAGAATATGTATATCCTTAGATTTTTATCTAAGGATTCATATTCGGACGGATAATATGCAACATAGATATCTCAATATCCAAATTCGTATCCGATTAATAATCGAATGTCTCATATCCGATTAAATTATTCGTCGGATATTTTATTAGGATATTTATTTGGTTAAACGAATAAGAATTCGAATTCGGTTCGAATTTTAAACGAATAATTGCCTAACTTACCTCCACCTTTAATTCACTTAAGGAGAGTATACACTCAAATGTAAATGTAAACTAGATTTCACTTAAATTCAATGTATATAAAACAACTACGAAATATTATTATAAAATAATTTAAGATATTTTGGACATAAAAATATATTCTTTTATGATTTTTTGTAATATTAATTTAACCCCAAAATAAATTGAAGTGTAAAATGAATTCCCAACATAACTTCAACTTCAAGAGGAAAAAGTTTGAGATTTTTATAATAAATCATTGTTAAAAATAAATTTATAAAAAAATATTTTTAGAAACGTATTAGTAAATATATCACTATTTAAAATTAAATAGTGTAAATATATTTTTTTATTTGTAAACATGTCAGTTATTTTTAAAAAATGTGAAAAAAATACACTGAGATAATCTTACGTAGTATTTGTATACTATTTAATTTTAAACCGGATATATTTACTAATATATATTTAGAATAATTTTTCATAAATTTAATTTTAATAGTAATTTATTTAAAAATCAAAAAATATACTTTGGCCGTACGTTGACCCCACTTGCCGAAACGAGGATTGACTTCTCTGTTGCTGCTCCTCTCGCCACTCTTCTCCTCTTCTTCTTCTGCGGTTATCAGCTCCTCCGGTCCTCCTCTTCGTCTTCCTCCATCCCCATTTCCACCAAATCCCCCAACTCCAGCCCTCCTCCAACCATGGCGGCGCCAGCTTCTGCTTCCACCAGTGGAGCCCTCCTCCTCTCCCTCCTCTTCCTCCTAAACCTCGGCGCCGCCGCTCGACCCTTTAAGACCCTCTTCGTCTCCTACGCAGTCTCCTCCGCCAGCTACGGCATCGCTTCCTCCTCCGGATCCGACGTCGCCGCCGCCGGAGAACAGGTCCCTTCTACATTCTTCACCGTCTACCGTGTACGCCCTCTGCGCTACTACAGCTATCGCTCCTATTCTTCTTCTTTAGCGGGGACGTCGGTAGAAACCCTCGTCACCAGCCTGCGTCCCCCCGTCGGGGACAAACGCCCCTTCCTTGCCCGCCCTGTCGTCCGCGAGGAGCTGCCCTTCGTCAGCAGCTCGATCCACGAGCGCGCCCGGGATGTCCTGGTCATCGTGGCCGGCCTCCTGTTCGGCGTCGGGTGTGGCGGTCTCGCCTCCGTCGCGATGTACCTCACGTGTGCCCTGATCAACGACCGCCACGGGGTACGCGGCTCCCACGGCTACGGTTTGGTTGGCGACGGGGATGGAGATGGTGGCGTGGAGACCCTCAAAAACATGGGTTATACTGATCTCCCCGCCGCGCCTGCAACTCCGGTTGCCCTTCTCAAGGAGGGTTACTCGGAGAAGTAGTGTGGGAGCTTCGATATAGATCATGCTCTGTGTAGACGGAAGGGTTTCTTTTTATCTCTTCGTGTGATTCAACTGCCACCAACATCGTCCAATAAAATGGTATATCATGAGATTACACTTCAACGTTTGTGCGTGCTTGACCTTTATGTCCTTAAATCTGACATGGTTGTGCCTTTTCCTTTTTTTTCAAATTTTTGTAGACTGCTTAATGCGGCCGTGAAAGTTGTTGACACCACTCAAACTTATTGATTGTGAATTGTGATGCTATTCCTTCGATGCAAATTGCTTTTGAATCTTGACCACTGCTATTTGGGTATTGGGTCATCTGTGTGGTTATTTTTAGCAATTGGCATGCCTTTTATGCTATGCTTGTTAACATAATAAGACAAACTGCACTGTAGGATAATATACAAACATCGTAGTCGTCATCATCATCAGAGTCTTATCTCAATTATTTGGGGTCGGGTACATGAATCTTATTCCGTCAAAGATTTCTATGAAGTGTTATATTCAGATTTAAATTTAAGAAACTATTGTCCTTCCTAAGTAGGATAGTATACAATACATGACTCAAAGTAGTATGTGTGATTTTTGACATTTCTCATATTCTAACTGGCTGATTCTGAATGACTCACAATGGATCGTAATGAAGATTTACTTTGCTGGAAATAAGAAACCTCTCGGTTCTGCACCAGAATTGTGCATTAATTACTTGATTTGTCATTTGGCTAAAGACTTGGCAGGCTTGGGTGTGGATTTTGGCTTATACTTTTATGGTGATATGTTATGGATGATGCATGTGGAAGTATTGGTGTAAGGATTGTATCGTTGTCTGAATTAATTTGCCAGGGTTTATGAAGATTACAGGAGTTCAGGGGGGGGGAAATGATAGGAAAGCATAAGCCATGAGGAGTGGTATAATGATTGATTTAAATCCGACACGAGGTTGTGACATACTTGGTTGGAGCAGAGAAAGAAACGTTGTTTACTAACCACTTTGTGGACCCAATCTCCTATGGAGTGGTAAAATGCGATCGGGAGAGATGTTATGGAAATAAAATTTTTATATATGTGTTTATCGCCATCAGAGGTCAGGTGGATTTATTAAGCAATTCTATGAAACGTTTTACGTTGTTTAAATTCTGTCAATGATTTTAATGACCATGTGAAAAAAATTTATCATGCAATAGCTCTAGGAGAATCCAGTGGGTGGGGTTGTAGGGGGTGAGTTGTTATTCGACAGTGGTACACTGTTCCCAGAATTCTTTTATGGGTTTTTTACATAAATACCCCTCTAAATATCGGTTATGCCAAATATACCCCTCATTTGAGCATATTATCAAAAATATCCTCTATTTAATCTTAAATGTTGCAACTATGCCCCTACCGTAACCTTCGTTGATTTAACTTGAGTTAAACATGAGTTAAGTAGTAAAATTATTTAGATTTTTTACATAAATACCCCTCTAAATATCGATTATGTCAAATATATCCCTCATTTCACTGCAATTAATGACGATAGATATGATATTTCACGGAATATTCGCCTCCCGTTGACGTCAATAAACTACAGGGGCATAGTTGCAACATTTAAGATTAAATAGATGATATTTTTGATAATATACTGAAATGAGGGGTATATTTGGCATAACTGATATTTAGAGGGGTATTTATGTAAAAAACCCTTCTTTTATCCAACACAGTACTGTTCTTAAATATATGTATTGTGGAATAAAAACTAGTATGAGTAAGGTTGTAGAACTGGATACTATCATCCTAATTGGGTCAAAAATGTTGGATGTGAGTATGCATTATCAGACTTGTTATGGCCAAACATGTAGTAGGATTCCAAGATATATCTTTACTTTTCACTTGTTAAGCCTGTTCTCAAAAGCTGTTTAACTTTAAGAGTTTACCATCACCATTTGTGTGAACCCTGTATACATAGGTCTAAAACCATTACATAGGTTGTTGAAAATTCCTTTGAAATGAGACCTGTCTTTGTTAGAAAAGGAATTGACAAGGGCACTTGACATTTTATGCCATCAAGAAGATGGGTTAGTGGCCATCATCCTCTTAATTTAGGGCAAGTTTGTCCATGCCATATTGTCATCCAAAGGTAAGGAAATTTTGGGTACACGAGGATCTGTAATTGTCCGGCAACAATCAACTTTTGCCTAGGTGTGGACATTTGTTTTATGGTAGGATTATTCAAGAAGATCCCCTGTCACACAGGACTGGACACTCTTACTGAATTTGTGGAGGCCTGATCAAATACGGCACTGATTGGGGGAAGGCCTACATCTATCTTGAGAGAGGAGATCCTAAGAAGATCATGAAAATAATTGTACATTAGGTCCACTGGGTTCATCAGGAGCCAGCATACGGTTAACGACTGGCAAGTACAAGTGCATGAAGCGGTAAGCATCATTTGTCCCAAAAAACTAAAGAAAAAAAAACAAAAGAAAGAACAAAGATGGACAATTCATAGAACGTGCTTGATATAACATTTACCTTGGAAGACATTTTTTTTCTTCCACCTCCTAGTCTCCAACACAAGAAATGCCAGTTGACAGTAGTCCAACAGATTTGAGCTACTAAACCAGCAAATCGCTCCCTTGGACTTCCCATTTTCTCGTTAAGTGAGGGGAGGGGAGCTCTATCTCAGAGTTTTCAGCTTGAAGCCAAAAGAATAAGTAAATGTCAAGGGCTGTACAAATTCAAAGTTGCTTCCCATTTGAACGATTGCAATTACAAGAAATTGTGCTTTAACTAACATCCAAGAGCACAAGATTCAATGGCAAAACATTGTATTTGACCTGATATTTATTCTTGTTGAAGGTCTGAACTCAATCCCAAACTCTAAGCATTGAGTTGAGAGAATCCTCAATAGAGAAAGATGGAAGATGCCAACAATATTTATCAATGTGAAACTAAACCTCAACACTCCCCTGGTTCCGAATCTGGATGGTTACAGTACAAACCCGGATGGTTACAATATAAATCTGAATGGTTATGGTATATGGTGCAAACGAATGGGTGGGGCGGCCCAATGAGAAAATATGGATTTGATACTATGTCAAAGGTCCGAACTCAAAACCTAGATGTGGAGTTGAGAGAGTCCTCAAGACATAAAGAGGGAAGACGCCTATAGATTATCTAATGTGAGACTAAACATGAACAATTCTCATTTTCAAGAGACTCATCAGCTCAAGTAATGGACTTGAGCAAGTGACAAGTGGAAGATGCATCAGATTATTTTTAGTTGTTGAATTAGGCCAGGGCGTAGAAACTTGCTAAATCCTGGAATCCTTAACTCAATGTCATTTGCCAGAGTTATGAACAATTCTTCATGCATGATGCTGTTGAGGATGATGATGATGATGATTATGAGTAAATGACAAAAGGTGAGGCTTGCAGCATTTCGTGGTCATGGAAAAATGAAACGAATATCTGGATGGTAACTTAATTAGCTGTCATTGGTCATATCGAGGAAGCAACTGCAGCTGGACTTCATCTTTGTTTATATTGCTCCAAGGATGATGGAGCATTTCTGCCAAATTAGCAGGGCAACAGGCTGCAGATATGGACTGCTGCAGACATTTCTTGACAAATTGCACATGGTTTTTATAGTTAAATTCCTAATTTTCATTTGGAAACGGGGCATCGTTATCCTGTTATGCTCCAAGGGGAATCAGATTGAAGGGGTTCATCCAAAGCAGGTAGTTATCAAATTCCCTTCTTTGAACGGTGAATTTTCAGCAATCTTCCTGATTTATTTCAAGGGGCACGCTGGACTGATTGATGGAAGATGACTTGGCTATCGCTCTTAGTTTCACAAGGTGACTTCCAGGATGATGTTAATGGGATCTAATCATGGTTCGCCTACTCGGTGCGACTCACATCGACTCGGACGTACCGTACCGGATCTGAGAGAAATCGGCCTGTGATCCGTCAATTTCGACCGAGTCGTCTCCTCCTCCTTCTCACTCTACTGTAGTGGCGGCAACAGACGACATAAACGATAGAAACAGCAGTAGACAACTCTCTTCGTCCCCCCCCCCCCAGGCAACAGACGAATCTTGTCGAAACGGGGAGGGAGACAAGGTGGGGAAGAGGGAGGAGCAAGGAGGGGGAGGGGAACAACTTCTGAATGGGGAGAGGGGAAGATGGAGGAGAAGAGAGGGGGACGGGAACGGAGGGAAAGGTGGAGGAGCAGGGGGGGTGTGGGGCTTCGAGAGCTTGAAGGGGAGACGGGGTTACCTGACTTTGATCCGCAGTGTACTGTGTATCGGATCTGCAGTGTACTGTATCGGATCAACGAGTTGTCGAACCTTGGATCTAATAACTAGACGTTCATATGGTGGGTGGAATCCTGCCGAACGTTTCCGGGTATTAACTTTGGTCTCGCTTCTGATGATTTCTGAATTCATTAAGCTGTTAACTGTATTGATCGAAAATGCTGCTGGCCTTGTTCCTATTTGTATAATGTTGTTGATGTAAAATGCTGAAAAATGAAATCCAAAGTTGTCGTAGGTCACATTTGTCTGGAGTTGTCTCATTTGTCAATATCAAGTCTAACATTTGGCATTTGTTGTTCATGTCTAACGTCTGAGCATCTGCAAGAAAGTAGAGGTATATGAAGTACGTTTGAAGAATATACAGAACTATCGTCTGAATACCAGAATGTTCGCCAAAATGCTCTTCGATCATGTACGACATAAGTTAATTTTCTTTGTTACTTTAAAGAGGAGTATATCAAATTTTTAATAAGGCAGCTCCAGTAACATTTGAAATGAGTGCTTTTCTCAGACAGACTGACATTCACACTTTTTTTTGGGGGGCGGGGGGGGGGCCGGGGGGAGAAAACGTAGCATATCCGATTTCTTCATTGTAAAACTGGTTTTGAGCTTTTATATTCATCATTCCAGTTATCTCATATAAGATCTTGTGAGTCGTCCATATAGTCTTTTGGCATCTAACGAAGAACACTAAATTAGAATTTTTTTTAGATTGTGAAGATAAAATTATGAGTGATAACGGATCAAGTAGCCTGGCCGTTTGAAGCCAATTTTGCATGTCGAAACTGGAAGCCAAAAATGGCTTGTCCATTTGAGTCCTACCAAACACCCATGAAATACGTGTTAATTAGAGGGCTCGTGAAGCTAAACCCCGCAAAGTTATCGTCCGTGGACCTCGTCTGATCAGTGCAATAGAGCCTTTCTGTTTAATGATCGAGACCATCGCAACAGTCACCGGAGCTAACTCTGCCGCATAAGATGGGGAAAGAAGAATGCGAACGAGGTTTATGCGTGCCACTACGCAGCACCTTAACTTTGGCAGGTAGGACGTCGGAGGAAGAGACTACAACCAGGGATTCCAGGCATGCAGACAACAACCAGGTCCTCGTCGTAGTTGGAGATATTAAATCGTTTGTATGGGTGGCATATCCCCCATTGAAATCCTCTAGTATCCGAAAGCCCAAGTACGTGAAACTCCCCGGAAAGAGTAGAGACCCAATATAGAACAGGACAAACAGAAGATCGTGTTCCCATGTACAAAGACATCCAGAAGATCAAACAACACCTTCCACCCCCCGCCACCTCCTACTTCTACCCCCCCAGCCCCCTTTTCTTGTTCCTTCAAAATGATCGGGAAGCATGCGGAGCGAAAGCTGCCGGCATGACAAACCTCCCCGAAGACCAAAATATAACACACAGCAGAAACTATGGGCACGGCCACCCTCGTTTCTTCTTCTTCTTCTCTCGGTCTCTCTTTCAAATCCGCCGGTCTACTTCCAGTGCTACTTGGCAGAGTCCGTCATGATGCTCATGAGCCGCGAAACGTCCGACGGCCGGAGGGGCTTCAGCAGGAAGTCCTCTGCGCCTTCCTCCATGCATCTGCGTCCCACCCACAAACACACCGGGAGATCGATCGTCAGACACAAAAAAAAAGAGCAAAGCAAACGGCAACACTTGCAGAAGAGAACCAGATCTCTCGTGACTTGTGGGGTAGAGAGCGTACCTGCTGACCCTGTTGGGGACGTTCTCCGAGGACATGATGACCACGGGGATGTCCCTCAGAGCAGACGATCCCTTCAGAAAGAAAAAAAGTTAGAATCTTGTCACAGGTGCCAGCGGAACCAGGAGGGGCCTACGGGCTGCAGAAAAGAGGTTACCTTGACCCGCTTGAGGAGCTCGTATCCAGTCATCTCCGGCATGCAGTAGTCCGTGATGATCAGATTCACGCTGGGCCCCTGCTTTCACATGAAATTACGCTCATCAGTCATCGTCAACAAAGGATCCTTCGTCTCATCATGCACAAGAAACAAACCACCCCCTTTTCTGGACGCGGGGGAGTACAGTTGCAGGGCCTGCAGAAACGCCAGAGAGGCAAGGGAAGAGGAGAAGAGATGTATGTGGGGTAGATTGAGGACGACCTTGGAGGAGCTGCCGTTTTCCTTCCCTGCTCCCAGGAGCTCCAACGCCCTCTTCCCGCTGTCCACGGTGGTGACTGCCACCAGAAGAAACACGAGGAAGCCACCCATCACATCATATCCTCCAGGACGGATGCTATATATATATGTGCTAAAACCAGGGAAGAAGACCAGGCCCAGGCAAGGGAATCCGCCACATACCTCGATAGGGAGACCCCCGCAGCAGCTTCTCGATCAGCTTGCGCCCGAGGGAGCTGTCGTCCACGGCCAGCACATGCAGCTCCCCCGCCTCCCCGCCGCCGCCCCCCTGCACCCCACCTCTCATCATGGCCATCCGAACTCCTGCCACCAGAACGCGCACACCACAACACGAGAGTTCTAACAGGCACAGGCGCAAAGCGCTGCCCCGCCCCGCCACCGGTCACCGCAGAGAACGAGCAAGCCACACCCCAACTCCCAAGCACGTCTGTAAACCACGCAGAGACAACACTATTGTAATGGTCAGGCCAATGCCCGCTACATATATATATATATATAGAACTCTCTCTCCCCGTCGGAATGGAAAGAAGAGGGTGGAGTGTGGCGGTGGGGGGCCAACCCAGGAGAATCCGCCAGCGCGGGAACCCACGAACCCAGGGCCGAAGGAAGAAATCCGCGAAGATTTCAAATCCTCCCCGCCCCCACTGCCCGCAGATCTTACTTGCTCTGATGGGTCATGTGACAACAGCATAGTTCCAGCTCCACACGCAGCTACTTCCCTATTACGTCCACCACAATCCCAACCCGATCGTATCTCCCAGATTCTCCCCCTGCCCCTGTATCTTCCCTTCTGATCTCTCCCCCACCTTTCCTGTGGACTCGGACCGCCACCAAACCATACTTTCACCCCCCCCCCCGCGTTTCTACCTCCACACCCCGCGCGTACCATCTCTTCTGAACCCCCCCCCCCCGCACATGCAACCGGTAGGCACCGCCGGCACGGAAGGCGAAGAACCGTGGGGGTGGAAACTGGAAACACATAACACGAATCGTACAACCGGGACAGCACCACAGGCCGGTCAACTTTCTTGACTTGACCACCCATTGACTCCCACCCACGTGCCATGAATCACGTAATAAAATGGGTCCAAATCTATTAATAATTGAGTAGAAGGAAAATATTTAAATAATAATAATAATAGGGAGAAATCTGTGGTCAGATCAGATATTATCTGAAGAAAAGGGAAGGGGGGGGGAGGGGAGGGATCTTTTGTTCACTGCCGAGTGCCCAGGGAGATCTGCTTCTCTAAATTTGTGTCATCCGCCACTGTGATATCTTTCTGCTTTAACTTGGATCCTCCCCGTCGCTTTGGAAACAGCGGGGTCGTGGATGCGGGAGGAGCACTTTTAAGGCGGCGACAGAGATATCCGCGCATCGGTGGCCGCGCCGCTCCTTTTCTCGTAAGATCTCCGCGACCATTTGTGGGTTTGCATGCCGTGCTGGTGCGTGGGGATTGAAGCACCGCAGCGAGAGAACGGGATTCCCGAGAGAGCGGGGGTTCGTGGGCGGCGGCAGATCCAGACTGTTCCGAGAGATCGCAGATGCGTGGAAGCCGCGGGGATAAGGTGGCGGCTGGGTTAGGTCAGTCACCCATTTAAGGCACGTTCTAGATGCCTTGTAAACTGGGGGCTCTCATATTCTTGCAATTATTATTTTCAAGTCTTGTCGTATCCATGTAAATGGGTTGATGTGTGTCGTATTTAGAAAAAAAAAAATTAGGTGACATGCGGCTGATTCCCTACTATACGGGTCTTTCTGTTGTAGAGTCGGTGAAAAAAAATGTTAAGAATTTGAGTCGGATTGGATATGATATTGTGATATATTATCAAGATTTGATAGATCGCTTTTGTATCGATCGTATCAATATTTTTTTATCGATGTAATATGATGAGATATAATCTGATATCATTCCGTATTAAGACATCTTTTGGGAAGTAAGTCTGCCTGTGCTTTGGAGTTCAAATCTACGACATATTTTAATTTTTATCAAACGTTCAAGAGGTGCCTAAGTTTGTTAGCTGGGAGAAAATCTCGACGGAAGAGATTACAGAAACAAAAGCGCCTCCCATCTGTGAATCGTTAGAATCAAGTTTTGAGAAGATTTTATAGATTTTAAATGATTAACTATCTTGATTGAGTCAGAGGTTCGTACGATCTGAAGATTTTTGTTAAAATGAGAAAGCGTACTCCCTTCTCAGACGATATCTAAGGTGAAAATAAAATTTCTTATATCATATGTATATATATATATATATATCATATGTAAAATAATTTTAAAAAATCTTAGTTCACTTGTTTAGGTGGTCTATTCATAAGATGTCTTGAATTTAAATCTCACAAATCTCATAATTTTTAGATATTTTTATCTTCTATCTTTAAGAAAGTTAAAAATAAACAAAAATTCGTATGCATCGCACGATTTTTAACTAACACAACTAAGAAATTTTTTGATATAAAATAAAATATATAATATTTAAAAATATAATAATATATTAATTATGTTCGATCGTATCGATCATTGATTGATACGTATAGATTATATCGTATCGATTTATCACATCTCATGATTGGCCCCTAGGTCAGCTACCAATGAATAATGTTATGTTAGGCACTTTATTTAGGGCCCGTTTGTTAAAGGTTAAAGTTCACTGTAATGGAATTTTTTGAAAAATCACTGCACAGTACAAATGTCATGGTATCGTGGATTTTGCAAAGAAAAAAAAATTCAAGTCAATTCCTGTAGCCGGCCTGCACTTTTAACATGCAATCAATGTAGTGAGATTAATGTGTCTAAGAAGGTTTAAATGGTTGGTGGGGATTTAAAATGGGTTTTAGCGTGACGATTAAATGGTGCATGGAGGGGGTTTAAATGACATTTAAGAGATAAATGGCTCTCGAAATCCACCCCCCAAACTCGTTAATTAAAATTTATTTTTCTTGCGCCTAGTAGATTGCGGAGATGAGATAGATTTTCAGATGAAGAAGATTTTAATTGGAGGTAATTAAACAAATGATTTTACGCATCAATGTCTTTGAGAAATAAGCGTATGTTAGCATGCCCCCCCTCCCCCCCACTCTTTCTCAACATCTACTTTGACATTTGGCTGCTTCGCCGCTTTTGTTTGGCGGATCAGTTGGAAAGGAACGAACGAATGACTGCACACGTGGCGGTTCCAGAATAAACGGCTATATAAAGAAATTTAGAGCTATGTATGTGTAGTTATCGTTTTAAACTCGGTGTGCTTACCGCGTGCGCCGCCCGCGGGCGCCCATCCATACACGATGATCGAGAAGATACGGACGAGATCTTGTGAAGTAGGGTGGCTGGATCCACCCATCTGACGTGGAATCTTCTGCCAGCTGCTCTCTCCGTACGGGGCAGAAGCGGGCGATCCCACCGTGATGATGCCCTCGGTTTGGGGTGGGGATCACAGCGTACCCAGTCCAGTGGGTGGTTCGTCCGGTCGTACTGGTCCGGTGGCGACCGAGCCCCGCCCTGGTGGCGCCCGAGGGACCGGGTCTCCGGTAGGCCCGATATGTCCCGTGGATCCTCTTTGAATCCATGGACGCAGTGAATTAGTTTGGTCCGAACTTGGTGCACGTCCTCCTTTGTCGTATGTTTTCAATGTGCAATAGATTTGGGTCGATATGCGATGGTGCGGCTGACAAAACCTCAAATTCGAACCTGCCCTCCTTTGGAGGGAGCCCAATTTCCCTTTGAGTGTTTGGTTATCCCAGTGAAGGTGGGTCATTTGGGATGCCATCTTGGTCGTGATATGGTGTGCGTATATGTGTCTCTCAGATATGTTAAGGGCCACTTTGATAAAAGATGAGTTAGGGATGGGTATGTCACCCCGGATGGCTCACCCTTGGTGATTTATTTCACTTATTTGGTTGAATTCTAAAAACTCAAGTTTATCTCTAATCGACTTCGGTTAAGAAAAAAAGAGTCAAACAAGAATAAATCATCTCACCCCGGATAACCCACCCTAATCGAGCTTACCCCTTTATCAAAGTGGCCCTAAGAGCATGTTTACTAATTGGGTGAGATTAGCGTAAGCGACCCCAGGAGGTCGAGTGTGCTAACCGACCCATGTTAGCGCATCTGTGTGTGAGACAGCGCTTATGTGTCTCTCAGAGATATTAAGGGCATGTTTACTAACCAGGTGCAGTTAGCGCAATCGACCCTAGGGGGTCGAGTGCGCTAATTGCACCCAGTTAATACATTTGTGTGTGAGAGAGTGATGGGACTCACATCGCTCTCTCTCATCGGTTCCTCCATCGTAATCGCAAAACAAACAGGGCCTACGAGTTCATCTAAGTGCACTCCGTACATTAGGTTTTCCATCCATCTCTCCATACTCTCTTGTCCCCTCCTCGATCTCCTCCCTTGTTTTCCATTCTCCCGGACCAAAAAAATATAATAATTATTTTTATTTATTAATATATATATTGATCTTAAAATATGTGCAAATTATATTTTTTATAAGTCACATCGCAATTGAACATTAAAAAAATCAAAATAAATTTGGATTGAATTATGTAATTATAATGTGAGACGTACGAACATTGTTTTTAAAAATGTTTAATTGTGATGCCATTAGTAGGGGAATATGATACTTGCATGAGCTTGAAAGTCAACATATTTTTTAAAAAATAAAAATATATCCTACACATGTTCAACAAGGGAGGGTGTATAGTAAATATTGCTTAGCTTCTAACATGATCGACCCATTATTTTAGAGAAATTAATGTGTTTTATTTTTATTTTTTATTTCCTTTTAGTTATCTTATCTGCAATCAAACTGTATAGAGATACAGTTCGGACTGAAACTAACCTTTTTCTTCTTCTTTTTCTTATACCGCTGACGATCCAACAAGTTGGATGATGTCACAACTTCTTGAGGTCTCATCTGTCACACCCTCGTCTCGAATGTCTGAATGTGAAGTTGGATAATTAAAATTAAATGATTCGATGAACTCACAAATATCAAATTTAAGTTTATTTTTTCAAATTAAATAGTACAAAATTAAAGACCGACCAAAAATGACGAAATTATAATCCTGTAACTTTACTCTAACCTTATTTAATTATAATCTCGTAACCTGTCAAGGCATGATACCGAGACTTAAGCCCTATTTATTTTAGGGATAGGGTGGGGGCGGATACGCCACTCTAAATAACCTTGTAACCTGACAAGGCATGGTATCAAGACTTACGCGCTCTTTGTTTCAAGGATAGGATGGGGACAGATATGTCACCCCGGGTGACGTATCGGCCCCCACCCCTTAATTGACTCTGGGTGGATTATTCTCTCTCTCCCCGTAGAATGAGATAACCTTGCGTAATTCCTAACTAACAGTTAAGTCAAAACCATCCAAACAATAATAACTCACTTAATCTCGATTAAGCTATCATATCCATGCTTATGCTGTTATTAAAGTGGCCCTTAACGTTTAACACCCTCCGACCCCCCTGCCCAAATGGGACAAACCCCTTTGGGCCATACCTTTCAAAAACCCCGGTAGAACCAACACGCTACAACATTAGCCATTCCCGGTTCAAACGGGCTCAGCATATTAATCTAACAATTTATATAATTTTTTAATGCATTTATAAAATACATTTAACATATTAAATATTTTCATATAAGTAATATATGTTAGTCCCACGAGGTCATGTAAGTTAGAATTATGTTGAATTCAAGACGTGCCGTGATGGTTCATGACGTCCCCCCACGATGAGAAAATTGTGGGTTCGATTACACTCCTTAGCCTGCGGAGCAGGATTACTCACCACCCGAATTATTTGCAAATATCACACTATTAGTTAGCGATAGCGGGATCACTCGCCTCTGATTTATAAAAACTTACGGAGCACCTGTTTCAACCCCTGGTTTCCCTATTCCCCTCCCGTATCAACCCCCCTCCCGGACCACTAGACTATGTAAAAAAAAAATTTATAAAAATGTTCAATTTATGTAATATTATATTATTTATAGTTATTAAAATTTTATTAGTAATTATCATTTTCATGTATCTTTCCAATGGTATAGAATAAAGAGGGGCGGGTGATGGATGTCCAATCTTAACCCTAACTCTAACAATGTTTTGTTAGGGGGTTATCTCGGAGTTAACTCCAATTAAATTCGGAGTTGACTCTCTTTGTAGTGTGATAGTCGGATTTAGTTAATGTCAGGGGCGAGTTATCTTAGGGTTAACCCTGAGATAGGGAACCTATCTTCGGAGGCTCGTCAAGTTAACCCATATCGGTTTGTCTCTTTTTACCCTCCATTCACTGCCATTTAATGCACCCTTTTCTACCTCAGACCCCGCACCTGCACGTCGTCCTCTTCATAGTACTCGAAGCCTGTAACATAATTTCCCACCTCTGCCTCCTCTGTCATTGAACTAGACGACGCCCTCATCCTCCATTCCCTCAGTTTCGATGACGAGGATTCATCCTCCTACCACCTCTACCCCCCGACTTTAGCCGCATCGAGCATTGCCTTGTCCTGCCGCCATCATATGACCGACGACATGCACAACAACCCCACTCTCTGCCTTCCTCGTCGATAACACATCATCGTCACCCTCACTGCCAAGTTCAACGAGGCCACCGCGGCGATCTCGTGCTCTTCTCCCTCTTCCACTGCCATGCCTTTTTCATCCGGTGCCCACTATGACCACCGGCATTGCAACATCTATGCGGCTTCCCCGATGCAATAGCATTTCCACCGGACGGAGGTAGCTTACCCGAAATCCTTGTTGCTCGCTGCCAAGGTTGCTTCTGTTATCGTCGTGGCCGCCGCCGCCGCCAGCGCCCTTAGGGTCACCACTCCACTCGTCAGCCCGTCATACCACTGGCCCAGTCTCCCCTCTCTCTCTCTCTCTCACCCGACCACTACCAATGTACCGCAAATGTGCGGTTACTTTGCTAAATGGATCAATGTTTATGTCCCGGATCATTGTGCAATGGACATTATCTGTGAGCATTTAGGTACTTTCCTATCAAAATAAATGAGTTAAGCCGACTTTGCATCAAATCACAGCTCCCATTCACCTTAGTTAATTCAGCCGAACTAATCCCCCTCTATCAAAGAAAAAATGAGTTAAACAAGGTAGACTTGTACCGTTTGAGTTAAGCCACCTTTGGCATGTCCCGCTATCAAAGCAGTGAGGCCGGAGTGCATCGGACCGGGAAGCTTTTCCAGCTCCGGTCTGCTTAGCGCTGGGCCCGTACCAGGCCGGGCTGAGATGGGCCTGCAACGACTCCATGCCGATTTATAGGGAGGCGAGAAAGGGCGGGCAGGGGAGAGGCTCGCGAACAGCGTCGGAGCACCTTTTCCTCTCTAATGGCGGAAGCAGCTCCCGGACTTCGGATTCTTCTGCACAAGCACGTGAAGGAGCGAGCTCCAGTCCACGTCTCAAGCCATGCTGACCGGGATAGGGTTGTGGTAAGAACTATCTCCGTGATCCTTCTATTTGATCGTTTTGTTTCGGGGTTTTTGTTACGTCGTGGTGGGGAACTTGTTGATGCATCCTTCAAACCCTAGAAACAGTTATTGGCTGGGAAACCCGATTTTCCCGAGCGAGTACCTTGTGCCACCTTCTGGGGTGTTGACAGTTGACGTCAAGCAAGGCAGGCAATTAAAAAAACTCTGGCAAGTCTTTGAGTATATATTGGATCTAGTCTGACCCCAAGTCGATAGAATGAGGGTTGTTATGGTAGTGTGAATTCATGGTCGTAACATGATGTGGACTATTTTTAGAAATCTTCTCATTTATCCCTTATTTTCATAGTAGTAGCTGAAACATACAAAGATATTTTGCCTTTTCTCCAGCCATTGAGTTACCCATTTCTTTTCAAAATTAGCAAAGTTAAGAGCTAATTGAATATTATACGCTGGAGAGATACAACAGTGTTGACAGTATCCACCCAGGATGCAGCTCACATCATGGAGAATACCGCTCCTAAGACCGCCTAAGTACATGCTTATCTCTGTGCAGCCTTAGAAAAGAGTTTCCTGAACTACTTTTCTTGGCGTCCGATGTCCAGAGGATGAGAATGATCCTTATCTGAAGGCTTTATAGGAGTCAATGAAGAAATATCTGATTTTTACTTTCTCAGGTGGTCATTATGCCAGTGGGAAGAATAGTTAGATGTATTTGTGAGGCGATTTTACTTTGTGCTATAACGACTTTCAGGTATGGTTATACCATTTTGGCCAGAGTGTGAAGTTAGAAAAAGGGTTCCTGGGAAGGTATCCTCATTGTCCAACCTATTGAATGTAAAGAATGTGAAAAGGTGACCTCATTCATATATTTGTGTTGTATGCATGTGTCTTCTTGTCTAGTTCTCTGTTAATGAATAATGGTGAGATACACCTTTAGGAAAGAAGAAGGATGATGCATCATGCGTTGGGTAGATGGGAGAGAGTAAACTGCCAAGGGTGATATATAGCCATCGAATGCCTTTAAGACTTTTAGAAAAATTCTACAAGATGGTCTTAAGGCCAGATACTACCAATGAGGCAAAGTGGTGGGCAGTTAAGAAGACTGATGAAAACAAAGTGAGAATAACAAATTGAGCTTTGAAGGAAAAAATGATTAACGTGAGAAAAGAGAACAACAAATGAGTTTTTCCACGGAAAACAATTGTGGATGGTACCACCGTACCACCATATATATTGAAAATAAATAGAGGATTTGCAATCAAAATGGTGAGGAGAGGTTCCTCAACCACAGACAACTGCATCCAAATACTTGACCAAGGCATACTCCATAACATTAGCAGATGATAAGAAAACTCCTACTCTAATACTTCCTATGTCTGTTTAAAAGAAAAAAAAATCTAATCACAATATAGACGTTAAAATGAAGACCCCTTCATGCGAAGAACCATTGCAAGGACAGAACAACAAATGAGGTTGTTTCACTGTTCAAGGCATGGACCAGAATTACTAACAAAAAATGTAGTAACACTTGTCAAAGAAGAAGCAGGCCCAGGAAAACTTGGATGGAAGTGCTAATGGCTGTACCAAAAGAGCTTTGGAAGATTCATATTTTGAAATCAGCTCGTGGGAAGTTTTAAGATATTGATCCGAAACCTAACCAATAACAGAAGCTAGGGCCTTCCGACCAACAAAGTGGCAGCCATAAAATGCAGGACCATGCTGCCAAGTTTAACCCTCAAAAGCTAACCTGTTGGGTCCAAGCGATCACAAAGTTGAGCAACTTATTGCTAATTAAACATGCTTTTGTTCATTAGTTAGATCACCTCAATGTGTGGTATGTGTTGCTTATCCCTCATAATAGTTCTGAAGTTCTAAAAATGTCATCATGAAGCTCTATATTCAATGATCCAGGAAGTTCTGCCTGTCCTTGGCTTGTGCCAATTCTCCATGATTTAGTTTGAATTCCTGTCTCTTGGGTTGGGGGTGGGGCTAGAAGCACACAGGACTAGTTTGGGGGAAGAGAAACCTACCCTTCTTCTACAAAGTTAATAGGGTGTTTGGATACACTCTTTTGGCTCTTTTTTCTTTTAAAATAAAAATTAGAAACAAAGAGTGAAGAAGAACGTGTTTGGCAACACCACTCCTAATTTTTAGGAAGGTCTCTCACTCTTTGTTAACTTCCCCTAAAAGAAAAACAACCCTTGAGTTGTTTTTTTGGAGGAAACAGATCGCGGGTGTGCGTGTGTTTTCCCACGAAATCTCCTTGCCCCCTCCAACTGCACCGCCCCCTCCTCCCACCCTCACCCCATTGCCCGCAACCCACCTCCCACCTCCCGCACACATCCTCCTCCATCTTCCTTCTTCCTGTGAAGCCAAGAACTCCCCTGCCCAGCCACCGTAAGCGGCGGGCACCACACCCGCCGCAGCAGCAGCCATGGCAGCCGGCCTGGCCTAGTTCTGGTGTGCAACCGCCTGCGTCAAGCTCCTCCTCGTCCCCGCCTACCGCAGTACGGACTTCGAAGTGCACCGCCACTGGCTCGCCCTAACCTCCTCCCTCCCCCTCGCCCGGTGGTAGAACGACGCCTCCAGCCCCTGGACCCTTGACTACCCCCTTCTCTTCGCCTACTTCGGGTGCTTCCTCTCCATCCCCGGCGCCCTCGTCGACCCCGCCATCGTCGACCATGTGCACTTTCAGTACAATGGGCTTCTGCTGGGTATCCTGCATCTCTCGATCACTTTCCTGGTGGAAGGGAGGGATATGGCGGGTGGCGACGTCGCCTCACGGTCCTAATGTGCTCCAAGCACCCCTTCGTGGTGGCGGCGCTCTCCCTGCAACGACGGCGGATGGACACCTGCCCTCCCAACCGACCTAGACTGTTCCTCCTCCCACACCCCCACACCTTTTTCTTCCTCCTTCAACAACTGGGATAAGGGAGACATAGCCTCATGTTGATGAAAAATTCTTGGTTTTTGCAGGTTTATTTCATTGAAAAAAATAGCCAAACAACTCTGCACAAGTTTTAAAAATTATATCAATTTTGCCAAATAGGTTAGTGGTTATTTACATCATTTTCAAAAAATGGGTCAAAACGTGCGATAGACTAATTTTTTAGAGTGAAATCACTTCAAAAATAAAAGTGCTCCCAAACACCCTATAAGCTCCACCACACTAAAAGTAGACATCAGAAAGAATCAATGAGAATACCGCAGGTTGAGTTGGGGATATCTACTTTCTCGAAGGCTCTATAAAATGGAGAGTATATATAATATATTTACTAAAATTTGTAACAAACATTTCTATTGAAGATATTTTGAATATAATCATGTGGAATCAAGGGATTTCACTGAACTTCACCATTTTCAATTTTCAAACTCTAGCATTCATTGAAAATTGGTCTTGCACAAAGATGGTGATGCATGTGGTTGTGTGATACTCCAGTAGTTAATATTTTTCTGGTTTTCCATCATTTTTTTGATATGTTGCTCAAAGATAAAAAATGTCTTGGTAAAAATTCAACATATGTTACCATAATTTTAAAAAATTAGCATTGCTTCTGATCAAGTGGCAAGTTTGTATAATTAAATCTCTCTATTTTTTGCAGGAAATATTTAAAAATGCACTTTCACATCCTGGACAACCAGCAAATTTTGCTCTGCAGGCTGTGCAAGAAGCTATTAAACCTCAGGTTCTCATGCGTTGTTTAAACAGTTAAACCATGCTTCCCATTTCATGGCATATTTCCCAGTCATCATGCTCCATGGGGCTTCTGATTAAGTCAACCAATATTCCGTTGTTCAAGCTCTTCTGGGAGATCGAATAAGTGTGAAACTTGTTTGATATGCCTTTTCACACTTGTTGTCAGAGACAAACAATGCTGGTCCAAGATGAGAATCAGTTACTAGAAAATGCACTTCGGACATTGCTCCAAGAATTGGTGGTGAGCCCCTAATCTGTGGCAAATCTTTCCTTATGTAGGTGCATTATGAAGAAAAATTTCTTTAGACAGAGGGCTGGTTGTTAAAGAGAAAATTGGACGATCTCTTTCTTTTTATAGTTAGCTATCTTTAAAGTTATTTTCCTGTTTTATAAATCCAGCACTGAACAGGGGGCATGCACTGTTTTTGTAATGCTTATCTTGCTTCTATTTTGTTCTTCCTATTCATCACTTCTTCATGGATATGGGATTACTAGAAACATCTTTCTCTTTCTTGTTGCTATTTATCAAGCAAGGAAAGCTGGTTTCTTACAAAACTGAACAGCTACTTAAATCGGTAATGGAGTTATTTATTCCAAATTCAATACTAACATAGTTATCGGTACCGAGTTTATAACTTTTCTGCTTTTTCCCAGCAGAAATTTTACTTCAACAAGAAAAATCTGCCTTCTACTTCTCCTGCCTTATAGAAATGACCTAGAAACTGGCCTTGGTGTTTTTAATGTCCTCTAGATGTCACTTAATTCTATGAATGTGAATTGCAGTGCTTAAATTTCATCAAGTCATACTTTCTCTAGTTCAACAGTCAAGGGCTTCTGATAAACAACTAATTTGCTGTCGTTGATCATTTGTGACTATGTTGTTTGCTATTTTGCTATCCATTTCTATCGATGTCATCAGTCATTGGATGTTGATTGTGACTGTGTCCTGAAATGCTTCTCATAGGCCATTAATATGGGAATTCGAGTTTATTAATGGGAAATCTTCATGGGGTTACATCCAAAACTTGTGGGAGTTCATCCTGCAACCTGCAGCTAAAGGCAACTCCACGTTGGTTGTTTAAGGCTTTTATGCATGGTCATGTCCATTCTAATTTCCAACCGTGTTCATGTTATTGATATACTTTCTATCTTAATTCTGAGGCAATATCATTCGCCCTTTAGTTTGTCTAGTTGGTCCTTCATATGCTGATTTTAGCTTATCTCTTCCATCATTAGTCATCTGCAGTCCAATCTGGTGAAGGGGTCATGAGATTTGGACAACCAATTGATGATGCAGAGAATATATGTGGCCACATACCACGCCTTCTTGGTTCGTTTCTCTGACCTGATTCTCACAGATTCTTAGGTAGTCCATTTGTTGCATGTGTTCAATACCGTGCATGATTTATAATTTGTTTTTCTTTTCTATTGGCATGGTTTATAACATAGAATTTCGTCTCTTGAATTTTTTTCTTCTTGCCATTTTACACTTGCTGATATTGCATTTCTTTAACCCTCAGATGTTGTCTTGTATCTTTGCGAGAAAAGTCATGTCGAAGGTGGTATGATATTTCAGCTTCTAGAAGATTTAACAGAAATGTCAACCATGAAAGACTGCAAGGAAGTTTTTGGCTATATTGAGAGTAAACAGGATATCCTGGGCAAAGTATGTTGTTCTACTAGCCTGTTTCCCTAAAATGGTATGTTGATCGCACTACAATTTTCATGACTTAATCATTTATCATTTTGATCATATTGATTTCAGCAAGAGCTCTTTGGCCGAGGAAAGCTGGTGATGTTGAGGACATGCAATCAACTGCTTCGTCGACTTTCAAAGGTATTATGATTCTTGATGTTGTGAAATGCATTGTATTTGATCTCAGATTTATGCATAAATATCTTGAAGCTATATCAAATATATTCTGTATCTGAGATTGTTGAAGCAGCTACATTTGGAATTTTGGATCTTTTTTTTTGTTCAATGCCATGTGAAGTTATATGGAGTCTAAACTCTAAAGATGAAATCGTAAGTACCAAGGGAACTCAAAAGTCTGCTGAGCTTGGGATCTTATAGACAACACAAATGTTCTAAGAAGTAAATCTGAGTCCATGTGTTTATTCGTCTCTCCAGCCTTTTGTTGTGGTTGTTTATTTTTATATTATGATGCTCCTGGTTGTCTTTAAGCTCTCCTTGGGAGAGTAAGCATCGAAATCTAGACTTTTGTATTTTTCTTTTTGTCTTGCAAGTGTCTGTTCTGTTGGTCTTTGAGGCTGTGTTTTGTCAGTACTGAGTGGCAAAAAGAGTGGTAAAAAATGTGACACCACAGTATTGCGCTAATGTTATGAATAGTATCTAAACACTAATAAAAGGTTAATAAAGTTTGGAAAAATTGCAATATTTGTGCCATGGTGAAGCTTATTTGAGCACGAATCATATACACATTGTTCTTCTTTCTTATTCCTCTTCTTTTCCTTCTTTCTTCTCTACCATCACTTCTTCTTCTATTTCCTGTTCCTGCTGGGTGCTGCCCATTGTGGTGATTGAGAGAGGGAATGGCAAAGTGCTGTCGCTGCACTCTTTCATGTGGTCACTGCCAGTCACACCAGACCCTGAGTGACAGCCACCATGGCAGCTGTCTGCAAAAAGTGCTTTGATTGTCATCGACGCAGTCGTCAGTAGGAGTGAAGTTTGGAGAAAGTTCATCTGAAGTTTAGACTCTTGTGAACAATTTGCAAAATGTGATGCCTAAATGCTGATGTCTAATTTTTCAGGCAAATGACGTGGTATTTTGTGGAAGGATTCTTATGTTTCTTGCTCACTTTTTCCCTCTATCAGAGCGCTCAGGTGTGACCTGTTTCTCTTTTCTGATGGAGGTGTATTTTTATTAGCATCTTACACTTTTCCCTTCTGTTGCCCACAGCTGTGAATATTAAGGGATTTTTCAACACTTCAAATGAAACAAAATATGAGAAAGATGCTCCTGACGGTATGGAAAATCTGAACATCATGGAGTACCTTTTTTCCCCTTGTTTTCGTCTCACGAACGTGCTAGATATGAAATAGATTTTCTCTTGTCATAATGTTTATTTTTTCTGCTTTGATTTCTCAGGAGTTTCTGTGGATTTCAACTTCTACAAGACCTTTTGGAGTTTACAGGTATTTCTTTATAATCATTTTTTCCTTCAGTGACATGAAGATGCTTACTTTCCTTCCCTAGAATATTTTAACATTTGGTATTTAGCACATCTCCTGCGGCGCTGACAGTGTGTTTATCCTCTATTAAAAATGAAGACCTGTAGAGATGAATGTCATTTGCTTCACCATTGCATGTGTTTCAGCTGTAGAGCTTGTCAAAGTGATTTAATAGTGGAGATTAGTGGCCATTTCTCAGCAAGAAGCTAATAATCTTCGGGGAAGGACTTGACAAACAAAAAAATGTATAATGTCTATTTTCTGTTAGCAGCAAGAGTGTTTAGCAGTGGTAAATTGGGGTGTGCATTATTCAGCAAAATGAATCTTTTGATTTGGTTTGGTGACAAAAGACTTAGGCCGCGTTTGGTAGGCATCATGGGGATGGATTGTGGGATTCCAATTGGAATCCCTGACATCCCCATAGTCTCAACCAAGTGAACCATGAGCACATCGAAGTTTGTGTCCAATGGATTTTGTAATGAAGAGAGATATAGACACATTAGAAGAGGGATTGAAAAATCCGGAGAAGCTCGTTCTGGCGAGCTTCTGGGCGGATTCCCAATCCCGCCGTACAGTTTAAACACTCAAAACAGGTAATTAGCCTTTAAACACACAATTAAACCCCAACAAACACATTAAATGTTAATAGTTCACAATGATGTTTACTGTTCACTTTAAAATCATTATTTTTAATAGATTCTATAAAAAACATACCATGAAAATAATAATTTTTTTGATGATAAGCATCATTAACAGTACTAATTAAAATTTAAAAGTGAAAGTAATGTTAAGTTACTGTTCACATTTGGTTACTAGTCGCTTTAAAATCATTTATATTATTAATAATTTCTATAAAAATAGAGATTTTACATATATATCCCTATAAAATAGCGTATTTGCAAATAAACACCTACTTTTGCATATTATTAAGAATACCCTAATATACGTAGTATTGTTGCATCTATACTTGTTGTAACCCACGTTATTTTAACCCGGTTGTCTTGCGAGTTTAGAGAGGAAAAGACTAGCATGCCCTTGGGTTAATATTCTCTCTCCCTCTGTCTCCCCATCATCACCATGAGAAGACCTTGTCGTCGTCCCTGCTGATCATCACTGCCGTCGCCGTCGGCTCACTCCTCATCGTCCTTCGCCCGCCCTCCTTACTGTTGACCCTTGTTCACACCGGATTAGAAAGAGAAAAAAGAGAGAAGAAGGAGACGGGTGGTAGCTCATCGATGGGCGATTTGGGGCTTGCCAGATTGGGCGTAGGTGGCTTGCCAGATTTGGAGGTTGCAGGGAGAGGGCCAGAAGGGGGGGGGGGGTTGGGAGGGTGCTCACTGGCACAGGGGGGCTGGGAGGGTGGTGGGGGGGGTGCTCTCTGGGTGGGTGGGGTTGGGCCGGCTGCTCACCAGCGCAGGGGGCTGGGAGGCTAGGAGCGGTGGCGAAGAGGGCTGGGTGGGTGGGAGCGGTGGCACGGGGGCTGGGAGGGTGGGTGCGTGGGAGTGGTGGCGCGGGGGCTGGGAGGGTGGGCGCGGTGCTCGCCGGGTGGGTGAGGGGGGTCGGTTGCTCACTGGCTCAGGGGGCTGGGAGGGTGGGAGTGGTGGTGTTGGGGGCTGGGAGGGTGCTCGCGGGGTGGGTAAGGGGGGGGGGGGGCTGCTCACCGGGAGCGATGGCGCAGGGGGCTGCCTTTGCTTCTTCCTCCTCTGCCTCGCCTTCATCGTCTTCTTTGTCCTCGGCGCTGTTTGATCGGGAGGCCTTGTTGGCCTTCAAAGCCGCCCTAGGCGAGCCGTACATCGGGGTCTTCTCCTTCTGGACCGGTGACTACTGTTGCTCTAGCTGGTACGACATCTGCTCCTCGCCTTTGCGAGATCTACTCGCCGGCTGGGAGGTGCTCATGGAGGGGGATCCTGGTGTTCAGGGAGAAGGTCAGAGGGGGAGGGGGCAGGGGGTGTCCGCCAGCAATGCCGCCGTTGCCGTCCTCATATCCTCCATCTTCTTCTCCTCCAGGCCGGCGTCGACTCCGCGACACCAACGGACTAACAACGGTGCCGTCGACGTCTTCACCCCCTTCGTCTTCCACTCCAGTTGACGCCATCGTCCTCCACAGGTCAGCAACACCGCTGCGGGCCTCCTGCGGCTCGGTTGTGGGGGGGTCAGAGCAGCATGGAGGGGTGTGGGTCGTCGGAGGTGAGGGGGCGGGGTTCTCTCTCTCTCTCTCTCTCTCTCTCTCTCTCTCTCTCATAGAAGGGTATTTTCAGTTTTTGACACGTTCAAATGATTTCTGCCGTCATATTCTCGGAATGTTCATCGACGTTGACGGTCTGAAAACCACATGGATATAACTACAATAATACGGTATATATCAAGGGTATTCTTGATAATATGGTAAAAATAGGGGGATAAATGCAAATACAATGTTTTACAAGGGTATATATGTAAAAATGCCAAAAAATATACCGTCAAAATAATAAATTTTTCGATAATAAGCATCATTAACAATACTAATTTAAATTTAAAAATAAAAAGTCACATTAAGTTACTGTTCACATCGGGTTACTGACTTACTGTTCACTTTAAAATTATTTTTATTTATTTTTGAAATATTTTTAGTGGGTTCTAGAAAAATATACCGTTAAAATAATAATTTTTTTGATAATAAGCATCATTAACCATACTAATTAAAATTTAAAAGTGACAAATGCTTTATAAGTACTTAGTTACTGTTTACTACGATTAAATAGGTAGTTAATGGTGTTTTTTAAAGTCTCCCTCAAATTGGCGCTCAACCAAGCTAAATGCGATTTCAAATTTATTAGAAATCCTCTTGTTGACAGACAATTTGTCAGGACATATATGTTCGTGGATTTTTCTAACATCTCCCGGGAGAAAAATGTTACCAAATGGGCCCTTAGAGCCAAACTTAGAAATGGAACAAATTAAATTTCAGTTGGATTTATAATATAATATTGTACATGTTTATACATATATGTATTATATAAAAATTCTTTCTAGCATATAAGTGTACATTTACGTATAAATGTTATCATGAAAAATAGTTTTTTTTATACAATATATGTTTTTTGGTTCCTATAGAGTGTCGCATTTAGCTTTTAATTCCAAAGTTTGGAGTCTTTTAGTTTTCAGTCCTCACTATCTACTTCTGCCATTTTAACTATGGTTTATCATTAACCATCTGTTGGTGACGTGGGACGAACGACATGCCTGTGATTGGGCCGAATTGAACCTCGTTTGGGCATAGACCGCCCTTGTGGTGCTCTGGACCTCTTGGGGCGACGGGCGCGGAGTTCTCGAACTGTTGCTGTCGTACGGGGAGGGAGAGCCAGTGGGGCTCGGCCTGGTCCGTCCTTTGAGGTGCCCGAACAGAGTGAGAGAAGTGACGAGAGAGAGAGAGGATGAGGGCAAAGAGAGGGACCTGGCATGAAAAGAAAAAGAGATGGGAGAGCAGGGGTAATAGGGGTGCAGGCGTGTGTGGTTCCTGCCGTGTGGAGAGGGAAGAGGGGGAAACAGAGAGGAGGTGTGGGTCTGTGAGAGGAGCGGGGGTCGTGCTGCGGCTCCTGTACCTACCGACGCGCTCGAGAGGGAGGGACAGAGTGTGGGGAGAGGAGGAAGACGGGGAGCTCGCATTAGGGGGAGGGGGGTTCGGCAGGAATTGGTCACGAGGGTCCGATGTATGGCACGCTTGTTGCGGTTGTACGAGGGGGATTTGAGAACGGCGAGAGAGGGAGGAAGAGGGGGAGAACCAGAGAGAGAGAGAGGGAGACCGGAGGTGGTTGGCGGGTTCGGGTGGCGCTGTTGGAGTCACAGTAGAGGGTGGAGGCGGTCGGCGGGGTCCGCGGTGGGGGGGCTGGTGCAGGGTGAGGGCAGAGGGCGTCCTTGTTCGCAGTGGGTAGAAGGAGAGGAGAAAGGAGGGGGTGGACTTGGGCACGGGGGGGGGGGGGGAAGAGGGCGACGACGGCGGGGGAAAACCAGTGGCCGGTTGCTGGCACAAGAGACCTGCAGGCAGAGCAGGGCGGTGCAATGGTGGCGAACCAGGGCAGACCGATGCCCTGTTCGTGACGGGAAAGAGAAGAGGAAGGGTAGAGAAAAAAGAAGGGGTAGAACGAGAAGGGGGGGAGGCGTGGGGTGGGCTGTATGTGCAGAGAAGAGGGAGGCATAGGAGGAAGGAGGAGGGTATACGATAGACTGGGAGGAAGAATGCAAAAGGTGGATGGCAGTATCGGACAGAACTATTGGGTCGAGTCTCTCACCCCATCTCCCTCTCGGAGAAGCAGCAAGGTCTCTCACCTCACAAAGGAGTTTATTTCATTTTCCATTGTTCAATACAAGAGTGGGGGGGGGGCTTTTATAGGGGAGAATACATATCACGTGGACCGTTTAACCCTTGTAACCCTAGCAAAAGACTGCTGCTCTGCATAAAGAAAAGGCCCACACATGTGAAGCCCATTAAACTATGAATTAAAAAGAAGGCTAAAGATAACATACTTTTTTCCATTCCTTTTTTACTTTAAAATTAGACTTAAATAAAATCAAAACACATAATTAAAATAAAAATGATTCTACTGCATTACGATCGTTGTCCGTGTAAATACTGCCATCGTACGACGCACAAGTACGTCTCACTGTCCGACGTCACAAATCTCGCTCCGCATCAATCACCCTCAGTTCGAAAAAACTCGTCCTCAAGTTTTGAAATGGAGTATGCACACAACGGGTATAGAAGTGATAGGTCTGTGTACTACTGGTGACTCCATTATTGCTGACTCCATATAGATAGCCCTATTGAGAAGCTGGAGTTGGCATGAAAAATGTGCCTCAAAATCAACCGGATCGCGTCAAAGACACACTGATCCATACTAAAATCTGCATCTGTCTTGAGGAGAGTAGAACAAGAAAGCTCTTGGACCTCAAACAAGTGCTCCGAAAGTATGTCCAAACCCGCGACAACCATACGTGTCTGATCCTATGAAACAAAATCAAGTGGGTCAGCGCAATCAGCAATCAACTGGCCTCAAACACATCGTCCGATATCAATTGAAGTCCCGACTCGGAAAATAGTGAAACATCCTAAGCAACTTTAACCATGGGGTCGGCACTCACACAGTCACCTTGAGCAATGTTCAACTCTAGTGGCTTTCCATATGTCAGAGTCTGCTCTTATTGGCTTGACATTGACAAAAATGTAACATAACTTGGGAAAACGAAATTTACTCTTTAAATGCGGCGGTTGGAGAGTGCAACTAGACTAGGCAGGGTCAATGGTAGCATGTCGTTTGGGCATCTAGTCTCGTCCCAAATTGATGTGGGAACCCAAGGAATCAATAGTGCAATACACTCTGTCAATGTAAGTAGTAGCTCTTGATGTGGTGACACCTTTAACATGTCGATAGAACTCCACAAACGCTCTTTCACCCTTGACAATAGTCACACCAGTCTTCAACGACGACTCAACAACAAATCGAGAAATAGAATTATCTCGAAGTCACTTGTCTAAAATTATTCTCGATTGCTCCTTGTTCGAAAAAAATATGTTGAAGCTGAAATTAATTCAAGATATGTTGCAAGAGATTATCTAGGATCCCAATTTGACAGAATAAATTTGTTCCGACGTTCTGATACCAAATCTGATGCGGGACAACGGACTTGACGGCTTTAGCTCCGATGTAGCACACCTGCGGTCGGCATCGCTGTGGACAAACAATTTTGAGATGGGCCACAATCTGGGGTGAAGGTGATGCTGGGCCTGCCACTAGGTTGGGCCAATAATGCTGTCCACAATGTGTTGTGGTTCTGCTATAGTGCTAGCATGAGAAACTGAGAGAATAGTAGGAAGAGAGAAGTAGGGGTTCATGGGGTTTGAAAATAAGGCAATAGTAAGGGCATTTAATGTTCTGCTGGAGTGCACAATGAAGGAAGGGTTGAAATTGGGCATTTAATGCTTCTCCACGTGGTGAATAAAATAAGGACAAAGGAAAGGAGGAAGTACTACTAGGCCTATCAACGGATTCGGATATTATTCGGATCCGCTTCGAATTCGAATCCGTATTAACGGATAATATTCGAATTCGTATTCATTTTTTCGGATACGGATAATATTCGAATCGGAGCGGATACAGATATTATATTATTTGTTTTGAAAAATATCAGTTCGTAATATTATATATCATATAATACATATTTTTAAATAATATATTATAAAATAAATAATATTGTTGAGAAATTTAGACATTTGATAGTAGTATTTTAATTTAGAGTTTATTTTATATATTTTTGACATTTTATAGTTATATTTTATATACTTTTAACATTTTATAATGATATTTATATACTTTTGAATTTGAATCGGATAATTCGAATTTTAAAACGGAGCGGATACGGATAGTCATATATTCGCTTCGTATCCGAATTCAAATCGGAGCGGATCAAAATCGGATAATTCGAATTTTAAAACGGAGCGGATACGGATAGTCATATATTCGCTTCGTATCCGCTCCGTTGACGGGCCTAAGTACTACGAGGGGGGGTGGGAAATGGGTGTTCTCAAGAAGAAGAGCAAGCATTTAGGATGTTAATAAAATAACAAAAAAACGGGGGATATTGAATGCTCATGGCTTCTGTTGCTCTTAGTGAGGGATACAGGAGAGGGATGGGCTCTATACGGGGATGAGTGGAAGAGAGTGGAGAGGGGCGGTGGGCACTGTACGGGGGTGAGGGGAGGGAGACGGGAGTCGGATGGGTGGCGATCGGCGTGGGACGCGGTAAGGGAAGTCCGACATCGGTCGGACGAAGCAGGAAAATGGGGGGGGGGTGTCACGAGTCGAGGTGGTGGTTGTCGTGGGAGGGAAGAGAGAAGAACGAAAGAGGGAGGTGTAGGGGGTGGGGAAGGCGAGGCACACGGTGGAGGTGCCAGATGCGGGCGACGTTTGGGCACTTGGAGGCGGTTCTACGTTGAGGATGGGAGATGCGTAGGATGACGGCGGGATGGGCACGAAGCTGATGAGCAACTGGCGGCATTGTTATCGACAGATCGTGGCGGGGCGGTGCAGAAGGTGGCTCTGTCTTGGCGGCGTTGTAGGTGGTGGACATCGGCTTGGGTGGGCAGTGATTGCTGGGTGACCGATGGGGGCATAAGGTGGGGGGAGGAGCAGGCTTGTGCAGGGGGCGACGACGACTGCGGCGGCGAAGGGTCTTCTTACTGTTGCAGGGGGGAGAGACAAGAAGGAAGGGGGGTTGCGATTGTTTAGACCGTGGGAGAAAGGGAGGGGGGTGATGGAGAAAGGGGAAAGGGGCAGGAACACGGTGGTAGGCTGGGGCCTCTCACCCCTCCCCTTACAGGCTCCCCCTCACCCCTCACGAAGGCTGCTAAGGCTTCACAAAGCAACACTCCAATCTTTTCATTCCATTTCATTCACTGTTCCCATACAAAAGAAAGGTCCCCTTTTTATAAAGGACATTACATTTCATTTGATTCCTTTGCCCCTTTCAAAATCAACGAAGGCCAATACTTTTTTTTTGGAATAAAAAGAAAGGCCCATTAACAAACATGGCCCATTTAGACACTACTAGGAGTAGATCTAATGAAATAGAAATAGAAAATTACATAATGAAGAAAAAATACATAATTGTTTACACGCGAAATTTTTAGAACATCCGTTTTTGTCGGATGGATATGTCGTATATTTTGACATATTTGTTAATTCCGCGATGGTTGGGTTTATCAGACGATTTAGGGTTCGTGTACTGGACTTTTCCCCACCGACCGAAGTCGGTGTTAATTTACATCGGTACAAGTCCGAACACCTTTGATTAACTGTCGAAGGACGTCTTTTGCCTCTATACGTTGTAACATAAATGATCTTGACGATCGCCCATTACGGGTACATACTCTTGCAAAGAAATTTGGAGACTTTATTTCTTGAACATAGATAATTGGGATTACAATCGGTTCTTCAGGATCTTCACATATGATCCCGATTGTGTAATCGGGTCTTCAGGATAACATCCGGTTGTAACCAGAGCCTTTGAATTTGCTTCAATCAACATTTAGATCTTGGAACTTGCTTTCATCTTGATCGGGTCATTAAATTGACTTTTGTCCCCTGCGGACGGTTGAACTTGAATTCTGTCAGGATCGGACCATTGGATCGCCAAGATGATCACTACCGGTCCGTTGGAGTTGCTTCATGGCTATAATCACTCTTTTGATTGTAATTGAACTCTCAAGTTACCTTGGTGTCCATAAAGGACATTCCCGCCTGAGGTGGGGTATATTTGTGATTTTCCCTCCATCAGGATATTTTGTAGTTTTCCCCACACTTTGGGATGTTCTTGTAATTTCTTACTTTCCTGCAGATAATCTCGTCACTGCTTGAGCATTCTTGTCATCTTGACTTTTCGGCATATATTTGACATTTCTTGACTTCTCGGAGATAGCCCCGTCACTTCTTGAGCATTCTTGGGCATATCTGCCATTTTGACTTCTCGGAGATAACCCCGTCACTTCTTGACGTCTTGGGTATTCCGAGTATGAATTTTCTTGACTTTTCAAGGTTTATTTGCAATTTCATCAATTTCTGAGTTTTCGGTCATGAAAGATACATGGATTTAGATGGTTAGCCATAAGTCGAACCCCAGGAGAGCGCACACCGCTTCACCGAGTCGTGCAAACGGCGCCAATCGGAATGAAAGCATTCTTTGGTGATTTTGAGACAAACCGTGAACTTTTACAGTTTGTAAACTGAACAACGGCTTTCATGCAACTTTCCCACAACTATGGTATTTTCACAATTTTCTGATATCTCAGGGTCTTTTTGCAATTTCCCACCATTGAGGGTATTTTTGTAAATTTCCCGCCATCGGGGTATTTCTGTAATTTTCCCTTTGTCGGGGGGGTATTTATGTAATTTTCCCACCGGGGGGTGTTTCTGTAATTTTCTGCCCACCGGGGGTGTTTCTGTAATTTTCTGCCCACCGAGGGTATTTCTGCAATTTTTTGCCCACCGGAGGTATTTATGTAATCTTTCCACCACCGGGGGTGTTTCCGTAATTTTCTGCCCACCGAGGGTATTTCTGTAATTTTCTACCCACCGAGCCTTGAACATTTGTAAGACTTGCAATTTACCATCTTCAATCTACCTGTGGATGATTTTAAATGCTTTGGATGGTTTCAATTGCAATAAGCATAAGGCCATTTCGCTGGTTTCAAATGCAATAAGGCAAGCCCATTCTTAGCCCATTATGACTAGCCCACTTGTGCATGGAACAAGCCCATAGCCATTTCAATGATTTCAAATGCAATAATGCAAGAATTTCTGTACAACTTCAGCGTTGCATAATTTCCCTTGGTATTTATGCAAAGCATTTCTGAAATGTTTCATTGTATCATTTCTGTAACATCATTTCTGCATTTCTGAAATGCATTTCTGTTTGCATAAACATATCATTTGGCATTTCTGCACAGCATTGCATATGGTTGCATTTCTGCATTTGACATTTCTGTACAGCATTTCCACTTGTTGCATTTCTATACATTTCTGCTGCACAAGTATTCTTTTCTCTGATTTTCTCATGGAAATCTGCAGCACATATAGGGCTCCATATAGAGCACACGTACTTGCACTTCTGATTGTCATATGGAAACCTGTGATATACACATTTATCTGATAGAGCATACTCCATATAGAGCACAGGCATTTGTCTGATTGCATGAGTATTTGCATCTGGTTGCATTTCTGCATTTCTATATTTGCAACTCTATGCATTTCTGTAATGTTTCATTATATTTCAGATGCATTTCTGTAACATCATTTCTGCAATGTTTCATGGCATTTGGTATTTCTGCAAAGTTTCTTTGCACAATTCCTGTCCATTTGCAAACCCATTTGAGCCCATTTGATCTGTTTGTAAGCCCAGATTTCCATCTATAAGCCCATTTGATTTCTATGCAGAAGCCCATGGCCCATTCGATCTCTATGCAGAAGCCCATTTGATTTAAATAGAATTAACCCCTTCATGACTTGCAAGAGGTAAGAGATCTCTTAGGCACACCAATCTCAAGGAAGGTGACCGGAACACCCAAGGGAGGGCTTTTTTATGGTGACCATATCCCAAATAAGCCAACACTTCTCCTGTTCGCAGGACTGCTGCTTGGGGAGCAGGCAAGGCAAGGCTGCCAGCCTGTTCCCTTAGCAGAACTGGTGCTTGGGCCTTCAAGACAAAAAAAATTCCTTTATGTGCTGTGTGGCTGCTGCTTTTCTTGGCCTTTTCTCCCGCACTTGCTGCTGCCTCCCTTTTTTTTGCACTTTCTGTCCTCTCCATTTTATAGTGGTTGGAGGTGGGCCGGAGGACCCCCTTTTTCTTCTCCTCCGGTGGAATCCCAAGGGGCAAGCCCCTTCATCTTCTCCTCCTCCCAGTCTCTTCCTCTTCCTCTTTAGTTTTTTTTTTTTCTAACAGTCGCATGGGCCATGGGCGGAGGCAAGCCTCCTCCGGCCTGCTACATGGGCGGAGGGCCTCCCCTCCGGCCTGGCAGGACCGGAGGCCCCCCCCCTCCTCCGGCCTGGCAGGTCCGGAGGGCCTCCCTCCGGCCTGCCCAGGGCGGAGGAGAGCTCCTCTGGCCTGTTGGCAGGGCGGAGGGCCCCTCCGGCCGATGTACAGGGCGGAGGGCCTCCCTCTGGCCTGCCCAGGGCAGAGGAGAGCTCCTCCGGCCTGTTGGCAGGGCCCCCTCCGGCCTACGCACAGGTTCGGAAGGGGGTTCTTTGGCTTTTCTCCTATAAAAAGGGCTCCATACAGATTAGAAAATTGTATCTTTCAGCAGTGGAGCTTTTTTTTTTTCTTCTTCACTTTGGCTTGTAGAAGAATCTCTGCCTTGGGTTTTCTTGAACATGTGGGTGATAACACACCCCACAACCTCCACATATGTATTTTCTATACTCTTAATCAGAAGGATTCATTTTTTTCTTCTCCAGAAGTATTTCCACATATATGTTTCCCCTACACTTAAACATATGCTTATTTTCCTTTCAGAATTTTCCAAAAATCTGAAATATATAAAAATATTTTACGGGGTCAACAAATGCCCCCCACGGGATGTCTGTCAGAGCGAAGACGATGGCAGACGACCCGTGCATTTAACAATTTTTTACCCTTTAGTCTTTAACGACCAGACGTAGAATTTAGTCCCAAGTCCCCCTTAGATGGACATCCTCCGGCGTATGCTGACATCCTGGGAGTGAGATTGAAAGGGATTATGTGTTGCCACAATACATCAGTTTTGTGCAGTGCTGCCATCACTTCTGCCCAAATTTTAGCATTTGAGTTCGAACCGACGTTTTGTACTATCACATACTTTACGCCGGGCCATCTGACTTCTTCCTTCAGCTTGGTTGAATTGGATACTTCTCGACTCAGTAAACTCTAGGAGGGAACTTAGGAGAGCGCACACCACTTCATAGAAGTGGCATGGACCCGCTCCACCTAGTCGACCTGAGGCTGAGTTTCATTGAAGAATCGCAAAATGCGGGAGTCGATATTCCCATCTTTAATTTCCACATCAGCTTTGTTGGTAAAACTTAAGATTTCTTGTATAATGATGATTTTCCCTTTTTGCTTTGTAGGCTCCTTTCGAGCTGCCACATCAGGTCCATGTATCGGGAGAATTTTAGAGCTTCTACAGCTTCACATTTGAGTGGCCCAATGCTGCCACAGACGCGGTCTTTTTATTTGCAGCCTTTGCTTCATTAGGAGTGTCTTCCTTCCATTGGAGTTGTACACGGCGACTTTGCAAAGCAAAGCTGGAACAAGATACACCCATGAGACGTTAAGCTTCGCACTTGATGCGCATTCTTTTGTTTAGTTGCAGCTATCCCGAGGGCTTGTCCCGGGACTCCTGTTGTGCATTCTTTTATTTATTTACAGTCATCCTGAGGACTTGTCTCAGGCACTTGACATGATTTCACAAATGCAATAGAATTTGCTTCCTTCATCGGATTTGCAGTCTTTCTCTTTTTTCTTCTTTTCTTTCTCTCTCTCTTTTTTTTTCTTCCTTTTTTTTTTCTTTCTTTTTTTGATCTCTACTCCCCTTTTTTTTTCTTAGGATTTGGGGCTAACCATACGGGGTTCGGAAAAGCTGGCACTTCATTTGGGGCTAACCAAACAAATGGTTTAGGAGCCAAAATTTTGGATTTGGGGCTAACCAAACGAAGTTTAGAAAGCCAATTTCGGATTTGGGGCTGACCAAACGAAGTTTAGAAAGTCAGAATTTGGGATTTGGGGCTAACCAAACAAAGTTTAGAAAGCCAGAACTTGGGATTTGGGGCTAACCAAACGAAGTTTAGAAAGCCAGAACTTGGGATTTGGGGCTAACCAAACGAAGTTTAGAAAGTTAGAACTTAGGATTTGGGGTTGACCAAACGGAGTTTAGAAAGCCAGAACTTGGGATTTGGGGCTAACCAAACGAAGTTTAGAAAGCTAGAACTTGGGATTTGGGGCTGACCAAACGAAGTTTAGAAAGTCAGAATTTGAGGATTTGGGACTGACCAACGGTGTCGGGAAGCCGATACTTGAGATTTGGGACTGACCAACAGTGTCGGGAAGCCGATAAACTTGAGGCTGAGCAACAGTGTTGGGAAGTCGAAACTTGAGATTTGGGACTGACCAACGGTGTCGGGAAGTCGATACTTGAGATTTGGGACTGACCAACAGTGTCGGGAAGCCGATAAACTTGAGGCTGAGCAACAGTGTTGGGAAGTCGAAACTTGAGATTTGGGACTGACCAACGGTGTCGGGAAGCCGATATTTGAGATTTGGGACTGACCAACAGTGTCGGGAAGCCGATAAACTTGAGGTTGAGCAACAGTGTTGGGAAGTCGAAACTTGAGATTTGGGACTGACCAACGGTGTCGGGAAGCCGATAAACTTGAGATTTGGGACTTTGTGGGGGCTAACCAATGAAATTGGAAAGCCGAAACTTGAAATTTTGGGATTTTGGGGGCTAACCAATGAAATTGGAAAGTCGAAACTTGAAATTTTGGATTTAGGGTGGCTGACCAATGAAATTGGAAAGCCGAAACTTAGAATTTTGGGATTTAGGGGGCAGACCAATGAAATTGGAAATCCGAAACTTGAAATTTTGGGATTTAGGGGGCTGACCAATGAAATTGAAAAGTCGAAACTTGAAATTTTGGATTTACGGGGTTAACCAATGAAATTGGAAAGCCAAAACTTGGAATTTTGGATTTAGGGTGGTTGAAGGATTTAGGGTGGCTGACCAATGAAATTGGAAAGCCAAAACTTGGATTTTGGATTTAGGGTGGCTGACCAATGAAATTGGAAAGCCGAAATTTGAAATTTTTGGAAAATTTTTTTTCTTGGAATTTTGGGGCCGACCAACTATGTTGGCAAGCCGGAACTTGAATTTTGAGATTTGGCACGGTGGGACATGAACAAGAACTGTTTACAACAACCGTGACTATTGGGTTTTTCTTGGGGGGAAACTCCCCTATCCTTCCTTACTCTCCTGCGGAGGAGGGCAAGTCTTGTGTAGGTTGTTGCTGGAACTCATGCTCGGGAGCATAGTATAATTTCAAATGTTTTCCATTCAATGGTGGAAAGTGGTTCTCCCCTTTATAGTCGACGACCTTGTAAGCGCCTCCTTTATAGACTTTGGAGACGATATATGACTCTCGCTAATTTGGTTGTAATTTACCACTGGACCTTCCGGCCATGACTTCTCTTTCTTTAATCATGACGAAATCGCCCTTTTTGAACTTCCTTTGTCTCACAAGCTTATCATAGGCTCGGGTCATCCGGGCTTGATAAAGTTGGAGGTGTTTATAAGCTTACAACCTTTTGCCTTCTAGATCAGAGAGCTCTTCAAGTCTTCTCTGTATTTCGTCTTCTTCGTGGGCTTCGAGGCCAGCATGCAGGGCCACCCTGTAGGGGGACATTTCAATCTCAACTGGGACTACGGCTTCCGCCCCATACACTAGAGAGAAGGGCGATCACCCAGTGGGAGTCTTGTATATGGTTCGATATGCCCAGAGAACTTCATGAATTTTCTCTCCCCAATCTTTTTTGCGGCTGCCTACTATTTTGGCTAAGAGCTTACAGAGGGTCTTGTTGAAAGGCTTCAGCCATTCCATTGGCTTGGAGATTGTAGACCGTTGACGTTCTCCAGTTGATATGAAACTTTGCTGCCAACTAGTAAATGGTCATGTTTTTGAATGGAGTGTCATTATATGACATGATTCGACAGGGGGTGCCGAATCGATATATAACATGGTGCTTAACACATTGGGCGACTGCCTCTCTTATGACCTCCCGTAGAGGGATAGCTTCGGTCCACCTGGAGAAGTAATTTGTAGCGGCTAGGATGAATTTGTAGCCTTTTGTGGATGGTGGGAAGGGCCTCACGATATTCATTCCCCATTCTGTAAAGGGCCATGTAAAAGCCATGGTGTGCAACGAGCTTGGATGGAAGTCTTCTTGGCATTGATGACATATGCAGGCGTATTGAGTACAATCCGCATACATGGTGGGTCAACAGAAACCCTTATATGTTGTTCTTCATTTTGTCCTCGACTTAATGGGCACTGCAGAGCTCTGGGTGAACCTCGTGCATGACTATCTTGACTTTCTTTGGAGAGAGGCAACGTAAGAGGACATGCTTGTCCTTTTAATGCACCAACCGATATAATTGATTTCCTATCAATTGATATGATGTTGCCCTTCGCAGCGGTTGAACCCTTTGAGCCCGATCTGAAGGGAGGCAACCATTCTTTGTTTTGTTAATCGGCTCACGCCAATCTTATTCCTCTTTCTCGGTAGGACCATCTTCTTCAATTGTGTTGACCTCGGAGGTGATAGGGTCGGCTTCTTCATCATTTGAAGATTTGAGGATGTGAATAAACACCCAAAAACTTGAGAATTTTTGGAATTGATGGTCCAAAGATGGCTTGTAGGTCAAAACCAAAAGTTTGGGAGTTTGGTGGAATTGACGGTCCAAAAAGGACTTGCGGGTCAAAACCAAAAATTGTGACTTTAAGTAGGGTTGATGGCCCAAACGGACATGGATGCCAACACTATCATAGAAATTTAGTATTGAGATATGCTTGCCCCGAATGGGGATAAAAAGAGGCGTCGATGGTGACGGCTCATGGTGATGAATAACAATAGTTCACTTTTTTTTTCTTCCTTCGTTTTTTCTTATTTTCTTCTTTTTCTTCTTTTTTCCTTCCCTTTTTTTCTCTCATTTTTCTTGGTCTCTTTTTTTTTTCATCTCTCTTTTTTTTTTCTTATACCGACCTCCGTGCCGTAGAAGTCAAGTATTAGGAGTTAAGGTGGGGTTAAAGACTAGAATTGGGGCTGACTAACCTTGTGGTTTGGAAGCCAAAGATTGAAATTGGAGTTTAGAATTTACTATGGGCGACCTTGATGGTTTGAGGGCCAATGGAATTTGGTACTTGAGTTTAGATTTTGGTTGACCTTTGGGCTTTGAAAACTTGGCTGACCTGTGCGGTTTAAGGACCGAGAAATGGAGTTGGAGTTGGCTAGTCTTCGTGATTTGGGAGCTAAGGATTGCACCGAGGGTTTGGCTGACTTTTGTGACTTGGAAGTCAAAAGTTGGAATTTGGGTGAGTTTTTCTGAAACTTGTGATTTGATGGTTTTGATAATGTGTTCGCCACGGTGGGACAAAACCATTGGACAAATGATGTTTGAGATGGTAGTGTATAATGACGATGTGTTCCTCCTTTCTTCTTCCTCTTTTTTTTTTTTCACATTACCAGCTTCGCCGCCCTTTCGGGTTTTCGCCGAAGTTGGCCCCCTTTAGCTTTTTCCAGTGCGTCCTTTCGGATTTTCACACTGAGGGGTTACCCATTTTTGCCTGAAGCGCCCTTTCGGGTTTTCACTCCAGCCGGGTTTTATGACCTTTTTACCCTTAGGCAACCAACAAGTTGGATGCCTAAGTCCGTCGGGGCACCTCAATTTTAAGCCCCATTTTTTCTCATTTTTTTTTTGTCTGACGTTGTTGTTGCTTGACGTTGTCGTTGTAGTTGCTTCTGGTGTTCTTGTTGCTCGACATTGTTGTTGCTTGACGTTGTCGCTAGGACAAAGTATCTGGATTTATAGTGACCCTCCATTATAAAGAAGATGTGGGGCCAATGACTTGTAAGGCCGTGGCCTTCTAGCTTGAGAGGTCTTGACGATGAAGTTTTTGGGTTTTGGAATGGTAACTGACCCAGAAGGGGTTTGGGCACCATGACTTTGGGTTTCACTTTTTTTTTGCTGACTCGAAAGGTCTGGGCAATAAAAAATTGGTTTTCTTTTATGGTTGTTGACCTGGAAGGGGTTTTGAACCAATGATTTGGGTTTTGTGTCTTTTTTTTGTGGTGATCCAAGGAAGGCTTGGGTGACCAAAGAGTTGGTTTTAATGGTGGCTGACCCGAAGGGGTTTGAACCAAGGATTTGGGTTTCGTTTTGGATGGTTATCGACTCGAAAGGGGTTTCAAACCAAGGGCTTGGGTTTTGTTGCATTTCTGCCCCTTGATAGGACAGGATTTTCAACTGGAGGATAACCACGATGCTGGTTCATGATGATCGCAGGAAATATATTTTCTTCTTTTTCTTCTTTCTTTTTCTTTTTTTTTCACCTTACCAACCCCGGCGCCCTTTCGGGTTTTCGCCGAAGCTGGCCCCCTTTAGCTTTTTCCAGCGCGCCCTTTCGGGTTTTCACGCTGAGGGGTTACCCAATTTTGCCTGAGGCGCCCTTTCGGGTTTTCACCTCAGCCGGATTTCTTTGGCCTTTTTACCCTCAACCATCCCTGTGATGGGAATGGCCAAGTCCGCCGGGGCACCTCTATTTTAAGCCCCCCGCCATTTTTTTTCTTTCTTTCTCTCTTTTTTTTTTGAACTTTGGATTTGAGCTTTGACAAAATGATGACCCAAGTGAGGTGGATCATACAACATATGCAACTTCAACTTCACGTGCTTTTCATTGAGTGAAAGGAAGGGTTACTCTCTTCGTAATTCTTCGCAGAGGGATTTCTTTTTCTGGGGATTTCCATGGCAACTGTCTATTCAACCTTGCTTCTTTAAGTTTTCCTTCAAACCCTTTTTTCCTGTTTTCTCCTTCTCAGCTTGCGCTTCATTTCAAGAGGACTGATTGTTTGACGACCGAGTTGGGTGGAATTCGTCCCTCCTAAGATGAAATTTTCGCTTTGAGCTTCTGCCTTGGAGGGCCTGGGCCAAGAGTGCTCCTCTCTTTCTTTCTCTCCTTCTCTTTCCTTCTTTTTTCCTTCTTTCTTCTTCCTCTTTTGCCTCATGTCATGTATTGGGGGAAAGGAGAATCTATTTTGAGGCTGATTGGAACATGCCCCCAGGGTTGAAATTCCTGCCTCAAGTTGTTGCCTTAGAAGGCTTAAATTGTTCGAAGTCTCCCCCATGGTGACCCATATTTATTTGATAAGAAGTTGGTTCACGGAATCGCCCCCTCGCCTGGGCTTAAGGGCTTTGACTTTTTTGCGTGAGGCTTGGATCTCAACTTCTTTCATTTTCACCTTTCACTTGATGTAGATGGCAATAAGATTACCCCCGTGCCCAAATTTAGAGGCTTTGACTTCCCACCGGTGCCTTGGCTTCAGAACGAAGCTTAGGCGTTGGCTTCTTTCATCTCTGCCTCAACTTGATGTATTCGGCAAAGTGTTGTTATGAGATCGGCTCGCCTTTATCTGGCCAGTTGTGTTCTTCTTCTTCTTTTTCTTTGGTTTGCTTTTGGTCAAGGACAAGTCTTGCCAGACTTAGATATAGCCACAACAAATTTTCTTTCAGGTCGGCGCATTGCCCCCGGCTAGTAGGGACAACATATGAATTTTGTTGGCACTTACTCTTCAACAAGAAGCCTTCACTTGGATGTACCGAGCAGTGGCGGTCATGGTTGGGGTGGCGTTGTCCCCTATCAGTAATTGCCAATTGGACATGTATTGTGTTGCCATTTGGCCTTCGACAGGGAGTTTTAACCTTGATGCCCCCAACGGCAGCAGCCACGGTTGGAATGGCATCCCCCTGTTAGTAGGAGTAACTTTAGATGCATGTTGACATTTGGCCTTTGAAAGGGACCACTTAACCTTGACACCCCGGACAACCCCAACCTTGATGCCCCCAGTGGCTTTAACTTTGATGCCCCCGGCGGCAGCTTCAACGGTGGGAATCCTTTGAACTTCTTGCAAGAATGTGAAGGAGTCACAACTTTTGTCGAGGCAAGGCTATTCTTCGACAGATAAATGAAAGGCAGGAAAAGTCCCACCGGGCGTGCCAGTCTGTTTACACGCGAAATTTTCAGAACATCCGTTTTTGCCGGATGGATATGTCGTATATTTTGACATATTTGTTAATTCCGCGATGTTTGGGTTTATCAGACGATTTAGGGTTCGTGTACTGGACTTTTCCCCACCGACCGAAGTCGGTGTTAATTTACATCGGTACAAGTCCGAACACCTTTGATTAACTGTCGAAGGACGTCTTTTGCCTCTATACGTTGTAACATAAATGATCTTGACGATCGCCCATTACGGGTACATACTCTTGCAAAGAAATTTGGAGACTTTATTTCTTGAACATAGATAATTGGGATTACAATCGGTTCTTCAGGATCTTCACATATGATCCCGATTGTGTAATCGGGTCTTCAGGATAACATCCGGTTGTAACCAGAGCCTTTGAATTTGCTTCAATCAACATTTAGATCTTGGAACTTGTTTTCATCTTGATCGGGTCATTAAATTGACTTTTGTCCTCTGCGGACGGTTGAACTTGAATTCTGTCAGGATCGGACCATTGGATCGCCAAGATGATCACTACCGGTCCGTTGGAGTTGCTTCATGGCTATAATCACTCTTTTGATTGTAATTGAACTCTTAAGTTATCTTGGTGTCCATAAAGGACATTCCCGCCTGAGGTGGGGTATATTTGTGATTTTCCCTCCATCAGGATATTTTGCAGTTTTCCCCACACTTTGGGATGTTCTTGTAATTTCTTACTTTCCTGCAGATAATCTCGTCACTGCTTGAGCATTCTTGTCATCTTGACTTTTCAGCATATATTTGACATTTCTTGACTTCTCGGAGATAGCCCCGTCACTTCTTGAGCATTCTTGGGCATATCTGCCATTTTGACTTCTCGGAGATAACCCCGTCACTTCTTGACGTCTTGGGTATTCCGAGTATGAATTTTCTTGACTTTTCAAGGTTTATTTGCAATTTCATCAATTTCTGAGTTTTCGGTCATGAAAGATACATGGATTTAGATGGTTAGCCATAAGTCGAACCCCAGGAGAGCGCACACCGCTTCACCGAGTCGTGCAAACGGCGCCAATCGGAATGAAAGCATTCTTTGGTGATTTTGAGACAAACCGTGAACTTTATACAGTTTGTAAACTGAACAACGGCTTTCATGCAACTTTCCCACAACTATGGTATTTTCACAATTTTCTGATATCTCAGGGTCTTTTTGCAATTTCCCACCATTGAGGGTATTTTTGTAAATTTCCCGCCATCGGGGCATTTCTGTAATTTTCCCGTTGTCGGGGGGTATTTATGTAATTTTCCCACCGGGGGTGTTTCTGTAATTTTCTGCCCACCGGGGGTGTTTCTGTAATTTTCTGCCCACCGAGGGTATTTCTGCAGTTTTTTGCCCACCGGAGGTATTTATGTAATTTTTCCACCACCGGGGGTGTTTCCGTAATTTTCTGCCCACCGAGGGTATTTCTGTAATTTTCTGCCCACCGAGCCTTGAACATTTGTAAGACTTGCAATTTACCATCTTCAATCTACCTGTGGATGATTTCAAATGCTTTGGATGGTTTCAATTGCAATAAGCATAAGGCCATTTCACTGGTTTCAAATGCAATAAGGCAAGCCCATTCTTAGCCCATTATGACTAGCCCACTTGTGCATGGAACAAGCCCATAGCCATTTCAATGATTTCAAATACAATAATGCAAGAATTTCTGTACAGCTTCAGCGTTGCATAATTTCCCTTGGTATTTATGCAAAGCATTTCTGAAATGTTTCATTGTATCATTTCTGTAACATCATTTCTGCATTTCTGAAATGCATTTCTGTTTGCATAAACATGTCATTTGGCATTTCTGCACAGCATTGCATATGGTTGCATTTCAGCATTTGACATTTCTGTACAGCATTTCCACTTGTTGCATTTCTATACATTTCTGCTGCACAAGCATTCTTTTCTCTGATTTTCTCATGGAAATCTGCAGCACATATAGAGCTCCATATAGAGCACAAGTACTTGCACTTCTGATTGTCATATGGAAACCTGTGATATAAACATTTATCTGATAGAGCATACTCCATATAGAGCACAGGCATTTGTCTGATTGCATGAGTATTTGCATCTGGTTGCATTTCTGCATTTCTATATTTGCAACTCTATGCATTTCTGTAATGTTTCATTATATTTCAGATGCATTTCTGTAACATCATTTCTGCAATGTTTCATGGCATTTGGTATTTCTGCAAAGTTTCTTTGCACAATTCCTGTCCATTTGCAAACCCATTTGAGCCCATTTGATCTGTTTGTAAGCCCAGATTTCCATCTATAAGCCCATTTGATTTCTATGCAGAAGCCCATGGCCCATTCGATCTCTATGCAGAAGCCCATTTGATTTAAATAGAATTAACCCCTTCATGACTTGCAAGAGGTAAGAGATCTCTTAGGCACACCAATCTCAAGGAAGGTGACCGGAACACCCAAGGGAGGGCTTTTTTATGGTGACCATATCCCAAATAAGCCAACACTTCTCCTGTTCGCAGGACTGCTGCTTGGGGAGCAGGCAAGGCAAGGCTGCCAGCCTGTTGCCTTAGCAGAACTGGTGCTTGGGCCTTCAAGACAAAAAAAATTCCTTTATGTGCTGTGTGGCTGCTGCTTTTCTTGGCCTTTTCTCCCGCACTTGTTGCTGCCTCCCTTTTTTTTTGCACTTTCTGTCCTCTCCATTTTATAGTGGTTGGAGGTGGGCCGGAGGACCCCCTTTTTCTTCTCCTCCGGTGGAATCCCAAGGGGCAAGCCCCTTCATCTTCTCCTCCTCCCAGTCTCTTCCTCTTCCTCTTTAGTTTTTTTTTTTCTAACAGTCGCATGGGCCATGGGCGGAGGCAAGCCTCCTCCGGCCTGCTACATGGGCGGAGGGCCTCCCCTCCGGCCTGGCAGGACCGGAGGCCCCCCCCCTCCTCCGGCCTGGCAGGTCCGGAGGGCCTCCCTCCGGCCTGCCCAGGGCGGAGGAGAGCTCCTCTGGCCTGTTGGCAGGGCGGAGGGCCCCTCCGGCCTGTGTACAGGGCGGAGGGCCTCCCTCTGGCCTGCCCAGGGCAGAGGAGAGCTCCTCCGGCCTGTTGGCAGGGCGGAGGGCCTCCCTCCGGCCTACGCACAGGTTCGGAAAGGGGTTCTTTGGCTTTTCTCCTATAAAAAGGGCTCCATACAGATTAGAAAATTGTATCTTTCAGCAGTGGAGCTTTTTTTTTTCTTCTTCACTTTGCTTGTAGAAGAATCTCTGCCTTGGGTTTTCTTGAACATGTGGGTGATAACACACCCCACAACCTCCACATATGTATTTTCTATACTCTTAATCAGAAGGATTCATTTTTTTCTTCTCTAAACATATGCTTATTTTCCTTTCAGAATTTTCCAAAAATCTGAAATATATAAAAATATTTTACGGGGTCAACAATAATAAAAAAACGATGCTACTACAACTTCGATCATCGTCTGTGAACACAATGCCATCGTACGATACGTCAATTCAGTCCATTGTCTGGCTTCACGAGTCTCGCCCCGCATCATTCACCCTCGGTTCGAAAAAACTTGTCCTTGAGTTTTGAAATAGGAGAGTATGCACACAACAAGTATAGAACTGACAAGTCAATGTACTGCTGTTGACTCCATAAAGATAGCCCTATTCAGAAGTTAGTTGACATGAAAAATGTGCCTCAAAATCACACCAGATCGCGATAAAGACACACTGGTCCACGCTAAAAATCTGCATCTGTCTTGAGAAGAGTAGAACATGAAAGCTCTTGGACCTCAAACAAGTGCTTGGAAAGTAGGTCCAAACCCGCGACAACCATTAAGTGTCTACTCCCATGGAACAAAATCAGGTGGGTCACTGGCAACTGTCAGCACGGCCTGAGACGCATCATCCGATATCAATTGAATTCCCGACTCGACAAACAATGCAACATCCCGAGCAACTTCAACCATACGGTCGACACTTACACGGTCACCTTGAGCAGCGGTCGCCGACTTTAGTGGCTCTCCATTTGCCACAGTCTACTCTAGAAGCATTGGCTTGGCACTGGCAGAAATATAAAAAGACTTGGGAAAAAAATACCCTTTCAATGTGGTGGTTGGCGAGTGCAACTAGACCGGGCAGGGTCAATGGTAGCATGTCGTTTGGCCATCTAGTCTCGTCTCAAATTGATGTGGGAAGCCAAGGAACTAATAGTGCACCACACTCCGTCAATGTAAGTAGTAGCTCTCGATGTGGTGACACCTTTAACATGCCGATAGAACTCTACAAACGCTCTTTCTCCCTCCACAATAATCTCACTAGTCATCAACAACGACTCAACTGCAGATCGAAAAAATTAATTATCTTGAAGTCGCTCATCTAAAATTATTCTCGATCGCTCCTTGATCGATAAAAATATGTTGAAGCTGAAATTAATTCGAGACATGTTGCAAGAGATTACCTAGGACCCCAATTTGACAAAAAAAAAATTGGTTCCGAAGCTCTGATACCAAATATGATGCGGGATGGCGGACTTGACTGCTTTAGCTCCGATGAAGCACACCTGCGGTTGGCATCGCTGTGGACAAACAATGTCGAGATGGGCCACAATCTGGGGTGAAGGTGCCGTTGGGCTTGTCACTAGGTTGGGTCGATACTACTATCCACAATGTGCTGTGGTTCTGCTATAGTGCTAGTGTGAGAAGCTGAGAGAGCAGGAGGTGGAGAGAAGTAGGGGTTCATGGGATTTGAAAATAAGACAATAGTATGGGCATTTAATGTTCTGTTGGAGTGGACAATGAAGGAAGGGTTGAAACTGGGCATTTAATGATCCTCCATGTGGTGAACAAAAGAAGGACAAAGGAAAGGAGGAAGTACTACGAGGGGGAGTGGGAAATAGGTGTTCTCAGGAAGGGGAGCAAGCATTTTGGATGTTAATAAAATAACAAAAAATGAGGGACATTAATGCTTATGGCTCATGTTGCTCCTAGTGAGGGATACGGGCGAGGGGTGGGCTCTGTACGGGGGTGAGGGGAAGAGAGAGAGGAGAGAGGGGGAGGTGAGCACTCTACGAGGGTGAGGGGAGGGAAACGGGAGCAGGATGTGTGGCGACCGGTGTGGGACGCGACAGGGGAAGTCCGGTACTGGCGGGACGAAGCAAGAAGGGGGGGGGGGGGGCTCTCGCGAGCCGGGGTGGTGGTTGCTGTGGGATGGAAGAGAGAAGAACTAAAGAGGGAGGTGCAGGGGGGTGGGGAAGGCGAGGCGCGTGGTGGAGGTGCCGGACAGGGGTGGTATTTGGGCACTTGGAGGCAGTTTTGCGTTGTGGATGGGAGATGCAAAAGGATGACGGCGGGATGGGTGCGGAGTTGATGAGCGGTTGGCGATGCTGCTACTGGCGGATCGAGGCGGGGCAATGTAGAAGGCGGCTTTGTCCGGGCGGCGCTGTAGGTGGTGGACGGAGGGTTGGGGTGGGTAGCCGTTGCTAGGTTACCGAGGGCGGCGTTGGGGTGGGGGGTGTTGAACCCTGATATTTTTTTGAAAAAAAAGAAGGGGGGCGGGACCCCCCTCCGATGCCTGCAGATCGAAGGCAGTCTTCCTCCGGTCATGACAGACCAGAGGGGCACCCCCTCCGGTGTACTGTAGACCGGAAGGGGTCTCCCTCTGGTTGTGCAGATCGGAGGGGGGATCCCTCCAGTCATGCGGACCGGAGGAGGCCCCCTTCGGTGCACTGCTGTGACCGGGGGGTACCCCCTCCGGTCCCCTTTTTATGTTTAATAAAAAAAGCAAAAACAAAGAAAGAACAAGAAGAAGAGAAGGGAGGGAGATCACCTCCGGTCTCTACAGGTGGAGGAGGGAATACCTCCGGTGTCATGCAACCAGAGGGAGGGGCCTCTGGTCACTACAGCACCGGAGGGACCCCCCTCCGGTGGCACTCAACTAGAGGGGGACCCCCTCCAGTTCCTCCTCTCATGTAAACAAAAAAAAAGGAGAAGAAGAAAGAAGAAGAGGAGGGAGACCCCCTCGGGTCCCTCCTGTCATGAAAAGAGAAGGGGGAGGAGGGGCGGCTTACCCGTTGAGCTTCCACCGGAGGGGGTTCTTTCAAGCCTCCACCATAGGCACCCCACCTCCGGTCCATTCCCCAACTGCTATAAAAGGGAGGCAGTGGCCAAGAGGAAGAAAAGAAAAATCCAAGGAGGACTGCGAGGCTTCAACAAGGCAGAGCAACAACAACAGCAGAACTCCAACAAAGAGAAGAAGAACCTTGGGCAGCAACAGGAGCAGGAGGAGGTTGGCGTAAGGCTTGGCCATCCGCTGTGTGCAGGAGGGCGGGGTAGGGTCACCACCCTAAAGCCCCCCATTTATGGTCACCTTCCGAGGGTGTGGTGAGCTTAAGAAAAGTCTCACCCTCCTAATACTATGATCCTTCTGCTACACATTAAAGGGTGAAAGAAAAATTCTTGTGGTGTAAAATCGAAGGAGGGTTCTTCTGGTGTAAAATTGAAAGAAAAAATGACTACAGCCTTGCATAAAATTGTAGGAAAAGTTCCGATGACGGGAAAATAGCAGAAATACCCACGGTGGTGGGGTTGGCATGATATTGCGTGCGGGAGAGTCACCTATCCTAAGGAGCAAGGGGGTATTGGCTTCAAGAAGGTGGGGGACTTTAACTTGGCGCTTCTTAGTAAGCGGATTCGGAGGATGGGATCTGGTGATGAGGGTCTTTGGGCACAGATCATCAGGCACAGGTACTTTGGGAGGAGGAGAATTTGGGATATGGAGTTTCCACCTCCAGCCCAAACATCTATCTTGCGTGACATCTTTTCTTGCAGGGACCTCCTTTCCTCTGAAGTCCGTGTCCGTCTAGGAAAAGGCAACCAGTACCTTTTCTGGAAGAACAGATGGTGTGATGACATCTCCTTAGTGGACTCTTTTCCTAGTCTGTTCGCGATCTCGGTGGACCCTCTGGGAGCCGTCGACTGTGCCTTCGACCCCCACCTTTCAGGGGGTACCTGGGCGTCGACTTTCAGAAGGGACCTCTCGAGTGCTGAGTTGGAGAGGCTTCAGGACCTCCTTTACTTCCTTCTGGACTTTGCTCCTCGCCCCTTCAATGAGGATGCATGGTCGTGGAGATGGGACAGTGTAGAGCTTTTCTCTGTGAGGTCTGCTTATATCGTCATCTCGGATGGTGGCGTATGTCACGCTTTCGCTCCACACATTTGGAGGTCGAAGAGTCCTTTGAAAGTGAAGATTCTTATTTAGAGGATTTCCCATGGGAGGCTCCCGACAAGAGATTGGCTCAGACGCTTCCTTCCAGAGATCCAACCCTTTTGCTGTTTATGTGGCCTCCATGACGAGTCAGTGGACCATCTATTTGTTGGCTGTCAGTACGCACAGTCTGTGTGGGAGGGTTTGGCTTCCAGACCCCGATGTGTCTTGGGTCATCAGACGGACATTCGGTCATTCATCAGGTCGTGGGGCAGGTCGTGGCCAATCAGAGGTGATCGCGTTGTCTGGTGATTTATTTTGCATGCCACCCTTTGGTCCCTTTGGGGTGAAAGGAACAACATGATTTTTAGACGGGAAGTTAGAGTGGAAGGTTCTCTTATTTCTTTCATTTGTGCTAGAGTGAGACAATGGGCTGAATTATTTTGTAATGTGAATACCCTTAACTCACCCCTTTTTGCTTTGTTGGGAGGGTAATTGGCCATATACCGCCTTGGTGTGTTTGTATTGGGTCTCTTTTGGGGAGCTTTCTTATACTTGTACACTCCTTTTTTATTTATACAATCAGTGGTATTACCCACTTTCAAAAAAAATGCCCATGAAATGACCAAAATGCCCAAAATTGCTCAAAATCATACCGTAAGGTTTTAAAACCTGCCATGACCATTAAAACACACCTTAAACCCTGAAATGACTTTTAAACCCGTAGACATGTCAAATTACCAAAATGCCTCTATGGCCCAAAATGGCCTAAAATCAACCGAAATCTGAAACACTCTGAAGCACCCTTAAACTCATTAAGGACCAGCAAATGTGTGCTTGCGAAGCTTGTGTGAATGGTGTATCTGTGTTATTATGATTTCATTGGCATCCTATGAGCAATTAATCAAGGACATTCGGTCGTTCAACTGATGTAATCGACACCAATCGAGGTCGGTGGGGAAAGGTCCAACACATGAACTCATAAAACCTGATGAATGTATAATATTCTAGGGATACATTCCATGTCTCGAACATATGCTCAATGCCATGCATACTCCCCTATATTCCCATAAACATATAAAACAATATTATTTGATGCATGGAAAAAAATGTTCCCACACCATGGTTACCATACAAATGGATGACTATTTTACCCTTAGAAAAGAGGGATTGAGAGAGGCACTCATGGGGCCACCGGATGGGGTGTCCCCCTCCGGCGCCAGCACCCCCAGCCCGGCACCGCGACACGCCCAACCCGGCACCAGAGAGAGAGAGAGAGAGATCTATTCTTTTATAGGGATATTTTTGCCTTTTATAGGGATATTTTTGCCTTTCTTTCTCTTTCTTTTAACCAGAATATTCCACAAATGTACCAGAATATTCCACAAATGTTCCCTGTTTCTAAACAATTGGTTTTTTGAAAGTCTGTTTCTAAACAGTTAACTACAGGGGCTTGGTTCTAAAGGATTCCAAGTTTTGTGGAGTCAGGACTAAATAGCTAGCTTACAGGGATTTAAAGATAAATGTGAACAACTTCCAAAAAGCTAAATGCGAAGTTTTACAGGGACTAAAAACTAAAAAAACCCAAAATATAATGAAGTATAAATTACATTAGGAACTGAGCCAAATGACTTTTGAGTTCAGTCAGTTTTGATTTCTATGAGCAGTTTTGTTTGGTTTTTTCCTGTGGAAAATTCTGTCAAACTGAACCATTCACCCCCTAATTACTAGAATTACATATGCAGTTTTAACTTGGGTTGACCGGGAAAGCAAGCAAAGTGAAGAAGAATCAATAAATAGCGCTACTGGTTCATCAAACTTAATTCTTTTTTTACTGTTGTGATTGCCAGCTGCACTGGGTGTAATCAATGAGACAAATTTTGATCACTTCGATGTATAGGGCATGTGCAGACTTGCTTCTATCAGGCAGTAGCAATTTACTTAAGGAGGTTAAGCAATAAGAGCTTGGATCCGCTGGCCAGAATAGAGACAGGTTATTTATCACCACCAAAGTCTGCAGAATTCATTTCCTTTGCTGAAAATAAACAGCACCTTTACTAGCAAAAGGAAAGGATTAGCAATGTACAGTTTTTAAGTCACTTACAGAAAGGTCCCTATATATGCAAAATTGTCAAGCTCTACACCTGTCAACATTGACAGAGGAATTGTGGAATTTCAGTAAGTAAGATTAATCAATGGATAGAAATTCAGTTAGTGAGGTTATTTCCTTTTAATTGATAAATACTCACAACATGAACTGTGTATGGATCGAGGAACAAAGGGGCAAATGGTTATGGAAATTATAACATTATATGGTAGCCACTATAACACATATCATGCAATTTGTATGGTGGGCACCTATGAAAGATATTGTATTAAACTCTCTCTGTCTGCAAGTTCTCTGTGTACTCCGTTTCCAGCATATTTGGTGGGAAAGGACAATCACAACATCATTCCCCATGTTCATTTATTGAATAGCATTTTGCCTTACCTTATTCCATGTAAAATTCGTTGTTTTCTGCATGTATGTTTCGATAACTCATGTCCTATTGTTGCATGTTCCATAGACAAATGCTGATAATGTCCTCTCTTTTGTGTTTAACTAGGAGCATTTCAAAAATCCCGCATCTACGACACTTGCTCCAACCAAGTGGCAGAAATTTGCATCCAACTTGATGGTACATCAATCTTTATCATATTGCTTCATCCTTTTTTTCCCTTGGGGGTGCGGGGTTAGTTGGAGATTAGTGTTCCTTTGTACTCGACCTCTTTCCCTGTATGTTTAATATAGAGATTTTTGTAAATAAACTATTGTTATAAGTGAATTTACAAAAAAACCATTCTTGAAAATGCATTAGCGGGCATACCACTATGTAAAATCCAATAATACATAAATGCCATGTAAGGCCCTCTAAGCGTGGTTTTTTTGCAAGTTTTTAACAAAAAAGTGGTATGTCTGCAAATAAAAATGGCATATTTACACAATATGATTTTATGTTGTGGTGTCTGTTAATGCATTTTCAAGAGTGTTTTTTTTTACAAATTCATGTTTAACAATGATTTATTTGCAAAAATCTCTTTAATATATTCTTCTGTCTTGCCTCTCGTCGACTTCCATTTGAATGGTCAATTATTTAGGTTGTGCTGGATGCATTTGACGCTCAACCCTTAAGTGAAGATGATGGAAATGCAAATATTCTTGAGGAAGAAGAGACTGCTTTCAGCATTAAGTATTTGACAAGCAGCAAATTGATGGGTTTAGAGGTATGTATTTAAAGAAGGGAAAATTATCCCTGTACTCCTGAAATCTTTCGAAATAACCACTATACCCTCACCTTTATCGTATTTGCCATAATACCCCTCAAGTCTTTATTAAGGTCACACCATATCCCGCCATCATTGATCCGTTACAAACTGTAACTCAAGGTGGGTTAAGAGAGGAGAAATGATTGACCTACCCTTTAGTCCACTCTCTTTCTCTCTCTCCCCCTATAGTCAATTCTCCCTATCTCTCCCCTCTCTCTCTCTTCTTGGGTACAGATAACAGGGAGGGGGGTGAGGAATGGAGAAGGGAGGAGGTGGTGGCACTGCGGCACACCACCGACGGTCCTCCTCCTTGTGGCACTGTGCTGGCCATCCATGCTGAGCACGCCTTCGCCCGGCACCACCGCCTCCTGTCCTGGGGAGATGGCCACCTCCGAGCCGGCGCCGGCGGCAGCAGGACCAGCAGCAACAGTAACCGCATCGACGACTACGGCAGCAGCAGGACCAACAGGACTAGCCCTGCTCCATGGCATTACCGCCCTCGTCTGCATCCCGTTCACCGTTGGGGTGCTGGAGCTCACATCGCAGGATCTCTCCTTCTGGCGCCCTCTCTCCCTCTCCCATGCTCTCTCTCTCTCTCTCTCTCACACACACACAGACACACACCCACACACCCACACACACCCACCCCCTGCCCTCTCTCTCCCCCCCCCCACACGCCACTCTCTCTCTCTCTGGGTCTCTGCACCTGCCAGGGGTGCCTCTCTCTCTCTCTCTCTCTTTGGGTCTCTGCACCTGCTAGGGGTGCCGGCGCCGGAGGGGGAGACCCCCTCCGGTGCCCTCCCCCCTTTCTATCTCTCTCTTTGGGTCTCTGCACCAGCCAGGGGTGCCGGCACCGGAGGGGGAGATCTCCTCCGGCGCCCTCCCCTCTCTCCCATGCTCTCTCTCTCTCTCTCTCACTCACTCACTCACTCCGTCCTCTCTCCCCCCCCCCCACACCACTCTCTCTCTCTTTGGGTCTTTCCACCTGGCAGGGGTGCCGACGCCAGAGGGGGAGACCCCCTCGGCGCCGTTCCCCTCTCTCCCGTGCTCTCTCTCACTCCATCCTCTCTCTCTCTCGCTCTCTGTGTCTCTACACCTGTCAGGGGTGCTGGCGCCAGTGGGGAGACCCCCTCCGGCACCCTCCCCCCTCTCCCGTGCTCTCTCTCTCTCTCACACACACACACACACGCACCTCTTTCTGTGTGTGTGTGTGTGTGCACCTGCCTGGGGTGCCGCTCCGGTGCCCTCCCCCCTCTCCCGTGCTCTCTCTCTGTCCCCCAGTCTGGCTGGTGCCGAAGAGGGCAGCCGCTGCCCATTTATCTCTCTCTCTCTTGTATTCTTTTAATAAAAGTGAGGGAAAAATGGTAATCTCACTAGCGAGTTACCACCGTTTACATGGAGTGTAACCCCAGGGGCACTGCGGCTTGGGTTAAGAGATTTGAGGGGTATTACGATTAATACAATAAATGTGGGGGTATAGTGGTTATTTCAAAAGATTTCAGGGGTGTAGGGGTAATTTTCCCTTAAAAAGAGGATCATTCTTATTGTCCTTTTAGAAATATTCTGTTATCTTTGCTCATCCTATATGAGAAAATGCCCTTATTATTTGTGTTTTTCTTTCCTGTTTACAGTTGAAAGATCCAAGTTTTCGTCGCCATATCCTTTTACAATGCCTCATATTGTTCGACTATCTAAAGGTATACTATAAAAGCTGCAGGTTGTTTTGTGCTTCTCAAGTGCATCAGCATCATAAGCCTTCCCATCTTCCTGGGATTGACTATGCCCATGAAGGATCCAAAGATTGATCTTAAATTTAGGATGGCCATAATGGTGTTTCTGAAGGCTGTTGATTATTGATTGAATTTTTGCCATGAATCATGTGCAATTTTTATAGAGGGGAGGGGTGGTCATACCATCATTCATTAAAAGAATGGTACCTACAGAGTGCTATGTAAGAGAATGGAAGTACGTCAGAGGTAGAAGATGGACAGGGACTGGTTAAGGGGTAAAACTGAATGTGGACAAGTAATCAACCAAAGGAGGAACAACAGAAGGGTATCATCCAGGATCTAGCAAAATTTCAGTGGTTAGTTTTCCAAGGAAGATGTGAGAATGCCAGTGAGAGGACCTTCTTCCTACATACTGGAGATGCCTTAGTCTCCCTTGTGATGAAGGTAATGGAAGAATACCTGGTAAAAAGTGGGTAAAAGGTGACTTAGAAGCTATCATTTTCCAATCCTACTGGAGTACTCTCTCTCTAGTCCATGTATGCCCGGAGGGGGAAACAATTTCATCCGGGAGCAATGGTCAAACTACACAGCTATGATTGCAACCTCAGAAGGTAAGGTCCTGTGATTTAGGATGATGGATATTCGTCTGCACCTGTGGAGGTGGAGGATTATACATTAAACATTCTACATCATTTTGTCCACCTTTGGCTTCCTCAAGAGGGTGAAGGGGCACTCAATAGAGATATATTGTCCCATGTAGAAGTTCATGGGGGAGGTGGAGTGCATCCTACTCATCCTAGATAATGAAATACTAGAGCGGGTCGTGTGAAGTTCTCGGGTGTCTGTATCAGGGCAACTTTATCCGCATTGTTGAGGTTTAGTCCCATAGCTGATACGCATAGGCACATATTTGTAGACGATCCCATCAACTAAATCCCTAGATTTTGGGCTAGAGTTTGAGCCTTGAACACCCATTAATTTCAAAAGAGCAGTGCAACTGAAAGTACTGGATATGGGCAGAGTGGTGTCCAGTTTCAGGAGCCTTTCCCGGATGATGCAGAGTGGTGGGAACAGGAGCATTGGATTCAAAGGTAAGTTAGGGCCCAGCAAGTGGACCATCTCGACAATGCAGGACATGGATGGTCAACATCTCAAGGACCCCTTTTTTGGTGGGGGGGTGGGGTGTAACGGGTGTTGCAGGAGATGATTTGCATAGAGCAATTTGTTTTAAAGGTTTTTGATGGAAGTGACAGAGATCAAAGAGATGCCAGGGTTTGGCCTGCAGAGAGTTTCCCTTGAGGGGAGGATTGTTGATTTTGTTGTAGGTCCAATGTTTGATGTCTGCATATAGAGAGCTCAAGGAGGAAGATGAACATTGATGGAACTTCAAGACCGATATTAATACTATATTCAATTACCAGATGTTAGTGCTGGCAGACATTTTTTCAAGCATGGCTTTTTCATCCCACACCAGCCTTAAGTTGCTATGATGTCCCTGTGGATGATACTCCTTTGGCAACCCTTGTGCAAGTGGGATGGCTGTCCTCAACTCTCTCACTTCTTTTGAATGATGGGCAAAACAGCGAGGATTGAATTCTTCTTTTTTTCATGTGTTCTCACAATGGATAAGTGAGGAGGCAGGCATGGGAAGAGAACCTGAAGATGAGATGCTGCTCACTGTTGATGCAGCAGCCTCGGAGCAGGGACTAGGAGATATTGGGTTGCCCCATGTGCCTGATAGTCCCCAGCTCCAAGTTCTCTTTCTGCTTGTTCATTGATCTCTTCATCAGCTTCTTCATGGCAATCATTGCCCGTTTGAACTGATCTGTAAAACATCTGCATATCCACCTCCTGTGACCGAACAATTTGCTCCATCATCATCAACAAATTAAGACATAACTCTAAGAAAATGAAGCCAGATATCAGAGCAATGTGATGGCCACCTTTTTTCTTCCCTAGATAGCAACGGACAACATAGTTCTGCTATATTTCAAACACCACCAAGTACTACAATGTTATTATTGTTACTGCTGGGAAGACCTTGAGCATGTGCGTGGCTAAGAAATTAAGAATATCCTTTCCACTGACTTCATGGTGCACATCTTCACCACCGTTGCCCATCACCCTGCAGGTGGAGCTTTTTGACGATGGTTGTAGCTATTTTAGGATTCAGGGGGTTGGCTGGCTGGGTTGGAAGATGGAAGGTATGTATTCAGGTGATGGCTGCAGGATATTCTCTCTTGAATATTGTAATTCCACCCTCCTGGCAGAATTGTAAAATTGAAAATTTGGTGGTGAAATAGAACTTGAATTCTGACTATGTTCCTGATTTTTTTAGAGTTTTTTTGCAAATAAACCATTGTTACGGACAAAATTGTAGATATATCATTCCTGAAAATGCATTAGTATATATATCACCACGATTTTGAAAAATTTGCAAATATGCCATCACCGTAACCCCTCGTTACCACATGTCAACTTAACCATAGGCCTAACTCGACGTGGGAAAAGATGAAAATGCCTACGGTTATCTCTCTTAGGGTCTGGGTTATTTGGAAAAAAACCCTAAATATAATCTTAAAGTAGAAATAACACTTCTAATAGGGGTATATAAATAAATTACAATATTTTAGGGTTAAAACGTAAGGGGAGTCATCTTCTCTCCCTAAATGGATGACGGCGACGCCGTCGGTCGGACTCTGTCCGGCGGGGAGGTGGAGGGCGTAGGGGGGTTGCATCGGCGGGCTGTTGGTGCTGGGGCAACGGCAGCGGCAACGGCTATGCGGTGGTGGAGAGGGAGAGGAAGAAGAGGCGGCGGAGGTCACTGTACTTCCTCCTCTCACGCACAGGAGCCTTGTGCAGTCGGCCCTGCATACGGCGCCCAGAAAATAGGAGCCAGAAATTAGAGCGAACGCCGTCTACAACGCCCCGGAGCCGGCTGCGTGCTTGCACAGTGGTCGCTGGTCAGATCCATCCCCAACCCCCTCCCTTTTTTTTGAATCCATCGGAAACTGTAAAAGGGGGGAGGGGGCGCCAACCGCCGCCGTAGGCGGTGTTGGCAGGCGCACTTGGGCGCTGCCCCGATTGCGTCTGCCCCTGCTCTGCAGACCGCCGCCCCAGAGTGCCTCTCTGGGCGCTACCCTGTTCAGACCCTAAACCCTCGCCTTCCTCAATGTCGGACCCCCCACCCCTGCCCTACCAGAGCCCCCCTCCCCCTGTGCCACTGCCGGGCCCACCTCCCCCTGCGCCGCTACCGGACCCCACTTCTCCTGCACTGTTGGACCCCCTCCCTTGCGCTGCTGCCGGACCACCCTTCTGCACTGTCGGAGGCCTTCCCTCGGGTATTTTGGTCATTTAACCCCCATCTAACGAGAATATTGGTCAAGGTTGGTAGTATCGATTTTGGTACCGATTTCGGCCGGGACCGAAACCGAAACGTATCGGTTTCGGTTTCGATCAAAACCGGTTGAAAATATTAAAAAAAGTAAAAAATATAGAAATTTTTTGAAAAAAATCAGAAAAAAATCAGAAAAAAAACCATTAGACATGTATTTTACTGTAAAGAAGTAGGATTAAGTGCAATAAACATGAAGTAGGCATTGGACATGTGTTGCAACCCAAAAAAAGTCCCTGAAATAATTGGGATGAGATACAAAAAAAATTCCCAGCCCAATACGGGTATTTCTCCACGTGCGAACCAAGATTGCGGAATCGGCGTAGCGCCGTCTTCCTGAGTATCTCCGCTCTACAAGGGCTTCATAGCCCGTTTTTTGCTTCAGCCCAATGCATCTCGCAGCAAACGGGCGGCCTTAACCCAAGGTAAATCCACGAAGACCGCCAGGGTCATGTGGTTCCGGGGTTAATACACACAAAAATAACCTCGCGACAAAGAAGGAGAGAGGGAAGAGTGCTATGCACACCTTCTACGTAGTCCCAACGGCTTGTACCACGTCTCTCGGGATAGAAGAGAGCTTCCCCCCTCGGCGAGCGGCGCAAGGAAGACGACGAACGAGCACGGGAGAAGTTCCTCTTCCGCGCGGTGTGCAACGACTAATCCAGCCAAAAAAAAGAAGAAAAAAAACCTTTTTCTAGGGGTTTATAGGAGGGGCCCAAACCACCCGGGGGTGGAGGGACCCGCCCGGGACCGGCCACCCCTGGGCAGGTTCCCCCCCCCCCCACCCCGGCTGCGCTGGTTCGCGCGGGGCGGGGGAGACCCACCTGGGGTCGGGTGGCCCCGGGCGGACCCGCCTGGGGTCCCGCGACCCCGGGCAGGCCTGCCCGGGGTGGCCCCGTCCTGGGGCTCCCCCAGCCCGGGCAGGTCTGCCCGGACCTACCCGGGGCAGGGCAGTCCCGGGCCGGTCCCCGGGGGCTCTGCCCACCTATCAAAAAAAAAAAGAGAGGGAGGGGACCTGCCCGGGGTGGCCTCGACCCGCCTAGGTTTGGCCCCCCCGGCCCGGTCCCTCACCTTCTATAAAAACCCCCTACGGGGCCCATGTGAGGACGACTTTTTTTTTGAACTCGGAATTTCTCTCTCGGAAAGAGAAGAAGAAGGATGTTGTTCATTGTCTTGGCCTGTTTGGGTATGTAACACCTCGGGCTTGTATTTATGCCCATGCGTGGGCTTTGTCATTGTGTCCCTATGCGGGTCTTGTATTTATGCCCCTACGTGGGATTTGTACCTATGCCCCCATGCCGGTCTTGTAATCATGACCTTTTCGGGTCATGTTCTTCTTTTATCCTTCGAGTGATAAAGGGAAATATAATTCAGTCGTACAAATTTGGATCGACTGCAATGCCCTTCCTGAGGATATTAGAATTAAACATGCTCCCGCCTCAGGGTGACTATGTTGTGTACAGTTGACAACTCGTCGACAACTATTGTACTTGAAATTTATGAGAATTATAAGTGTATATGTCACTGCCCCCGGTGCGTGCCAGTTAGGGAAAATTACAAATAAACCCCTTCTACAAGGAAAATTACATATATGTCCTTCTTTCAGGAGCTAAGGGTGCACATCACCTTTAGCCCCTCTTTGATAGAGGGTTAGATAAATGAAGGGATATCCTCCTTGGATTAATCTGTCACTCCACTTACTCCCATTTCCTTTGATAAGAGAGGTGGGTTAAACTGTTCCACCTATTTAGGTGGGTCACACTATCCAGATTAGATGAGGGTTATCCTTCAATCTAACCCGAATATTTGTATCTCTCTGTCAAACCAAAAAAGAAACAAAATGGAGGTTATTCCTGGGACAAGTGGAGGATAACCCCTATCAAAGCGGCGCTTAATGACTTCATGCCCTCTCCACACTCAAGAAATGCCTACAAATGATCCCGCGACCCCAACGTCTCTCACGGATCACTCCATGTAGGGTCACGTCCAAATTACAAAAACGTCCATCCAATCTAGGAACGGCCTAATACTCCTCACTAACTCTTGAAAATAGCCCCTGAGCTTTCTGAAGTCAACCAGCGCCTGGTGTTCGCTCCCAGATTATGGTAAAACCTCAGACAAGGTAAAATTATCGTAATACCCTTGGCCCCGGTAAATTACGAAAATGCCCCTGATACCCAGAAATTCAGCGGGACGCCCCGACATACTTCCAGTCTCCTTTAACTCATCCTTATCCCTTGATACATCAGGGTATTGCCAAATTCAACGTGGCTTCAACCACACCCTATCCCCCCATGATTTTGTGTAATCACCTGGGAGTCAGAAACGCGATGCAAGCTATATATGTCAAGGTGTCCTCGATCAAAACCTCGGAGAGAAACTCTAGGCCTTATTGTTGACAATTAAACAAGGGTGTTCGGACGTCATGCCGATGTAAATCAACACTGACTGCGGTCAGTGGGGAAAGGTCCAGCACTCGAACCCTAATCGTCTGATACGATGCGCATCCCATGGAGTGGACCTGTGGCCCCCACATGTGCACCCTCTCCTCCTAAGAGAGAGTTCCTTCCATGATCAGAGGAACCCCCAAACCCGAGTATATGACCCCAAACTAGTCGCTGGGGTCGGGGCGGGATCGCCCTCGTCTAAAACAGACTGGCACGCTCAGTGGGACCTTTCCCGTCTTTCTTCTTCTTGTCAACAGAAGGCCTAAACCTCTCTGAGGTTCTCATCATTCCTCTTCCTCTTACAGGACGAGAAGAGGAGAACACCTTGCTTTTGCTATTTCAATTACGCTCTTGCATTCCGACTGTGACGATGGCAGCTGTGACTTACGGACCGTAGGTCGTTGCTAATCACGTCGAGTTTGGCTACCTGGCGACTCCCATTGCTTTCGGCGACTTCCCCCCGGTTGTCGGCTCCCCCTTCTTCCTTGGGGTAGTGTCGATTGCTGGGGGCAACACAGTCGCCTCCACTGTTGCTGGTCGGGTTTCCCCGGCCAAGAAGACATCTGCTGAGGGTGCCAGGCCCTCTGCTCCTATTGCAGGCCGAGTCCGCCCGGTCCAGAAGACAATGTCCGGGGGTGTCGGGCCCTCAATTTCTGCAGCCGGCCGAGTCAGATCGGCCACAATGAAGACAGCTCCTGGGGGTGTCAGGCCCTCCATTTCTGCAACAAGCCGAGTCAGGTCGGCCAAATACAACACTACGTCTGGGGGTGCCAGGCCCTCGATGTCAACCACAGGCCTGGTCAGGCAGGCCACCAAGAAGCCTATAGCTGGAGGTGTCAGGCCTTCAGCCCTCCCAGTTGGCCGGGTGTTCTCGGTCAACCAAATTACTGCCGACGTCGCTCCTCTCCAACGGGGACACCGTCGCCGTTGCCGTTGCCGTTGCCGTAATGGAAGCCGTCCTGAGACGGCCACCCCTGCCCAACGGGGGCAACGTCGTGCTCCTAGCGGAGCGCGGCCTGCAGCGGCAACCTCACGCTCTGGCAAGACTGTACTTGTTGGAGACTTCCGCATCCGGCTCGATGGAGGCGAGCTGATTAGGCCTCGGGATCGACAGGTCCCGACCATTCCTACCTCCAACCGCTTTGAGCTCCTCCGGAAGGTCCGAGAAGGAGGGGCGAAGGTGAAGAACTTTGCCGCGCCTCGGCCCAAGGCGACAGTCCCCAGAGTCAGATCTGGGGGCAACTCAACTGAGGAGCCACATCTCCGAATGAAACAGATTTGGGTCACCAAGGAGGAGGCCCGAGTCATCAAGCGGGCCAGATCAGAAAAGGCCTTCCGCCAGTCTGAATTACAGCAAGTGCGGAGCCCGGCTATTCATCATCAAGAGGAGTCTTCAACCTCTTATGGGGTGAGGACTCACCGTCAACAAGGGCGGAAGCACCGCGGAGCGGCCATGCTAGTACGCCCGACTTCTCCTTGGGCTAGCCAGGTGCATACGGGCGATGGCCACTTCGAGCAGGAGTCTACACCCCGAGTGTCTATTTTTGACAGGCTAGGGGGAATACCGAAGCTAGCACGACATCTGCCGAAGAAGAAGCGAGTGGCCCAGATGACAGATGACACCGTCAGGGTGTTCACTTGTTATGTCTTTTCCACCGACAAACAGCCGGAGGGCGCTCAGGAAGACCTCAACCAACCTCTGCAAGCCATAAGAAGGTCGAGGCATGTCTCCCGCGTTGTGGCTCAGTTAGAGCCAACCCCAACTGTCGGGGCATCTCCGCCTGACCCAACGCGGCAAGAGGAGCGTCAAGAAGACGTTCACAACGTCAATGGAGATGGCGACCCCCCGCGTGAGGAGGGTCCTGCAGGGGAGGCCCAAGCCCTCACAATGGAGGAGCTCCGGCGTGAGAACCAGGAACTCAAAAACCTCTTGCAAGCACTCCTACGTGAAAAGGAGGCCCCTGTCCAACCGTCTGCGGCGCCTGCTGGTATAGAGCAACAACTTTCTCCTGCTCCAACCACGGTCAACGCATCGGCCGTCGCGGTTAGCCCCCCCCATTGCTCTGGAGGTCGAAGTGTTGTAGCAAGAGGCCAACATGCGGTCATCCGCCACCCCTGCCGAAAGCCTGATAGCTCAGAGGCAGATGATCGAGCGGATCGTGGAGGCAAAATTCGCCCAACACGGTGAAGGTGTGGCTACTGTAGATTTATACAGTGTGCCCTACCCCCTTCACCACCAATTTAAAAAGCTCCCGCCAGATTGTCCAAAGGCTCCAAAACTGCAGAAGTTTATCGGGCAAGGTTCGCCGCATGAGCATTTGGCTTATTATATGACCGCCATGGGCGAATTGACGCTGGATGAATCCTATCTTCTGCGGTACTTTGCCACATCCCTGACGAGCACCGCCTTTCAGTGGTATTCCCGACTGAAGCCCAATTCAGTATCTGATTGGGTAGATATGCAGAAGAAGTTCGTCGACCGGTTCCAAACAGCCGAATGCAAGGTTTCTCTTGCGGAACTCTGCGCTCTTAAGCAAAAGAAGGGCGAACAGCTTTGGACTTCATCAAGAGGTGGAGGGACGTCAGCATGCGCTGTAATAACCCTCTCACATCAGAAGATGCCATTACCATATGCCGTAGGGGCTTGGCAGCGGAGGTTAGTGAGAAGCTCCTAGGTTCCAACATCCGGGGCTTTGACCAACTCAACGCCGTGGTGGTGGAGATCGAGATGTTCTTCGTCGATCACCCGACACACCTCTCCGCCAAGGGCAAGACCTCCAAGGATCGTCCGGCTGGTGGCAAAGGTGAATTCGGTCGATTTCTCCCCGACAAATGGAGACAAGGGAAAAACCAAGCCAAGGGGCAATGGCAAAAAGCCCGACACCAAAGCGACCGCTAGTGTGCTAGCGGAGCGCATGAAAAGACCATATTCATTTAGAAAAGAGCACACAAGGATGCTATTTGATTTATGCATGAAAGAGAAAATGCTCACCCTGCCAGAGCCGTGAAAGCCAGCAGAGGTAGACACGACAGATGATCCTAACTATTGTGTGTATCACCGGAGGTTGGGACATACCATTGCAGATTGCTGTCTTTAAAGATGTACCTAAAGACCTTATTCAAAAAGGCCTAATAAATATGTTGGGCCGCGCGGTTGAACCTCCACAGCTGCATCCCTGGAGCCGGCCAAACCGGTCAGCCAATGTGGTCTACATGGCGGCCCCAGTTTCAAGCTCAAATGCCGCCGAGGCTGGGTCATCTAATCAGCGACACCGAGTTGCCCCTGAACCATCACGTTGTCCGATGGCGGAGTGCCTCGCTGTGAGGAGGATCCTCCAGAAGATCCGCAGGGAGATCTATCAACTGAGGCGGGAGCAGCGGGAGCTGTTGCAGTTCCTTCAGAATCTGGATGATCAGTTGGCGGCCTTCCCTCAAGGGCCGATCAGGTTGCCCACTGCTTCATGCGGGCCGGGGGCAGAAGCTTCACCATCCGCCCCGCTGAGACCCGGTTTGGGTGGATGGCTTTCAGAAGACTCATCGGACTCATCTGAAGATTCGGAGCCCGTAAAGTTATATTCCTTTCCCCGCGAACAGACGCTACAGATCTTCTTTGCTTGCCGTCGCGCGGGGTTGTTGAGCCCCTCGGCATCGCCTAGTCACCAGCTGCCAGGTGCTAGGTTACACTAGGACTGCTGCCCCTGTCATGAGGTAGTGGGCCACGTCATCTTTAACTGTCAACCCTTCAAGGACCTTGCAGAAGATTTCATTAAGCGAGAGATAGTTAACATGGGTGATTCATTGGTGCATCCATCACAGCCTCATGGGCAGGAGGAGATAACTTTCTCCATTAATGTCATCCACACGCCAGTGGCGTTCCAATTACCCGTGCCCGCAGACGAAGAAGGCGGCTCCCAACGACCTAGCCTCGAATCCGCTCTATGGTACCCGAGGTGGCGACCTTCTCACCAGTGCTCCTTTCCCAAGGAGGATACATAGAAGATTTTTGGTAAACTTTTAGAGGCAGGTCGGGTGATAACCTACGACCCACCATCCTATTACAATGAGACAGCGAAGAGTCACCCTCTTTACTGTAAATATCATGCCCGGGTGTCCCATCCAACTGGAGAATGCCTGGAGGTCCAAGACTGCATTCAGACCCTTATTCAAAGGGGGGTAATCGATGCTCAAGGCAATTCAATGATAGGATGTTGTTTGAGGGAGGCTGCTGAGAAGATCCTTCGGCGAGAGCAGCAGGGTCAGCCCCAGCAACTACCAGCTAAGCAGATTTCTTCGCAGGTTTGCTCGAAGAATCCCGCTGGGGGAGATCCCAAGCCGAGCCTGAAAGGCAAGGCTAAGCATGACAGGCCTATGGTCCAAGGTCCTCGAAGCCCGGTCCTTGGGGGAGCCTCCAAGTCCTCTACCCAGTCGGGCCACCCCGAGAGGGCTGCTGCCAGACACCTGCATCCGAAAGACAGAGGCAAAATCAAGGTCATGGAGCTCGAGCCTAAGGTCCAATCCTGCGACAGGCCAGTGGGGTCTACCCTTCCGAGGGGATCTCAAGGACTCTCGGGGGCTAAGCCGCCAGCTGAAACAAAGTTGGCGACACCGCAAAACCCCTTGGGGTTCCACTTCGGTCACCCAGAATTTCAAGAATTGCCACCGGAGATAGTCGCCTAGGCAATTAATGCCACCTTCCAACCACAGCTCGATGAAGAGGGGTGGACTTGCGTCGCTCCAAGAAAGGGTTACGGACTTACGGGCTCCAAAATGTCAGGCGATCAGCTCGAGGCAGAGGACAAGACTCGGGGGGCAGGCCAATTCGCCCTCCAAAGCCGTCTTCACCTTCCTTAGAGGAGGCCGCTCGCCTCAAGAAGCAGGAAAAGAATCGAAAGAAGAATCTGAAGAGAAGATTGAAAAAGTAAGCTAAGCAGGCGGCAGCCATAGAAGCCTCCAAGGAGCTCACTCCCTTGCATCGGTTACAAAAGCTCATAAACGAGCTGGAGGAATATGTGCCTCCTTGCCCTACCAGGGTGGTCACACTCAACAAATATATTCCCTGGGAAAGGTTTGGGCAGAAAGCCCGGCTCCTCGGCTGGCTCGGGAGATCCTTCATCGTCTCGAGGAGGGTGAAAGAATTCCAATTCCGGAAGAGTTCTCGTTGTTCTACAAAGATGAGGAGCTCACCGTGGAGGCCCTTGAACGAGCACTACAGGAGCTGTCATGTAACATGGTGGCTATCTCGCCTCTGGACAATATAAATGCCTCTGTTGGGGAGGACAATGCCCCTATGGCAACATACCAGCGCCGATCGGCAAGGAATAGCCGAGGCTGTGGTCGAGGCCGGGGTTGAGGGCGAGAAAATCCCTTAACCCTCGAACGAGTTATAATATTCAGAGGGGAGCAGCTGGGCCCCATCCTTACACCTCAAGCGCGGGGCATTCCCTTTATACTTGAATCCTCATAGAGTGCAGGCCGTGGTTCCGGAGCTCGAAGACTAGGAGGCATCCCTTTCATAATTCTTTCTTCCAATAAGGAAGAAACTCCAGTCAGTGTCCCGCCGCTAGCTCCAACCTCGGGGCAGGCAGGCCCCTCAACCAGTACTGGCGAACGAGAAGGTCCCTCAAACCAGTCGGATCCGGACGAGTCTCAGCCTGCTTCGGAGGAGTCTCTAGCACCGCTGTTCCAAGAGGAAGCGGGCGCGCAAGATGAGGGGGAGCGCCCTTTCAAGCGGGAGAAACCACATGGAGCCCCCAAGACTCTGGAGGAAATTATTTCCCCATTCGACAAGACTCGTGCAAGGATGGATCGCAAAATCATTCAACACATGAATCGGTTCCCCACTAATGTCACCATATGGGAGGCCATTGCTTGGAGCAAGGACCTGAGGGAAGCTCTTGTAAAAGTACTCCAGGATCCCGAGGCCTATGAAGTCCATGTAGCGGAATTGCAGGCCCAAGCATATGAAGCTCTTGCGGCCAATATTATTTTCTCCGACAAGGACATGCTGCTGGCTTCTCGTTGTCATAATCGCCCGCTATATATGAAAGGGACGATCAACGGACATGAGGTGAACCGAATCTTGGTCAATGTAGGTGCGGCGGTTAACATTATGCCTTTGAAGACTTTCAAGTCTCTATACTTGGCGCCTTATTTGCAAAAGGTCAGCGTCGTCAAAATCTCGGGGTTCAATCAAGACTCTGAAGAAGCTCTCGGTCGGGTCGAAGTTAAATTGGTCATGGGTGACTTTGCCACCAAAGTGACGTTTTACATTATTAACGCCGACATGTCTTATAAGGTGTTGTTGGGAAGACCCTGGTTGCATGAAAATTGGGTCGTTCCTTCGACTCTGCACCAGTGCCTTCAATATGCTAAAGGGGGAGAGCAGCATACTGTTTTTGCGGACCAAGCTCCTTTTCACCCTAATGAATGTCACTTGGCAGACGCCTCTTTATATTTCGGGGAGCCCACCATAACAGTCCCGACAAAGTCAAAGACAAGGGAAAGCAAAAGGTCGAGGCCGAGCCCAAGGATGGCCAACTCTTCACAGTCAACCGTGAGCTGTTAAAGCTTCACCAGTTGAGCCTCAAGCTTGGGTCCAAGCCAACTCGACCAGAAAGGCGCAATGTGGATTTCGAAGCCAATCTCATCAGCCGAACCATCGACCGGAGTGTCCCCTTGCCTCCAAAGTGCATCCAACTTCCCTTTCTAAGGGAGGAATACAACGTGGAGGAGTTGAAGACTTTTATAGTCTCTTATAGACGTGTCGAAGCAAGGATGGCAAATAGGCCCGACCGATCGTCTTCTACAAAGGAGATTTAGTCCCACCAGTTCCTCCTGAGGACGATTTTGGGTGGGACACCCCTGCTGATGAGGCGCAAGAGCCAGTTCAAGGAATGAATTATATGCCAGACCGGCTTAAGCGCATGTGTGTGAAGCAGGGAATTCCTCAGATCCAGAGCCCTGCGCAGCAGGCATACTTTTCTCACCTCTGGAATCCCCCGCAGGTCAGGGGGCAACCGCCTTTCTTCCGCAAAGACACTCGAGTGTTGGGTCCGCGCCTGGGCAGTATGGCGACGGGCGAACTCAGCCCATAAAATCTCAAGCTTTGACATCCAGGTGGCTCGGGGTAGCCCAAATGCATGATATCCCTTCGTGCAACTCGCCAAGTGGTCTCTCATGACCTCGACAGAAGGTAGGGGGTCTATCTGTAGCAGAAGCTGTAGATTCTCAATAAGTCTCGCCTCTACGTTAGCATCCCCTAGGGCCACCATGAACTGTGGGCCCTCCGGCTAGTCCACTCCTTGGGTCGGAAAATCATCTAGTGCTGGTGAAGCTTCCTCTCTGACACCTTAAGTTACAAGGCCCCACACATAATATTTTCTTCTCTTTTGGTGTGATCATTTCATTCATCTTTGAGATGAATCCTTTTCCCTTGGTGTGTGCCTCACATAAATTTGCTTCAACTTACTCAATTGCTGGGTCCTCGAGAAGCAGCAGCACTAGTCTTCTCAGTTAGCTCATGCACTGATGTACTTCTTCTTAAGGATGAAGGTGGTTTGACCATTCTAGAAGTGACTTGTTTGCGATCTGATTCTGAGTGTCTAGTTGGCTTAAACTCAGGCTGCTGCTCAGTGTCATGAACAAACAAAGTTGGGTCCCTTCTCTGGTGCGCATGAGTCTCTCTGGCTCTCTTTGTTGGTCTTCTGAATTCTGGATCTCTTGGCTCATCTTCATCTAGTATGTCCTTTGTCCATGTTCTATCATCAACATCAAAAACAGGCTCATCAACCTGCTCTCGTATCTCCAACCGAGACTGCAAGGGATTGTCATCATCAAATAAAGCGTCCACATCAATTTCTGGAGGTGCATCTTCTGCGACGCGTTTGTCCCTCAGCTGTTGTCTTAGCTTCATGTTCCTTATTTTTAACCATATATTGTAGTGGCAGTAAACTAATTTTTCTAACTGTTCAGCCTTTAGCCGATTGCGAACCTTTGAGTGTATAAGGCTGAACGTGCTCCAATTTCTTTCACATTGGCTTGCTGATGTTGTTTGACTGAGCACCCTAATTGCAATGAAAGCCAATGCATTACTGTCCACATCTCGGTTGTTCACCATTATCCACCGGTCAGCTGTTCCACCAACCATAAACAAATAAATGTAAGATGTAAATAAAGATCAATTCTCCATGATGTATTAATACATATTGATGTTATGAAAGCACAAAGATAAAGTATACCTGAGTTCACTCTTCTCACAATATATTGCAATTGGGAGTCAGAATATGTCTCAATCCTCATTTTATAATAGTTCATCTACAAAGATAAAGTAATAGATTAGCATAACTACTTAGGTGTCCTCGGTAAACGATCAATGACTTCTAAAGTGCCTTGAAGCACCTCGCCATCAACATTTGCATTGACATTGTACATAAATCGAGGGTTGAGGAAATAACCTGCATTTGTGTATAGTTAACTAAATGTTAGATATAAATTAACCTAAAGAACAATGTATCAATACAATTAATCACTCACCAGCTGCATGCAAGTCATGGTGTAATGTGTTGTCCTATCTATGATCAATAATTTTTTACCACTTTACATATTCTCTGGGAAGGGAATTCTACAACTCTAATTTGGCACAGTCCATGGCCTCGTACATATATCCCATATCATTCTTCTCATCGCCATCCACCATTCTTAGGACCTTCACGAGAGGTGTGACTACTTTCATATACCGTGAGACTCTGTCCCATAATTTGTTGTCTTTCACGATGTGGCAGACATCCAAATAATCCATCTGAGCATCAACATTAGACTTGTCTATGTATTCCCGTAGGACATTGTTGTACATAGAAGCTTTAAGCTCATTCTTATACCTGTGCAGAGACTCCAAAGAAATGAAATTTGAATCTACGGATGATATCTATAAGGATAAAGTACAAAGAATTGAGCTCATTCTTATACCTGTGCAAAGACTCCAAAGAAATGAAATTCGAAGTAAACTGGTTGGCCCTGCATAGATGATATCTCGCCCCCCACTTGCATGCTCCTTGAACATGTTCAATATCCTAGGATGGCCATAAATATACTGGGTGATTTTTTGTGCCCTCTCAATTATCTTCTTCACATTATTTTCCTTCCCAATATCTTCAAGTATCAAATCCAGACAATGTGCTGCACATGGGAGCCAATATAAATGTCTGCGCTTCTGCATCAATTTCTTCCCTACAGTCTTATAACTGGCTTCATTATCAGTCACTACTTACACAACATTGTCCTCTCCAATTTGGTATACCATCTTATCTATCAAATGAAACAAATAATTGACATTTTTTTTCATAATTTGATGCATTTACAGATTTAACAAATACTGTACCTTTGATGCAATAGACTAAAAAGTTAATCATGGATTCCTTCATGGTACCAGTCCAGCCATCACATGCTGGTGCATCCTCTCTCCATCTATATATGCTTGAAGCTTTCAACCCACTGATAGAGCTCCTCAACCTCCCTCAAGGCCACGCCCGTATATGTCTCGACGTGACGGGACCTTCAAGTCAGGGCTAGCATCTGCTGTGGCATCTAGCATAGGTTGGAAATATTCGTTTTCAGTTGCATGTGCAGGGACATTTATATGGAAAAATCATTTGCAAATACTTTTAAATATATGTCCCGCAACTTCTGCTGATTTTTTTACCCCTCTCAATGCTTGCTTGATTTTAGGTTGTGTAGCACTTTGTCTTCTGTGCAGATAGCTGTCCATGGGGCCTCCTCTCTGCGGGGCTACACTTGTGTCAGGACGTCGTGCAGCTCGTGCTACACCAGCTATACTGGAGTATGTCCCTGAACCTATCGGTGCTTTTCCTTTCCTTCGAGCGACTTGTTCACGCTCTATTACTTTAGTCAGCTCTAGATCTGAATCCTCGGTGTCTTTCTCATCATCATCATCATCATCATCATCCCTCCTTCCCCTTTTACCCGAAATCTCCTCATCAATTTCAGCTTCATCTTCAGCCCTTTGTTGCATCCTCTCTTTTTTGCCGAGAAGGCACTGGTGCATTTCTTCTTGGACCTCCCGTGGACATCTGTCACATTATTCACCTCTCCTCTAATCCCTACCAAATGTTACTTTCTTTTAATAATTCCGCCATGTATCTCCTTACCACAATAATTGCATTTCATTTTTCTTCTCCTAGCATCAACTAAGGAGAGGTGGGCCCACCCCGGATCCTCTTGCCCTTGCTGCTCCTGACCTTGTTCATGTCTAGGCATGATGCTGCATTAAGATAATAAAAAACAAATGGTTGTAAGTACAATGAAAAAAATGTAATGAAGTATAATTGAGCTTCAAATTATGCTGATTGAGATAATTAGACAAAACTCCCAAACTTAAACAGCTAATTAGGGCTTAGTTTGGAGTTTTACCCTGATCACCCTTTATTAAATGCAATTAGCAGCATGTTTATGTCCTAAATTATTCAATGAAGTTTAATTAAGCTTCAATTGACCCTAACTAAACTTAATTAGATAAAAGTTTCAAATTTAAATAGTTAATTAGGGCTTAATTGTCAATTTTACCATAATCACCCTTCATTAAATATAATTAGCAGCATGCTCCCACCCTAAATTCTTCAATGAAGTTTAATTGAGCTTCAATTGGCCCTAATTAAACCTAGTTAAATAAAAGTCCCAAATTTAAATAGTTAATTAGGGCTTAATTTGGAGTCTTGACATATTTCGCTTATGAAAATTAATATATTTAAGAGAACCTTACCTACAACAAAAAAAATATCAAACCAACCAAAAAAAATAAAAACTTGTAAGATTTATTCGGAATGAGAGCCAAGAAAACGCGGCTACACGCTGCAAACTCCAAGAAACGGTGACGACAGTAGACCCTCCCTTCTCCCTCACCCTGTAGCAGCAGCTCCGTGCCTCCCTTCTCCCTCAGATCTGAGAATCTGAGGGAGAACAGGAAGTGAACTCCCCTTAAGAGGGGAGTTCACGTCCGGTTTCGGGTCGAAATAGGTAAGTTTCGGGCGAAACCATTAAAAACATTTTTTTTAAGTTTCGGACCTGCTATAATGAGCAGGTCCGATTTCATATCGGTATGGGCCGAAACCGATACGTTTCGGCCGATACTGCTATCTATGATATTGGCATCTTTTTAGAATATTCGCTCTCCCTTCGACGGAAGTTAACTACGATGGCATATTTGAAAGTTTTTTAAGTTAATAATGATATATATTCTAATACATTTTTAGGAATGATATATCCGCAATTTTGCCTGTAAAAATGGTTTATTTGCAAAAAAATCCCTTTTTGTAACTAAACAAAATGTGGGTTTTGTTGTAGCCTTTTTCAGTTCTTATTTGCTCATTTATTCTTAAACCAAACTGAGCCAAGAGATTCTGGTTAGTTGCAGAAACCCAAACGTGACAGAATTGTGTCCTCGTGGCCTTTTTTGGGATGCAAGATTAATCGGAATTTTGATGGGAGGGGTGAAAGGGCTGTAGGTGGTTTATGTTATTTTATTTTCTTCTAATGTTTTTTGCTTTAGTCTATTGCACACCACCTTGGTAGTGCTATGGGCTGACTTTATCTCTCTATCTAATGAATTATGGCATATGTAATCCAGTCTTTATCCGAAAGGACAATACAGAAAGAATGCTCCAGAGTACCATCCAAATGTCTAGCCTTCAGAAATCGGTATCTGGATGATTTCTAAGCACTTGGTGTTTCTCTTGTCTAGTTTAGTGTATCTTAACTCTGGGATTATTTTTTGGGTTCTTTTTTTTGATGACCAGGGAAATAGCACCCGTGCCACCAACCTCAGCGTGTCGGCTGCTTTGGACCTACAGACCCTACCACTCATGGATGGCAGTTTCGGCGGAAACCGAAATGTTTCGGCCGAACGTTTCGGTTTCAGATCGAAACAATCTGAAACTGCCCGGCCGAAACCGGGCTGAAACCAAAACACTGCAATTTGGCAAAAAAATAATAATTTATTTAATTTCGTACCGAAACCGAAACAAACGGTTTTGGTTTTGGACTCGGCCGAAACCGACACCGAAACCGGCACTGCCATCTATGCTACCACTTGCGCATCATGGGGTCTACTGGCTGGGGCAAGGGGCGGGCTTGGTAAACCCACTGAGCGGTGTCACCTAGACCCAAGCTAGGGAACCACCCATGAGTGCGGACATTGGTGAAGGCAAAACTGCGCTCTGCCATCGAGGGGATTGAACCTGCGACCTCGTCGTTACCATCGAAGTGCAAAACCGTTCAACGCACTCCTTGTGTCCAACTTTGGGAGGATGCTAATTATCTAGAGTCAGTGAGATCATAACTAGGTTCTAGACCAGCTGGTTAAGTGCTAGAGAACTTTTTGGAAAACATGGAAAAATTAAATCCTGAAAATTAAATTTAAAGATGCGATTGCACAAGAAGGTGGGCTTATTGATGCAAACATTAGTACCAGGATTAATATAGGAAGGAGGTAAGTGAAGAGCGACATCAGGGTTACTTTGACTGGGATAAGGGTGGCCTTATTTTAGAAAAAATCTACAAAAATAAACCCTTCTCTTGAAATCATACATTAGCTAAGTGATTGGTATTGACCGTATTCTTTGTGTTTTGTGCAGGCACCAGGTAAAAATGAGAAGGATGGATCCCCTGAAAGCTTGGTAAAAATGTGTAAAGATTGAAAATGGCAGTTGCTTTATTTTCAGTGCCTCATCTTTATCTTATTTACTATGAATTTTCCATAGTTTTGATGCATGGATCATTCTTCTGTCAAATAAACTTTGCTTATATTTATTGATTGGTTCTTCCACCTGATACCACTACTTTGACCTCTGGAGTTTGAGACTTATGTTCTCATGCCTTTAGAATTTTATCATTTCTATATTTGGACCAGTAAATGTGCTTGAGATGCTGCATACATGTTTAGTACACTTGTGAAGATGGCACAATATACTTAACGTGGCCTCATCACGTGGCACTGCAACAAAGCTTACTTTTCTCACCAGTCATATTCTGATTTACTGCCACTCTTAGATGACTAGATGCTAGTACAACAGCTTATCTCTTTTGTTAATGCACCGACTGTTATCCTTAAGCAGAAACATAACTCATGTTCACTTAAAATTAGGCACTAAATCTGTGTTTTCTAGACCGCATATTCACTACCAAATACAAATGCCAATACACATCCTGTGAAGTTTTACGGATAACTTTTCCTTTTGGAGTCAATTGACTCTCCACAGAAATGCCACTGGATATTGTGAATATAATGTGCATTGATCTGTGTGTGCATTATAGGGAGGGGAAGGTATTTAGTGTTTCTATTTGTTTTGGTATTTCTTCTCTTTTATCACGTATTGGTACTTCGTGTTTGGAAATTGAATATACTGTTTATTGTTCCTGTTCATTTCTTTACGTGTATTTATTTGATTTCATTTTGGTGCATGGATGTCTTGGATGACATTTATAGATTTAGCCTTTCATGAAAGATTTCATGGTTTTCTCTGTCTTGTCAGAAAGAAGAAATTAGAACCTGTGAAGAACGTGTAAAGAAGCTCCTTGAGCTGATTCCACCCAAAGGAAAGGAATTTCTTCAAAGCATTGAACACATACTTGAACGAGAAAAAAATTGGGTGAGTCTGTTTTACTTTGACATACAACTCAACAGTAATTAAAAGAGCCTTCATTTGTGAACGTTACTTGTGATAGTAGGTTATTACATGCTGGAGTAATTTTGCCTGACTTGTTAGATTTGGTGGAAACGAGATGGTTGTCCAGCATTTGAAAAACCCATTATTGAAAGAAAAGCAGGCCAACATGGAATAAGAAAACGGTATGTGTGTTTTTAGTTTATATCTTTATTCCTTACTGTGTAATATTACCAGTCTTGCATTCTCATTTTTTTCAAAGAACTTGTTTTGTGGTTACCCTTTTTTATTTGTCTATATATGTGTTTTTCCCAGCAAAATCTCAGGATTCTCCTTATTACATCTTCTAGCTAATGTGTTGATAGTTGTCATACACCTGCACTTATTTCTATACCACTTCCCAATGAGCTTTAGCTCAGTTGGCACCCCACCTCCCTTAATTTGGGAAGGTTTCAAATCCCTCCTTCCGCGGTTGTGTGAGAGGAGGGATTTAACCCATAGATTCGTGAGGGTCTATGCCCGAGTGCTCCCCTAGGGGTGGCAATGAGCTGAGCCGTGCTGAGCTTTCCAAAGCTCGAGCTTGGCTCGACCAATAACGCTTGAGCTCGAACTTGATCCCAAGCTTGTTTCGACCCCAGGTTTGTGAATGAGATTGTGTTTGGGGGCATTTTAGGGATAAGGTGAAACGATGACTTTTAACAGTCATTAATGGAGAGTGTGTGTGTGACGAGAGGGATGTTTTGTCTTTTTTGTTAATGAAATTTGAAAAGAAACAAGGACAAACTTACTTCAAGAAGAACTTGGAAGAGCTTATCCTTGGTTTTGTCCTAAAAATGTTAAAAACACATGCACGAGAGAGAGAGACATTCCACTCCCCTAGCAACCCACACCTTCAAATCAGAAAGAAGAAATTTATTAACTTTTTATCTCTCTTCTGCACCTCACGGAAATATGAAGAACTAATGTACTCCAACTGTAAAGAAGAGATAATGCTCTCAGACGAATGCTCTCTATTCTTCCAAAAAAGTGCATTCTATATCCCTAGGACACAATTATCATGTTTCCTCCATATGATCCAACAGATGGCATGTGGAATGATAAGTACCTTGCTCCTGGTACCATCCCCGCATTAAACTGAAAGTTGGTGCAAATGATTCCACACTGCTTGGACTGACCAAAACAGAATTGCAACTGAAAGAGGTTCCCAAAATCATTCAGACCCCCTCAACGACAAAGCGGTTTGCGGGCAGATGGTCCACATCTCCACTGAAATCTCCTCTTTTTGTGATTTGAATCATTATTGGAGATTAATCTGCAAAATACAATTTATACATGAAAAAAAAATCTGCCAAAAAGTCAATCTCCCGGCCCCTGCTTTCTTCCCCTGCCCCCTTTTCTATGTAAAGATGATGTGGCTGTCTAGAGGACCCACCTGCTGACCTGCAGCAATAGTAGCCTATTAACATATACTACCAACACCTGGAAGAAGAAGAAGAGGAAGATAAATAAATAGACAGCCAAATGACACCAGAAAATCACGTAAGAGAATTAAATTCCCTTCTATTCTCTTTGTTTTCCCATCATCCTTCCTATTTTACCCCTTTTCACTTTCAATCGGACTAGATCTGTTGGAATGAAATTGCAAGGGATTTTTGTAACTGGTTAAAATCAGCTGCTTCAATCCCCAATCCGTCACTGTTTGATTCCTTCATTCACAGCTTCAAAAGGCTGGAATCAACATACCAAGGAGTTAAAGTATATTTTACCGAAGCACACATGTCCTGGTGAGACTGGAATGGTATAGATCTTTTTTTTCCGGGGGGGAGGGTGGGGTGGGGGTGCGCAGGGGTCAGGTATTTGCAAATTCTGAGAAATATCTCAAAGTATACCCCCCTAAATAGGGGATTTTTCTGCACAATTGCGACAATTCTACCTATATGGGCCAGTAGTCCAGGTTCCCTCATGACCCACTTGAGCTCAGCTTGGCTCAGCTTGACTAATCAAATGAACCAAGCTTGAGCTTGGGGTGAAGCCTTTTTTCACTAAACAAGACAAGCCCAAGCTTCATTGAGCTCGGCTTGTAGGGTCACAAGCCAAGTTGAATAAAATATGTTTATTTAAATTTTAGGGCTTTTTTGCATATATACCCCTATAAATGTCTATTTTTGTAAAAAAACTTCTCATTTAGACATTGCCACAAATACCCTTGATATACACCGAATGGATGCGGTTATATCCCCATCGTAACCCCCGTTTCTTTAACTGGAGTGAAGTGTGGGTTAAAAGGTAGAATGACTAACCTACCTTTAGGTTAGCATCCTCTCTCTCTCTCTCTCTCTCTCACACACACACACACACACACACACACACACACACACACACCAAGAGTCATAGAGTTGAAGGTATGGTGGAGCCGTCGACGATGTTGAGGCTTCCGGTGATGATGGTCTTGTTTGGCGCCGTGTCCACGGCGGCTTGGATGGTCATGAATTTGGCACTACCGTCGAGGACCACCATGGTGGGGGGAGGGGGGGTCGTCGGGATGGGGGGAGGGGGGTGCTAGGGTAGGGAGAGAGGAGGGGTCACCGGAGAGAGGGGGGTGCCTAGGTGGGGCTATTTATTTTACTGAACCTTAACATAGAGAGAGACTCCTGTGCGTGGCGGCGGTGGATGGGCCGGCAACAGCGGAAGCAGACGGCCGACAGTTGCTGTCGAGGCAATGCCAGAGAGAGGGGAGACGTGCACGGGGAGAGGCGACAGGGGCCAGAGAGGGCAAGCGTCGACGAGGTGGCGATCTCTGCCGTAGAGACTGTGCCAGACAGGGGGGGTCATGCGTAGGAAGAGGCGACCAGTCCGTGGGGGTAAGTGCCAGTGCGCCGTTGCAGGGGGTTGGGGTGCTGGTGGAGAGAGAGTGTGTGTGTAGACCAATTGTGCTCGATAGAAGACGGCAACAAGCAACGGCGGTTCTCGGACAAAAACCCCAGTAGAGGTGGTTGCAGGGGAGGGGTGCCTGGGTGGGGGGGCACCGCCGGGGGTGGGGGTGGGTGGGGAAGGGTCTCTCTCTCTCTCTTTCTGTGGCATATTCGGTGTTTAGCATATCGTAATGTTTTCCGTGGCATATTCTCAGAATATTCACTAGGCGTTTGATGGTTTGGGAACCAGGGGGGTATAACCGTAGCTATTTGAGGTATATCAGGGGTATCTGTGGCAATAGATCTAAATGAGGGGTTTATTTGCAAAAATAGACATTTATTGGCATATATATGCAAAAAACCCCAAATTTTATTCTAATGTGATACACCACCATCTTCAAACTAGAAGCGTATACAAGGTGCCATCATGCTTGCTAATTAATGTTTATCTTGCTAAATTGTGAGATTAAAAGTAGGTAGTCTTTTGAAAGTAGAGTAGTTTTAAACAAGCGGGGGCTAAAAGTGGGGCTCGAAACAAGCTCAAACTTGGCTCACGCCTTGACAAGCCAAGTTCAATCCTGCAAAGGGGCCTCAAAACCAAGGTTTGTTGTATCTGATCTCAATTTCGTCTTGGGGGGGGGGTGTGGAGAGGAGATCTCGGTAAAAGTTTGGAAGATCAGGATAATGTAGAAAAAAGGTGTACACATACATATATGATAAGACCAATTTTTAAGGACCATAGACAAATGCATACATTCTCAAGCAATTTTCAGCTCTGAAAATAACTAATTTCAATTTTCAGATCAAAGAAGAAATTGACATAAATTTTCAGATCTGAAAATAACTAATTTCAATTTCAATTTATTGACATCTAATTTCAATCTCAAATTTCAGATTTAAGAAAGGGACAACAATTTAAAAAAAGACAGATTGAGACAGCAATTTCAATTTCAGGGGGAAAAAAGGGGGGCATGGTTTCAGACTTCCAGATGATCAGATCAAAGAAGAAACAAAAAAATGGACAACATTTTTTTATAAAAAGCCATCTGGTCTCTCAGACTATAATTTAACTGATTTCAAAAAAAGGCCACAGTTTCAGATCAACAAAGGTATAAAAAAGAAACAAAAAATATTTTTTTTGAAAAATACAATCCGAGTCTCTAAGCGTCAAAGAAAGTAATTTAACAAAAAAAGGGGGTGGGAGGGGGGCACTGTAACGACCCAAGATCCGGATACCGGGAACTATCCGATACCATTCGAATCCTGGCCCGCCTCTCACGAGCTAGAAGACTCGGAAGGGTTATTTAGGTGTGTGGAGATACATTGAAATTTAAAATAATGCAGGAAACAACTATATAATTAACTAATTAACTAACAGGAAATAAAATTACATTTTCAATTAATAATCTAACTACAAAGTTCAGTCCACAGAGTACAGTCTATTGGAAGGAAAAACGTACTCAATCGCCTGTAGACATGGGTGCCAATTAATGGCAAGATGGCAACTACGAATCTCTGCGCTGCACCTCCGAACCTCGAGGAGGAACCGCAACACCTGAAAAGACATGGGTGAGCCTCATCTCATTGGCTCAGTAGGGGTCTCGCGGATCCCTACCACAAAACACGGTGGTAAACAGCAGCTATAACAACAAGAACAACAACAACAGTAGCAGTAGACGGCAGTGGAAACACAACACTCTAAACTACTCCTATGAGTAACATGAAGTAAACCCCGACCTCACAGTCAGAACCACCACACCACCAGTAAAACCACGGCTACGCTACTGGGAAAGGAACCACGACACTCCTATCGTGCAAGCCCGTCCTCGCTGACTAAGGCCACAGCCCAGACCACACGGTCCGAGAGTAAGGTCACCATCTCGCTGTCGTGAACAAGACTCTGGTTAAGGGTGAAACCTCGGTAACTCTACCGGAACCCTAGACCTCAACGTTGGGAAAAGCGCACAGAAGTCACCCGAAGAACCACGAAGAAACTCATCTCGCGTGACAGGAGAACTGTCCACTAGCAACAAGGCCGGATGCGTCCTCCGACGAGTTGTACCGCAGCCTCAGGTGTCTCCCTACTCGCCCCAGGCGAAAACCGAGACACCGTACACAGTACCACAGAACAAGGATTAGTCGGGGTCGCGCTCGTCAGCACGCGTCCACCGCCCCCAACTACGTGTGCACACACAGACCATCTGCTCTAGGTCGGGTCCTCTAGCCAGTTGCCCCCCTCCCCAGCCGGACTCAGGCTACAAAGGCAAGGGGCCCTATGGCAACCAGTTTAAAAACCGTCTACTCGGGACTAGCCTCCACCACTCTCAGGTGGCTAAGCAACTACGTGCCCAGGTCAGCTACGTCTAGTGGGAGGGTCACTCGCATTGTTGGCAGTTTCGGCCGAAACCGATACGTTTCGGCCGAAACGTATCGGTTTCGGCCGATACCGATCCGAAACCACACCTAAACACTGTAGCAGGTCCGAAATAATTAAAAAATATTATTTAAATGGTTTTGGACGAAACCATTAAGAATTTCGGCCGAAACTGATCTGTTTCGGTCCGAAACCGACTTGTTTCGGTCCGAAACCGGTCAGTTTTGGCCGAAACCAGACAAGATTATTACTTTTTTTAATTTATTAACTGGTTTCATCCGGTTTCGGCCGAAACCGATACGGAAACCGGTACGTATCGGTTTCGGAACCGGCCGAAACCGGTACCGAAATCGATACTGCCTTCCCTGGTCACTAGAGGTGAAACTCTCGGTAGGAAAACATCAAGGTATCAACGGGCTATGCACGCACCCGTCGTGAGTGTCACATAACACAGGGTGGCGCGATGCCACCAGACTCTGGACGACTAGTTAGACTCGCTAATCCAACGGCCGTAGAGTCACGCGACTCATCCCAAGGCCGTTGTACCATACGGGCACCATGTCGTCAAATCACCCTAATCCAAGAGTCAGAAACCACAGTCAACAGGACTCTTAAGGCGGCTCACAACCGCCGGGTCCATTCCCTCTCTAAGGAAAACGAAGAAATCCCCAGCCCCAGGCTGGGTCACGGAATGCTCGGTTATTGGCCATACGCATGGCCCCCATGGAAAACCACTTTCTGAGAAACTAACACTGTGCGGGGACAACCCTTCGCACCTACACACATACACGGTGACTTGATCTAGCACAATGAGGAAGCCCGGAACACACAGGGTCACTCGGGTCCTCTAAACCACGTGGGCGCGCTAATTGAGATACAATGATTTTTCCGGACACCCAAAAGCACGGTCATGGTCCCCACAGGGTGTCCGGGACATCCACGGAGCCAAAGGTCGACCAAAGGATCTCGACCGGGGGCCAAAACGGCTGAAGGGAACATGTTTAGGTCCACCTGCCCACTGGGTCTGTCGACCTCCAGTGGGTTGGTTGACCGGACTACACCAGCCCACCTGCTGGGCATGGGTCGGTTGACCGAAATCCCAGGTCGGTCGACCGAACCCCGCCAGCCTGCCTTGTTCTGTGGCGAACGTTCCATCGACGCACTGTTCTGTGGCGAACGTTCCATCGATCGATTTCTCGAATCGGTCGACCGATTCCGACGACGCACTTGCGGGAGCTCCACCGTGGGAGCTTAAACCACCCCCCACTCAACCCATTTGAGGGGGAAAACAAAGGGGAACTCTTCCCCAACCTCCTTAGCACCAGAAGGTTCCATTCAAATCACAAAAATGCCGAATTGAGAAATCCGTTGCTCATCCCAAAAACATGCATATTAATCCCGACGTGAACAAAATCCACACTCGGCCTCGCCTCGGCCTATAAAACTACGGGAAAAGGGAATGCACGGGTTAGGGATCCGTCCCCCTACCTCCACCGACGATTTCCCGCGCCGAGGATGTCGATTCCACGCGAAAACGAGCCTCGAACCGCCGCCGAGCTCGCGAACTCGCGAAGGAAGCACACCGCGCCACCACCTCGTTCCTCACTCCATCCTTGCCGCTCGTCGCTCCACGTGCCTCGCCGCCTCACTGCGCTCAAGCTCCGTCGGCCGCCAGAGAGAGGGAGAGAAAGAGAGAACTGAGAGGAGAGAGGGAGAGAATGAGGAGAGAGGGGGTGAAGGGTTTTATTTATAGGAAAAGTTTTAGGATTTTAAAAATCTAAAAAATAGAAAAATGAGAAAAAATCATCTCCACGATCCTCGAAAAACGCACAACGCGCCTGCAACGTCCCGGAGCCCGGGAACTCAACGGTTCACTTTACACGGGCATCCGAAGGCCCGACAGACAAAAATCTGATTTAATTATCGAACTCGATATGGGACCCACGAAAGCGCTCCGAAACCCACGGATTCTGATCCGAAAAATCCTGGGTGTTATAGCCACAGTGGAGGTGGAAGAAGGGGGAGAGGGGGGAGGGGGATCACGCTGGAGGTGAAAGAAGGGGGAGAGGGCTAGAGGGGGGATCACGCTGGAGGGTTCCGGAACTGTGGAAGAAGGGGGAGAGGGGGTAGGGGGGCCACCGGACGACGGTGGTCAGGTGGAGGTGGAAGAAGGGGGAGCCACTGTGGAAGAAGAAGGGGGAGAGTGGGAGGGGGACCACGGTGGAGGTGGAAGAAGAAGGGGGAAAGAGGGGAAGTGGCGATGGCCGGGAGGTAGATGGGATGGGGAGCCAGAGCAGTGCGGGTGGGGGAGGGTCGAGGGGTTCGGAGTGGTGGTGGGGGTGTGGGAGTCGGAGAAAACTGGAAAAGTGAGAGGGAAAGTTTTTTTTAACTTTTAAGTCAGTGGGGCCCATCGGATGGGACTCCTCGTTGAGTTGCGAGACCCATCCGTGACCCTTTCAACGGGTTTCAGCAGGGTGTTTGAATAAAAAAATTAAAAAAGGAGGGGGATGTTTCGGCGGTTGTATCGGACTCCTTGTTTCTTGGCGACCTGTGGAGACCCAGATTCTCACGAGATCTTGATAGAATCTCGCGAGATTGCATTCCCTGCTATCCCAAACACTTGTCCCTAGCCCCAAACTAACACAAAAGTGTAAGTTGTTCCCATCCCCATTTCTGTTATCCCAACACCAAATATTGGCTGAAAGAACCATGCTCATAATGATTTTCGATGTACCGCTACCGTGCCACATATGATTTTATCCTAGAATTCAAAGTTAAAATGGTACAACCACAAAATCCACTTCTATGAACCAAATGTACTAAGCTTCTTCCTTAATCTATAGCTTACTGCAGGAACTATGTTTGTCCTAGAGAACGATTGTTTATGCCAGTTCCTCTGTATGTTACCATAGCATTCCTAGAGCTCTATGGGGAACTGCAATAATATGGCTATATATGCAACCCTATGTTTATCCTTTCATTTAATGCATGCATTTTTTTCATATTAAATGTTGACGTTTGAAATTACTGCAAACTTTGTGAAACTCAGACTCCATGGATGATAAGGTTTTTCTGGCAGGCAGAGAAAGTTGTTCAGCCAATGAAAGACACATTTCATTTGAAGTAAAATTTAGAATGATATCTGTATTATCAACTAGAAAGGAAAATGAGCATGGATATATGATGCCCTGCATCTCATGGCTTGATTCCATGCAATAGGTCACGGATTTTGTTAAATATTTTTTGCAAAGAAACTTGTTTCTTTGACAACGTAAGAATTTAAAGATATCATTTAATTGATAAACCACTAACTCGGAGTCAAACCTCCTTGGAGAGTACTCATATATGTAACCATGCTCGATCTCTTAATGGCTATTAGACATTAGTTTTGATTTTTCCCTATTTTGTCTCATTAGAAGATATGCACATATCTGAAAGATGAATGAAAATGCCTGGATAATTTTTAAGCTTTCAAAAAATATGGTTATTTTTGAGGCACCCTTTGTTTTTTAGAAAAGCTGGTGGTGTATCCCATCCTTTCTTCGAAGTATAATGGCTAATAGCGTTCAAGACTTCAAACTGTCATATATGTGGGAATTCTATTGTACCTATTGCATGTGACGATTGTAGGCATCATCTGTTCTCTTGGCTTTGTGAGTTAATTTTGCATGTTTTATTATGGATTTCAAACTAATGTATATTTTTTGATATTCCTACAAGGTCACTGGTTTTATTTTTAGTGGAATTTTATAGTCGTGTCATACTTTAGTTTTTAAATAAATGTAGGATTTTCTGTGCTTGCATTTACTATTTGTTTCTCATTTGTTGCATAGGAAACCAAGGTACCGTTTGGGAAATAAGGAGCTATCTCAGTTATGGAAATGGGCAGATCAGAATCCGGTATGTTAGCTTTATAGAATACTCTTTAATTGTCTGATGCTATATTTAGTTTTGAACTCATTTTATGTTCCTCATGTCTGCATCTCCATAAAGTGATTGGTTGTTGGTCTGTTTGTTTGCTTTAACTCTGTTGCATGTCCAGAATGCTTTGACTGATCCTCAACGTGTGTGCACCCCATCAGTTACGGAGTATTGGAAACCCCTCGCAGAAGATGTAAGCATCTCAACTACCTTCAAGTTCAATTATACTTTGTGGAAGGACGCCATGTTTTCTGCTCTTTCTGCTTCCATAACATTCTAGTGTTTGTTTTGTTCTGATTAATTAGGCTTTCAGAACATCCAGCAAACAAAAATAAGAATGATTTAGAACTTAGTGATGTCTTTCTTTTTCTCAGAACATATTTACTGATGTCATAGTTCTCTGTGGCCTGAAAATTTCAGATGGATATGACTGCTGGAATAGAAGCTGAATATCACCACAAAAACAACCGAGTAAGTTTTATGTTTAGCTGTTTGGTATCTACTCAATATGTTCATTTGACAATTGAACGCCCAACATCATGCTTTATGGCCATAATGTCAGATCTCTGAGCTGCAGGCCCCACCCCATCTTCACTGTATCTGTTCCAAGAAAATACTCTTGCACTTTTTGTTATATGACTTGCCCAATACCTAAATTCATCTGGCAGTTTTCTCTGACAGTGGCACCCTTTTCCGAGGTGCAGGTTTATTGCTGGAAAGGTCTCCGACTTTCTGCACGGCAAGACTTAGAAGGATTTTCTCGGGTATGTCTTCCTTAGCCTATTGTCTAGATGCCTGTATGTGGATGCTTTTTACCTTGTCCACTGTGCATGTAATTTTCTCATGGGGCTGTTATGCAGTATACCGATTATGGCATTGAGGGAGTTGTTCCTCCAGAACTTTTACCACCTGAAGTTCGTCCAAAGTTTCCTTCTAAAACGAATGAAAGGTCTAAACGAGCTAGAAAGGATGAAGAAATAAAAGCTTCTACCACACGACAAGAAGAAGGCCAGGTAGCTCTATAGAGCACTCCTACCTTGTTGAACTTTTCTTATGTTTACTGTACATTTGAAGACATGGAATGCTCGTCATGCTTGCAATTATTATCCATATATCATATTTTTGGCTTGAACGTATCAATATAAATGATTTACAGTGTGCCCTCTCAGGTTTCTCATCCAGTGCCAAAAGAATAAGAACTAATCTGGTGACTTGAGTAACAAAAGCTCAATCATGTGCTTAGGTTATGCAAATTGAGTAATGAGATAAAGTAAGGATCCTGTGGCCATATATGCTGGAAAATTTTTGAATGGTGTGGGGGTACTGAGGAAAAAAAAGGTTATGACCTTTGTCACAGAAAACCTTAGGAAGGTAATTTGAAAACAGAATAATCCATTCTCGAAATAGTTGGACTTCAAATATACAGGCAGGTTAGGTTATTCAATGAGAGTGTCTATTCCTTCTACACGAGATTCACACGGCAACAACAATACACAACATATTGTAATGTGTTAAAAATTGGAGATTATTCTATTTGGACCCAGTGACATGCAAGTTGGTATAGAACATCTGAAAGAACTGTGCTTTTATTATTATGTCATGCCTTGCTTTTCTCCTGCACAGCTTGACCAGACAATGCAGTTATGCTCGGGGTGACAATGTTAATCAGTGGGTGGAGCTAGCACTCAAACTAATGTGCAGTTCTGACCACGTGACCTGGTGGACAGCATCTCACCAAAATCTCAGTTCAGCAGGGTCCCAAGAAAGAGACCTGTTGAGACTGGGAGGAGGGAAAAAAAAAGACAGGAGGCAGCCCAGAAGTGGGATATATTGGGAAAAATGAGAAGATCATTTGTGAGGTCCTCAAGGTGTGGGGCAGCAGAACCCCAAGGTCTGCTGTCTCAACAGCTGTGGCTCCGCAAGTGGAGGATCAAACCTTATGATTCATTCATCCCTCATGGCATTGCACGTGCACTTTGACTTGTATACCATGAGGACCAATCACTCAAATGCTTTAGTCATATGAAAGCTAAAAGAACACTTTCTTCTTTTCTCTTTTTTCCTGGAAGGTGAAAAGTCTTCTTATCCACCTTCCTAACAGTCTTCTTATCCATCCAAGTATAGTTTTCATAATTGGTCATTGAAAGTCAACTTATCAAGTTTTGACTTAAAAATAGACTGACACAACTTATATCTTCAAGGCTGCCACTCCAGCAGCTGAGGTGGACTGTGGTGGAAGTGGTGCTGAGCTTGAAGACAATGCAACACCTGCGGATGTAGATGCTGCAGCGGGTGGCCCATCCCAGAGTGGGGAACTGACTCCTGAAGAAGGTCAGAAACAGAGCCCTGAGATAAACATGCCTCAGGATGCTGGACAATCTGAGGCTGAACCCGAGACTGAGGCCGATGCAGGGAGGGAGGCTGACCGGGATGCAGAGACTAATGCAGCTAATGGAGACAAATAACCCAGTCACAGGAAATTCGTAATTCTCCGTGATCTCCATAAATTCTGATTCATGTCTTGTTCAAGCAGGAGACGAAAGTGACTAGTTGGAGAGTGATAAATCCCTGTTTGATTAGATCCGTAATCTCTCTGAGCTCTCTTCTCGGTTACTCAACTGCCCTATTTGTTCAGTTAAAGGTATCGAGAATCTTTATTTGCATCATCAGTTTTGCCAGTCGTGGAATATTTCTGTATCTGCGGGGTTTTTATTTGCTTCTAGCCTAACAGTCTTCTGTAGTGTTTCATCTATTATCGCTAAAATGATCTACTTGTTTTTTAAAAAGTTGCAAATAGCTGATGTGAGACATGAGGTTCTAGTGTGGTACTCATGGCATTCGATCGTAGGTTTTAATGTTCGTCTACTCTTAGTAGTTGTATTCCTTGGTGCACCAGTGTAGAAATATATAATGTGCTTGGAATGTTTGGATGTGGAAGCTATCCTTTTGGCACTCCGAGCCCACGATCTACTTCGTGAGCATAGACGGATGCTTTGGACATCTTAGTCGTTAAATGGATTTATAACTTATAAGATGACGAGATCTGGTAAGGAAAACTTTTGTCAGATTACTGCTCTTTCCTCGTGGAAGAGAGTTGGGGGCAGCGAGCACGGAACTGCCAGACAAAAAGTTCCCGCAAAGCTCGACGTGCGCCACGAATCGTGTTTCTGAATCACCTTTGTTTTTTTTTACGGTTCTTAAACTTAATCATATTCATCGAGAGCCCATCCAACCATTGATCACGTAGCATCTGTTTTTTTTTTGGTTGACAATCTTTGATGAATAACACCCAGCTAAATGATCTGATGACTCTACGATGAAAGTGACCAGAATGTGCATTCAAAACAGTTGATGCCAATATCATTCTTTCGAGCAATGGGTATATCAGAAAGGAACCTGTGTCAGATACCGTTGCTGGAAAATCCTGCGTCATTCTTCGGCACAGATTGTTGACTCATGCTGTTAATCATTGAGATCCATGATCCTCTTTATAATGGGCACGGTAGAGAGCGAGAAGCACGAGGGAAAGAGATGCCCTAGAGATGATCCATCTTATTCTTCCTCCGCAGATATTCTCAAACGCTGTCTAAGAGCAGCCCAAGAAAAAGGACCTTTAAAAAATAATTACTTGGCACAGATTACATAAATTGAGTGCCGGGGAGAATTTACAAGCTTATATCTTTTTGCATGGCATAAAAAGATCTGTAAGTTACAGTATGGGCGTGGCTCTCGCTGGCAGCAGGAAAAGTAGCGAATTCAGGCATTTCCCGAGGGTGAAGAACAGAAGCCACAGTGATGGCCCAAGTGAGCAGATGATTCCTTTCACTGTTGTGTCGGTAAAGGGGGAATGTTATGTGACGTTCAACTTTGTGATCACTTGTATATCCACTCGTTGGAGCGGCCCCCGGATTCGTCCATGTCAATAAAAATGCTTACAGCCTGTGACAACAGATGATGGAAAATTACGGTCACGAAGAGATGGAAAATACCCAGAAGACCATGTTAAGAGTTGTCGAACGCCAAGAAAACAATCAGCCATACTTTATTCTAGGCTTATTCCGTTATCAAATCTACACCAAGAAAACTGTCGCAGCTCAAGGACGGATATGTTGGAAAATGACAGTTGTACAGAGGAAGAGTCCGACTTGTTGCACCGTCGGCAGCTGCTGCACCTCCCGGTGATGCAACAGCCAAGGTTTTCTTCTAAAGAGGAAAATCAGATTTGACTTCAATCCGGCCTACATATCAATACCATGCCATCTTTGATCTGAAGGTTAAAACAAATTAAAAAAACAAATCCGGGCATCCCTATTTGCCCAAAATTATGGAGCGACCACTTTGGACTAAGATTCACCCTACAGCTGGGTCAGGCCAACCCGATTCCCGGGTGGTACGGTATCGTGCTAGTCCGACTCAGCCTCTACAACCTTTTTTTTTTTAAGTCTCCCCCTTCAACAGGAGGACTAGTATCATACCGGCGACACGTCGACTCAAACTTTCCCAGATAAGATATGGGTCGACCAACTCGTACCGATACCATACCATTCATCAAATCATCCTTTGGAGCCATTTAAGATGTCCGATCTTTTTTTTTAAATTTTATTTTTAACCATCTGATCTTGAACATATAAGTCAGATTGAGGCCTGACCTGAAAAAAAAATTAAAAAAAAAAGCTGCTGCACCACGTGACGTGCAACAAGTATTATTCACAGAAGTATCTGCACAAATGTAAAGCCCATTCCCCCACCCTTCCACAAATAAAACCCCTTCCATAAAACAAGGCAAAGATTGAATATGGCCGTATTCTACAATGTTGAAGAGAAAAGCAAAGGAACACGAATCCTCATTCAGATTAGGATTGTACCTTCCCTATTCGGGGCCGCTCCTTTAATCTTTCAAGGCTGTTCCGAATATGTGAAACAGCACCCCAGCACTTCAATGTGTTAGCAACATCATCGAGTCTTAGGAGGTACTCCTCTTCCGTCAAAGGAAAGGATCTCTAAAAATTAAATCAAAAAAGATTTTTCTTCAGGGAAATACAAAACAAAACGTTATGTTAATTTCCAAAGGTACATATTTAGTATAATGGAGACAATCTGATATGAACCCTCTTCACAAGAAACTCTACATTTTCTTAGGAAATAAAATGGCTTAGGTTGCACTAGATTCCATGATAAAACTGACCATATTAAGGCCACATAATCTGACTGAGAAATTCGATGCTGTAAATAATTAACTAAAAGACAAATTATTAGACACGCAGGCTTTAGATTCAAAAGGACCTCAGCCTCTAAGCAGATGTAACGTAATCTCTCACAAAGAGCAGCTTTTTCATGGAAGCCCTAAAAAAGGAAAGAATACGAAAGTATGCAAACCTAGGAGTCGAGAACATGTAATTTTCAACTGTTCTTTCAACTGCCATCCTTCTAAATATTGTTCTTCCTATGTTTCAGTTTTTCTTGTCCTCGTACCGTGAAGTTCAACTGTCCTGTATTGGTATTTATGTTCTTGATATTCTGTGTCTATTAGGAACTGATTCTACTTTCCTCAAAGAATTATAAGAATGTACCATATGGTATGAGAGCTTAAACATGGTAGCATAAAGCTCCAAGGCATTGTAGCAAGTCACGTTTCCCTTCTCTACGAGCACTTCCACCAAGATAGAGAGCAAACGTAAGGCCCCACACCAGATTAACATTTTCATGATTGTATATAGAGGTGATGGTTTCAGATAGACAACCATTAGTCAAAAGCTGTCTGAGAACATGACAACAAAGCTCACATTCTGGTTTTGTGTGCACGACTCCAGCAACCATAATTTCATCTTTGAAATATGGCTCTATAACCTAAAAGAAAATGGAGGCTCTCTCTGTATTCCGGAAACAGATCAATAAAGGCCAAAGTATCCGTGTATGAAGTTTCCTCTGTAGGTAAAATGCATCCAGCTATCTCCAAGAAAATACACACAAAGGTGTGACATTCAGCATACCTGCTCCACGTACTTCCACATTACATTCATTGCCAGTAGGTTTCTTCCCATGAATTCCTGCATCATAGCAAGTGGCTTTCAACTCAACACAACACAAGAAATTCCAAATTGAAAATGCTGTAGAAGAAAAAATGAGGTTAGCTTACTAGATCAACATATTCTAGAAGACTGATGATATATTTAGGCAAGTATCCATTGATCTATATATCCCATATAATAAATTATTCCCAGAGTAGAAACTTTAACAGGGAAATGGCTTCCGTAGATATGACTACTAAAACTCTTCATAACCAAAATAAGGGACTTTTGGAGACAATCTAAAATGTTAGCCCATACTCTTGGTTGTCATGTTAGAAACTAATAGTTGTCTCCAAAATTAAAATGCTACCTGGCAATAAGAAGAAGAATGAGCCACATATGAACAGTAAACTCACCTTTTTTATTAGTTGTACATCATATGACCTTCCGTACTTCTTCCTGATAAGAGTTGCCAGATCAATACCACTAAAACTTGCATCATCTTGCCCAACAAGCCTTTCCAGAGCATCACGGGACAACCCCTTATTCGCCTACAAGATAGATGAACAAACTCAGGTTGCTGATGGTCACCGCAAATCAATCATCATCCACAAGTACCAGCTTATGTATATGTTCTAGAATGTAGAAGCGAAAACATGAGTTCTAAGAAAAAACTGACATGAGAATGACTGCTTTGGTAAGAAACAAGAGAAACTTTTAATTAGCACCTCTTCGGGTTTGCCCAGAGGAGATCCCTCATCTTGATCTCCATCTTCTTGGTCACCTGGTTCTGTAGTGTCACTTTCTGCTCTTGCCATGACCAGCCTGGTGTAGCCTAACTTTCCAGAGAATGTCGCAAGAAATTGACTTCGAGCATATAATGCTCCTCCAGATAATCCCAGACCTGAATACCCCAAACACGAGCCCTTACTTGGTCTGATCTTTAGCTGATTTTCATATGCTTGCAGCAGGAAGGTAGAGTGATGACTCGAGACTGCACTCATCATGAATCCCTGGAGACAGAGTCCCCTGTTCAATTTAAAACATACACGTATAAATAAAGGATTTTGCTTGCATTTATATTCAGCAAGATGGAGATTTTGACCTCAAAGAGCGACATCATTCAATCTTAGAGAATGTTGCAGAATTGGGATTCCACAGTTTGGAAGGGATGAGTGAATGAATATATATGAGTACTCTTGATAACCTTGTAAACCGTCCAATTCCATAATGAATTGAAGATAAATGGGTTCTGCTGTTATCATAAAACTCGTAGTCCTATAAACTACAGATTTACTATAAACCCTTAAAAGCCCGATGCCCATCAACTTGCAAGTTGTAACCCTAACATGCCATTCCGTCACCCTGACGGAGTTTAACAGTGCATTTGCTTATTGGTCAAGCACACGTCAGAAACGAGAGAGAGAGAGAGAGAGAGTATATCACATTCTCCTTTGGTCAAGCACACCGTAGCATGACGTGAAGTGTCCACTCACTCCACCAAACATTGTACCCTCCGTCGAAATACTACTGGCACAGTAGATGGATGTTATTATCATTTTGAACTGATCGATGTCCCTTCGTAGAACACTAACGACTTTTTATACGCACGTCAGATAACGACAGCCATCAAGTTTTTAAAGTGATCACAATTACTAAAAAGATTACTAACATCAAATAGCTTCAAGAGCGACTGCAGACTCCCGCGTTATCGCTTTGCTTTCCAACCATCAGAACCAGGAGCTAAAACGGCATGATTCAAACATATGGATCCGTTCACCGCGTCGACCACTCCTGAAGCTGCAAATATCATAGCAAACTCTCCGCTACAACTAATAAAACGCACTCTATCCCTTCCCCACCCCGCCACTTCTAGCGGCTACCAGACCTCTTCCAGCCTTCCACCGCTGTCGAAGAGCAAGCCACTAAAAATGTACAACTCCCCCGGCCCCTTACACTCCGGGACAAATCAGGCCTATGCTCCATGGATGTGACATGAACAACCTCTGCTTCACCCTCGCGGAGTAAGATGGCAAAAACTAAAGACAGACGGAACCTCACCAGCTCCCCCGACTCGAGGGCGCGCAAGGAGGAAATGATGCTCAAGCTCCGGTACCCAAATCTCCCGATTCCACCTGAAGAACACACACACCCTTCCCCAGTTCCTACTCAATCCGACTCCATGCATACGCGATCGAGGGTGGGAAATGCATAGTTGGCCGATGAAACGGATCTACGAGCAGAAACAAACCGAAGCAAAATCGCAACGCAGGCAGATGGTGCGTAGAGGATGAACTCAAGAAGAGAGGTACCTTTCCGAGAGAGCTCTGCTTAATCCCGACGGCGGAAATCCGAACGCTGCCGGGGACAAGAAGAAGGGGGGGGGGAGGGGAGGGGAGGGGGCAAGGAAACCCGAGGGGGGAATCGACCTCTGCGGATAAAAAGGAGGACGAGCGCCGCAGTCTCCTCCCCGCCGCGAGAGCCGAGAGAGGCTTCTGGTGGCGGACGCTTCTGATGCGATTACTCGCGAGAAAACGGGGGCGTATGGAGTAATTGGACCGGAAGGAATTCTGACCGGAGGACAGGGAGCGAGAGGAGGACAATATGATATATATATATATATATAGGGGAAGGAGTAGAGTGTGTGTGGCGTGTGTGCGTGCCGGAAGTTTCAGTGGCGGGAAACGCTACGTAACTGCTCGCGGTGACGTTACTCGGTGAGGATATGTAGCTTAAACGGCTCGTTCGTCTCCTCATGCTGAGAGTGACGCGAGGGGTGTTTTGTACGATCAATCGGTGCCCGTAAATCGTTTTCGACTTTGCCAATTTTTTTAAAATAATGTTTTTATTTTCTTTTAAAATGCCAAGAGGGTGATAGTTGATTATGATGGTAAACTGATAAAGAATTCATGTTTTTTAGAATAGAAAAATAACAAAATTTTAACAAATTTGATTGTAAAATGGATTTCTGGCAAGTAACAATGGATGAATAAACTATTGCATGGACACCCTTTTCAACCCCAATAGCACATTATGAATGGTAACTTTTTGGGCTCAAGAATGCACCTACTATTTTCCAGAGAAAAAATGAAAGCAGTTGAAGAAATTGAGTTCTTAAGATTAGATCTTTAAAATGGACACCTTAAATCACAACCCCATATAACAACAAAAATTTTGTCATTTCCTATAAGTTTAAAGATCGGAAATAATTACAACCACTGTTATCAGAATTGGACCGGATCGGACTGGTCGATCAGACCGGTCGTACCGTGAATCGGTCAAAGAATCGATCTGATTAAGGCCAATCTAATCTAATGTTAAAGAATCGGACGACACGGTTCGACCGATGAACCGATCAGACCCAATTCACCTTTTAAAATAAAAAAAATAAACGTAAAAATATCTAGATATTCAAAATGATATTTATGTGTGAATAAAAATATCTTATTATTATTAAGTTGTTATTATTTATCATGTTATTTTAGATATATTTGAAGTTTGAAATTTTAAAAGAGCATAGATGTCAATTGTGAAGAGTGAAGACCAATAGAATATTATAAAATTTTAAAGTCAATTTATTTAACCATGTCATTGTTATTTTTTTATTTGTATACTTACGTAATCACGACTAATAATTATATATGTATATTTTTTTATCATTAGGTCTTATATCTTATTATCTTAAGATATAGAATCGAGTCGTATCAATGATTTAATATTATGATGATGTCACGGTTCAAACCAGTTCATTGACCGGTTGATTCAGACACTGGTTCGATTTTGATAACATTGATTACAACAACTTCATGGCATCCTTAATTATGCTCGCCCTTTTATTAAAAATCTGAGTACTCTTCTCCAACCACTATATAACAAACTTAAGAAATCCGGACAAAAATATTTTAACCAACAAGACCTCAGATTAATTCAGCGAATTAAAACTATTGTTAAAAACCTTCCTCCATTATTCATTCCTAGGACGGACACTCTCAAAATCATTGAAACTGTTAGTTCTCACCAGGATTGGGGAGCAACCCTATTACAAGTATACCAAGAACAAGAACAATTGGATGCTTAGGCCTCTGGATGATATAAAACTATAATCCATAATAGCACCAAAGCAGAAATTGAAGGAGTAAATAGAAGCTATTAGCAAATTTAGAATTTACCTAAACAACAAATTTACTGTCAAAATAGATTGCAATAACATTGTAGCTTTTGTAAATTCCCATAAAATCAATCGTCTCTCAAAACGACGATAGGCCAAGTTTACATACTTCATAACAGGCAATGGCTATAAACCTACCTCTGAACATATTAAGGGCCGCTTTGTTATCGGAAGAGGGGGCGGATATCACATCCGATGAGAGAGAGAATCTACTGGGGCCCACACCCTCCCCTCACACGTACACCGCATTCGACCCCGGGCGATGTGTTTGACCCTGGAGGGTCGAACACAGTATCCTAACTAAAAAATAAAGAGGGCCTAAAAGAAAAAATAATAATCTGGCAGATCTACTCTCCAGACTAATCGAACCACCTATGAATAATCATAGGATTACTACTATACCTCTCACTGGAAAATAAGTTAGTCTTTCTGTACCCCCGTTCCAAATATAAATGGTTTACTGTATCCACTACTATAGATGATTTCACCCATTTACAAGAAAATTTTCATTGTGCAGATGAGAATCCTAAAAAAGGAATAGATTTAGCAACCCATTTTAAACTCTAGAGTTTGGTATCTTTCAATTTCACTGGTTTAAACATCTTCCACCTGTCTTACTTCATAATAATATTAGAATCTTTAAGAGAACTGATAACTGAATCAACTAGATATAAATGAGCAACCTCGTCTGTTCTGAAGTACCATTTAGAACCACTGAAATAAAAGTCGGTACAGAGATTCAAAGCCATAACGAAGATTTTTATCAGATTTCCATTACCCCATTATTGGAGCACTTACAGGATTCCATCAACAAATTAATTTACAGTTTACAAAAAAAAAAACACTCTGAAGTCATTTTTGATAACAATTGTTTGTTCATTGATACAGGTAATGGCATCTAACAGATTCCAAAACCCAGAACCATTACAGCTTACCGATATACAGAGAAACATCCTAGATAATATATTCCATTTTAACTTTACAAATACTCCTCCCCTGACGCAAACTTCACAAACTTACTTCTCATTTTTCAGAATCGCCTGAAAACCAAAATACAGCACTTAGAAGAGGAAAATCCCACCCTTATTCATCATTTTAGCAAGTTAAAGGACTTGCATGATCATAACTTAACTTCTAAAGATTCATTACGTCTTAGTTTAGAAGATTTTACTCCTGATAACCTGACATTTAGCCCTTATCTTAGGAAAAGATACCGTGCATACATTTCCACTGCTCTGCCACCAGAAACAAAAGATCATATTGTGACCTTGGCTAAAAAATCATTGGCAGATTTCTTGAACATTTAGCATTATTTGCATGAATCATTTGACAACTATCCAGAAATAGTTCGGCGTGAAAGAATGTACAAAATAAATCTAAACCGTATAGATCCCGATAGCATCTTTTATAAATCACAGTTCATTTGAACAATGACGGTGCCAACACTTTTTTGAGCATGGCCTCGTCAACAATCTCTGTCACTTCGTCTAAACAACATTTATTGCAATATCTTCCTGAACGATTAAGCAAGCTTGTACACCAGTAATTCGAGAAGATCAGACGGAGTAACCAGAGCGGCCTTACTCTACAAATCCTTTCTACTCCACCAGAATGGGTCGGTGAAGATCAAGACTACTATCTACCACCATATCCCTGGTTTTCCTCCGATTTGGTCAACATGACGCATGGAGCAGAACACACGAAAAGAGACTTCCACTCAGCTCTCTTGACGGCTTACAAAGTGTCAAGACAAAGATTATCACTGCAATTAACAACTTTTATCCCTTTGCCAAACGAATGAAGCTGATTTGCCAAATCACTAGCTATGAAGTATATGCCAGCACATAATGAGTCACACCAGAAATTATCAGACATTCCAACCTCTTACGGAGTACAAATTGACGTCGAATATCTCGAAGAAAATAAAAGTCCCCATGGATATCTCACCGATGCTGAGTTTCGTGACAAAAATGGCATCGCCTCCGATTAAAGCTCGAATTCTCTAGAAGTCTGTGTAACCACTTCTAGGGCGTGTTTGAGAAACGGGTAGGATACGGGAGCCGATGAGAGAGAGAGCGGTGGACCCCGCTCTCTCCTCACACACAAGCATCCTAACCGGGCACGGTTAGCGCAAGCGACCCCCAGGGGATCGCTGCGCTAACCGTGCTCGGTTAGCAAAGGGCCTCCTAAGAATAGTTGTAGTTGTATCTTCCTTATTTAGTACTTTTGAGTGACTAGATGCTTTCTTCATAACGATGTTGCCTGCTGAGTCCCGGGGAGCCACAGTTTCATTATTTTATCACTTGTGCCTTGGAGTTGGTATTAGAGCTAGTTCTGTGTTTTCTTTTAATGGAATTTTAATTTTGTCATCCCGTCCCCGAGGAAAGTTGTTTGCTGGATGTGTGACGCTTGATGCTAGTACGCGTAGGCTATTGTCTCTTAAGTCCATACAGTCAAGAAATTTGGATTCTATAAGAGGCCAGGGAGTTAGTAAAGATGTTGCACAGACATAGGTGCTTGATAAACAAGCTTGAATATTTAGACCTTGAGATACGAAAGTATCATAAGAAGGCGGCAAAAGTAGACGGACATCTCTTAACCTGTCTAGCCGAATCACATCAGTGTCACACCCTTATTGGAACTCCTTTCGAAAATACTATAATAGATTTGATAATTACTTTAGCCAAACATTTGAATCTCCATCACCAGAACCTACTTACACAAGTCACTAGGATACAATTATTGTTAGAAAGCAGAGCTGAATGGTTTCAAGTAGATTTCCTTAAAACCCAGCTAGATAGTATTCTTACAGATCAAAAGACACTCGATTCTCAATTCCAAAACCTGAGACAGTGTATAGAACACGAACAATCAGAACCTAGAACCAATATTACAAAGTTACAGCCTAACATAGATTATATCCAATCCTCCTCAGCAGAAGTACAAAACGAATTAGCATGCATTAAAGCCAAAGTCTTTGAATGAGCAAAACTGACCCTGAATATATCAAAACACAAACCTCGCTTGCATCACTTAGTGATCCTGTAATAGGTCTTAGTGAAGCCCCTTTAACCACTATATATATATATAATTTTGAGGGCTGGGTCAGTTCCGTGATTGGAATCGCGGTCTCTTATCCTTCTCTTTCTGTGCGCTGAAGTTTCTCTCATGGTATCAGAGCAGTATCCGGTCCTCCAGAAACCCTCTCTTTTGATTGCACACCCCCAGACCTCCTAAGCAGTCCACATCATTCTCTAGCATCTTCCTTACACTCCGCAGGGGGACATCTAGGTTTTGCAAGGGTTGGTTGCTAGGTTTGGCTGCTATTCTGTTTTTTGCTTGCCTTGATTCTCAGGGCAGAGAATCCTCTTCTTCTCTTGGTTGCTGTTCTCTTGTTGTCTGCCTTGGCTCCTCATGGCAGCGACTCTCTATTTACTCTTGGATGGTTGCTTCTTTCTCTCTGTTTTCTGTGAACCAGGCAGTTACTGCATACACTGCCCTCTGCCTGACTATCAAAGACAGTTGTTCTTGGGTTGCTGCACTTCTTCACCCCTTGCAGGATGCCGGACACTTCTTCGGCTGCTATAGATGTGACATCAAAGGCTGTTCAATCCACTTAGGCTGTTTCCTCCAGCAACACAATTTTGCAAATCACCTCTAACAAACTAACGGAGCATAACTATGCATCCTAGTCTGTCGCCACCAAGTTATATGTTGCTGGTTGTGAAAAACTAGGCTATTTGACAGGTGAGCAGAAGCAGCCAGATGCCAAGGACTCCTCATATGGTGTCATGGATTTTAAATTCCATTAGTCCAACTATTCTTCATAAAACCACAGCTGCAAAGATGTGGAAAACCCTAGCTGGGCTGTACGGGCGCAAGAGAAACAAGGTGAGAATATATCAACTATTCATACTGAAGCAAAGCTCTGTGTCTGTCACCGTTCATTTCTGCATCCTCACTAGTTTATGGGATGAATTGGACGGTTATCGGACGGCTAAATGGACTACTTTGGAGGATCAGAAGACTTATCGTTGCAGCAAGATGATAAGATTGTCAAGTTTCTTGGTCTAAACGCAGACTATGAAGCGTTACGCGAACAGATTCTAAACATGGACCTTGCTTCTTCACTTTAGGAGACCTATTTTTAGGTTCTTAGTGAAGAGGAGCATCGACAGGTCATGGACAGCAAGTCTCCTGATGCTACACACTCAGATGTTGGTGAATTTTCAGCTCTTGCTAGCACCTCCACGAAGCCCAAGTCTACTGGCAGCAAGGGTGGTAGTGACCGGAAATGTGATCATTGTGGGCGGACAAATCATGATACTAGTTTTTGTTAGGAGAAGTACCCTGACAAGAAGCCTGCTAAGTTCAGGAAGAAAGGTTCACAGGTGAGGGGCAATGCACCGATCACCAGCAACCTACTCATCTGGAAGAGTCTCCTCTGGACCTGTGGTGTTCTCTACCTCTGACATAGGCACTCTCCAAAGGCTTCTTGCTCAGCTTCAAACCCCCATGCACACCACTACCGCATCCACCAACTCAGGTATACAAGATGTGGCTCTGAGTCCTATTACTCAGTCTCCTGGCACATCCTGGGTTATCAGCTCTAGTGCTACGGCACATTACCGGTATCTCCAACTCATTCTCTTCTAATTCCCTATCTTCTGGTCATGGTAAAGTTACCAATGCTGATGGCACCAAAGCCACCATTGCTGGCAAGGGTTTTGTCACCCTTTCCGACACCTTACTTTGCCATCTACTCTCCATGTTCCATCTCTCTAGTAACTCTCTCTCTCTCTTACCAGCATCACTAAACAATTGCAATGTTCAATCATCTTTTTTCCTGATCATTGTCTATTTCAGGACCTGCAAACAAAATGGATAATTGGGACTGGCTGTGAAGTGGATGGTCTATATCTCTTCAAGTCTAAGACAAAGTTTATGTTTCAGTCCTCCACACCCACCAACTTAGAAAAGAAAGTTCAGGAGATCAACATGTGCCATTTTCGATTAGGACATTTGTCTTTTTAGTCTTTGTGAGTTTTGTTTCCTCCTTTGGTTAAATCTGTTGACAGTATGTCACTTCAGTGTCAAGTTTATCAGTCAGCTAAACATTGTAGAACTCAATTTCTTTCTTCATTCAATAAAAGTTCTACACCTTTTGAACTTGTTCATTCTGATGCGTGGGGCCCTTCTCCAATCTCTTCTATGGATGGCTATAATTATATCATCTCTTTCATTGATGATTACTCGCATTGCTTGTGGCTTTATTTGCTGAAATCAAAGGATGAGGTTCCTTGTATCATTCAAGTTTTCTGCACTAAGGTTAAGATTCAATGCAAGAAGAAAGTGAAAATACTCCAATTCGATAATGCTAGAAAGTACTTTGCTCGAAGTGTGAATACTTTCCTTGAAGATGAAGGCATTATCCATGAATCTTCTTGTGCCTACACGCCACAGCAAAATGGGATAGCTGAGCGCAAGAACCGCCACCTTCTGGAGACAACCCAAGCGTTCCTTTTCCAGCATCATTTGCCTAAAACGTTTTGGGTTGATGCCATTTTTGTTGCCAATTATATCATCAATAGAATGTCATCCAGGGGACTTGGACGGCAGTGTCCTATCATTTTTCTCTTTCCAGATAAACCTCACTTTAATCTTGTTCCTTGTGTTTTTGGTTGTTAATGTTTTATCCATGTTCCTGGTCCCAGGATAACGAAACTTGATCCCCGTGCTATTCGTGGTACTCCACTACTCACAAAAGGTATCTATGTTATGATCCTCTTACCAGAAAAGTTTTTGTTCGAAAGGATGTCACCTTCTTTGAGTCTGATTCCTATTATTCTCCCCGATCTCATCCTCAAGGGGAAAACCAGTGTCATCCTTCTTCTTTTGTTTCTGTTGGGTCTAAGAATGTTACACCTCTTACTGTTCCTTACCCCTACTGCAAAAGATCCATTTGATGCTCCTCTCCAAGAAGATGGTAAAATGGGTACTAAAAATCCAATGCTTACCTATAGGCAGAATAAGTTCAAGAATAGACTGTCTATAGATTGGACAGAAACGTCGTATGTTGAACTCTCTAATCCTGATGATTCCCTTGAACAACCAAGACATAGTGTGGCTGAGATACTTCCTTCTCATTGTCCATTGCAATGCAATTTGCATCTTCCTGTTGCTGTCTGAAAAGGAGTTGGAAACTGCACTAAGCATCCCAGCTCCAACTCAGTAAGTTACACTCGTGTGGGACCTCATTACCATTAACTTTCTTGTTTCCTTATCCTCTACTTCTGTTCCTAACTCCTTTTCTGAGGCCGTAGAAGATCCTAAGTGGCAAAAGGTAATGGAAGAGGAATTGAGTGCACTCAACAGGAATAGTACGTAGGAACTAATTGATCTTCCTAAAGGAAGGAGTCCAGTTGGGTCAAAATAGGGTTAACCATTAACTATAATGCAAAGGGAATAATTCAGAGGTATAAAACCAGACTAGTTGCAAAAAAGTTAACACAAATATATGGAATTAGTTTTCAAAAGACATTAGCACTTGTGGCAAAGTTAAAGACGATAAGAGTGCTTCTTTCTCTAGTTGTGCAATGTTCTTGGAACTTATATCAATTGGATGTGAAAAATGTATTTTTGAAAGTGATCTACAGGAGGAAGTCTATATCCTACCTCCTCTTGGAATAAATATGAAAGGAAAAATCTGCAGGTTCAAGAAAGTACTATATGGACTGAAGCAATCACCCAGGGCCTGGTTTGATAGACTTCGCCTTGCAATGATGATTTGGCTTTAAACAAGCAAATACTGATCATACCATGTTTGTTAAGTGGAAAAATGGACTCAGTGACCATTTTACTTGTTTATGTTGATGACATAATGGCCACAGAAGATAATGAAAGTGAAATCCAGTGTTTGAAGGGCAACTTGGCATCTGAATTTGAAGTCAAGGACTTGGGAGAACTGAGATACTTTCTTGGAATTGAGGTGGCAAGGTCTCAAGAAGGGATCTATACATGTCAAAGAAAATATTCTCTTGACTTGTTAAAGAAGATAAGAAAACTAGGGTGTAAGCCCGCAGCAACTCCTATTGAGTTAAATCATGGCTTGACTGAAGCTGTAAGTAAAGAGCTGCCCTCTAAAGACAGAAGTGTGTACAAACGGCTGGTTGGCAAGCACTTGTATTTGTCCTTAACTCGTCCAATCTGACATATGTTGTCAGTGTAGTAAGTCAATACATGCATGCTCCTCGGACAACACACATGAGGGCAGTAGAGTGCATTTTAAGGTACCTGAAAATCTTCTCTAGGAAAGGGAATTCTTCTCAAAAGGACGAATTGCTTGACAATTGAAGGTTGTGCTGATGTAGATTGGGCCAGATCAAGTGATGACAAGAGGTCTATACTGGATATTGTACCTTTTTAGATGGTAACTTAGTTAGATGGAGAAGTAAGAAGCAAACTGTGTGTGCAAGGTCCAGTGCTGAAGCAGAGTACTGGGCCATGGCACATGGACTCAGAGCTGCTCTGGCTGAAACTTCTTCTATGTGGTTTAGGAGTGCAAGTAAAACTCCTACAGAAGCTTTATTGTGACAATAAAGCTGCTATAAAGATTGCAAACAATTCAATACAACATGACAGAACAAAACGTATTAAGATTGGCCGACACTTTATCAGAGAGGCTTAATTCAGGATAGGTGCTTACCATATATTAAGTCCCAAGATCAGGGTGTTGATGTCTTCACGAAAGCTATGACCAAAGCCCAGTTTGTTGCTGCACTTGACAAGTTGAGCATGAGGGACATCTATGCTCAACTTGAGGGGGAGTCATAGTTGTCAAGGGGAACCAAGGCATTGATGGGGAGCCTAAGCGCTTAGGCGATAAGGCATCCGCTTAGGCGTTGCCTAGGCAATACCTTGGCACCTATTTAAAAGTGCAAAAAAAGATATACCCCCAATATACAAATTATGAATAAGATATATGAATAAATTATAGATTTTAATATTAAAAATTGAGAGAGAGAGACATCGAGGGAAGAGAGAGGGAGCAAAGAGAGAGAGGCATACACACACAGAGAGAGAGAGAGGGCTGTTGGAGTGTATGGAAGCCAATCTACCTATGACCCCGTCTCACATAACGGAGCCCCAGGCCCAAAATTTTTTGGAGGGGTATTATAGGCTATGCCGAGGCCAGGCAGCCCAAGGCACCCAGACAGGGCGCCTTGGGGCGCCTTGCTTGCCTAGGCAAGCACTTTGCTTGCCTTTCTAAGGGGCAAAAAGGCAGGCCGACACCTTGGCCCCATAAGGGCATTTGATCCCCTAGGCGACCGCCTTGACAACTATGACGGGAGTGTAGCGAGTAGGGGCAGTTCTGCCATTTATTAGTTAAGAAGTTGTGTTTAGTTTTATTTGTTGTTTCTTTATTATTTTCCCTTTTAGTAAGGGCCTTTATGTAAAATTCTAGTGTTGATTATATATATATATTATATATTATATATATATATATATAAAGAGAGAGAAAGAGAGGAGAGATCTATTGCCACTGGTGCCAACGAAAGAGCGGTGCCACCAGTTTCAAAACCACATGATTCAATCTCAAATTTTCAATCCACACCGTTAAATCTTCTCTAATATCATAAATTTAACTACACATGAAAAATCATTCAAATTTGATATTCATTTTTTGTTCATCTGATGCATAAGAAATATATGTTCAAACCACATGACTTTTAATCCTCGAGTAGTTTACTAATAGTAGAGAAGATTTAATGGGGTGGATTGAAAATTTAAGATTGATTTAATCATGTGATTTCGAAACTGGTGGGCAACGGAACTCTCTCTCTCTCTCTCTCTCTCTATATATATATATATATATATATATGGGGGCTGAGTCGGTTCCATGATTGGAATCGCGGCCTCTTCTCCTTCTCTCTCTATGCGCTTGTGTTTCTCTCACAATGTAAACTACATTGGAAAATTTGGCATTGGATTGCAATGGTTGAAATGTTTGTGGAGAGAAGGTTAGACTGTTTAGAAAGAACTTTGTGAAGAAGCGCGAGGGTCCAGGGAGAGAAAGTTAGACCATTAGAGAGAAGACTAAAGGAGAGGAGGGTACTTTGGTACCTTAGGAGGGACCTTGGGGATTTTATATAGACCCCCAAGGCCATTACTGTCCATTTTTAGATGGCCATCATCAGCTAGTTTGACTACCCAATGGCTAGTTGCACAACAGATCATCCTGATTTAAACCAATCTGAGTGCAGATCAACAATCCAGATCTGATCAGCTGAACCAGCCGCCAGGCACAAGGTGAACATAGATGAACAAATTCCAATCTATATCAGCTGATCAGTGCCAACCTTTGATACCTCACCTCTAAGTCATAAGATCTGAGTATATTTCATAAAATTCATGTACATATTCATACCAAGGAAGGAAGGATCAGGGATCAGATTAGGATCGGCTGGCCCAAAACCGATCCAGGTCAGCGGGATTGGCTGATCCCAGTCCGATCCTGGTCGAGTCAGGCCAGCATCGTGTAGCCTGTGTCAGTCCGATCCAATCCCAGTTTGAAATTTGAAATTCAATTCAGTGGAATCGACTAGGATCGCCCGATCCCAGCTGATTCTGGCCAATCCCGGCTGATCCCAACCGATCCTGGCCGATCCGATCCTCCCTTCCATGATTCATAAAGCATTTACCAGAACATGTACAGGGAAGCTGATGCCACTTCTAACATGAAATCACATAGTTTATGACACTAATATATGATGCTAATAGGAAAGAAAAAATAATATACAGGAACCTCACTGACTATTACTATGACTGTTCCAATTAATATTATAACTGGCATGCATTTCGAGGACAGCCCCCCAAAACAAAAGCCAGAGGTCATGTTGTTTGAGCTTCCAAAGGTGGGCACAGTGACCATAAGCAGGAATTCGGCGACTATGGTCCAGAACCGTGTCGACCGTAACAAGTTTTGTCATCCGACCACCTGACCGCCAGCATCACCTTTGTAATACTTATGCCAGCCTTTTTGTGGCAAAATCAATGGTACACAAATGTCATCTCTTTTATCGGGGTTTTCCTTCTTCCCGAGGCCTCTCCTCCCTTCTTCCGGAGAAGCAACGGCAGCAAAGCGGGAGCTACAGCAGCTTTAGCGGCAGCGGCAGCCAAGGATGGCAGTACCGGTTTCAGTACCGGTTTCGGCCAGGACGGAAATCGAAATGTACCGATTTCGGTTTCGGCCGAAACCGGTTCAAAACATTCAAAAAAGGCAAAAATTACAATGAGCAGGTCCGGTTTCGGACCGAAATGGGTGGGGTTTCGGACAGAAACGGGCGGTTTCTCCCGAAACCATTAAAAAAGTTTTTTTTGTTTCGGATCTGCTACAGTGAGCAGGTCTGAAATCGTTTCGGTATGGGCCGAAACCGATACATTTCGGCCGATATTGCCATCCTAGGCGGCCGCTCCATTTCTGACGGCGGCTTCAGCGGCAGCAGCAGCCTCCGTTCACGACGGCTGCGGTTTCTGCGGAGCGGAAGCGGCAAGCCGGTGAGGGTTCTTCTTCTTCTGGGATCAGTCCAGATCGGGTAGACAGCTTCTTCTCCTTCTTCTTGAGTGGTGCTATTCCTTTGGGGTGTGTTTTTTTTAATTTAAGGTTGGGGATCGGAAACGGTGGTATCGCGATCGGATTGGATCGAGCCAAATCCTATCAGATCGGCCGATCCGATCCGATTCTGCTTTTCTTGGAAGAGGGAAGGAAAAAAAAAAAGAAACCATGAGTAAAAGCAGCAGCCCCCTAGCACATCCCTGACGCTAGTGGATCTTGTAAAGTAGATCCACTAGCAGAGCCCAATCTAAAGAGCTATGGGCCTTATGATCATGCCAGTAAACAGTGGACTATGAGAAGAATCTGTCAACTAGGCTATTCGGCACAATGCACAGACGAATAGGGAAACTACCAAGCAAGAAGTAAATACTGTACAGGAGAAACGTGCAATTTGAAATGGAATATACATTATGCAACTTGCAGTAAACCCTAAGAATAAGATAACTACTTGTGAAACAAAGAACTGGAATCAGAAGGAAATGAGATGGTGCATTTGTCAAAGAGACAATTATTTACTCTATTTACTCTAGCTGTATATTATACACCAATTGCAGGCTTGGAAAATGTTTAACATGCTTCTCCACACACAAGCAAGACTATATAATTAAAAACCATGCAGTTCCCAAACGACAAGCCATGTGGCCGAGTACACAGAATAGACACAAGGAAGACAGCTTAAGGTCCGAGCCCCTTAAGCCTTATACTAAGCATTTAGAGTGCATCCTCAAGACAAAACTATTGTAGACTCAGAGACAGTTACTCTGAGACCTCTTCATCAAAATAAAAATTGCACATAACAAACTTAGGAAACAGATCCTGGAGATCAATCTTAAATAAACAGGCCACTGACAGGCCTTGACTAAGAAGAAAATCTCACCATTGACTTGAATGTTGGCACGATAAACATACATAGAAGTGGTATATACCTACATGAAGCCATTGACAAAAAATGCTTATATGAATATGATGGAACATGTTAGTATTAAAAAAAACATGCATCTGCAATGCAGCAGCTGGAACAACTTTAGAATGAAAGTTCATCGCTGTTATCTACGATACTTTGTATTGCATCTTCCAACATCTCCATCTCTATTTCAGCATTAACATGTGGAAATAATAATGTTCAAGAACTTACCATGCCTCACTCTATGGAGGATGACACCCACCCTCATTCACAATCAGCAAGCAATATAAACAGCTCCTCGTCAGTTATTGGTCCAAGTTCCATTGCTCTTTCCAAAGCATTTTGTCCCCCACCATCCCTAATAGACGGATATGCACCCCTGAATAGTGAAAATTGCAAGTCAACAACTGATATCTGTTATTTCAAGTCAACGCTCCACATTTGGCAATTCAAAGGGTTACTCCAAGATAGCTCTACTGTAAATCAACATCAAAATATACTAGGCTGTGATAAACATCAAAATATCTTTAAGCAAAGAAGTTTAAAAATTTGTTCACATGTCAACCCATGCACCAAACGTTGGATGTTAAACGCCTATATATATGTTCCCTGGAAAATAATGTCATGCCAAAAAGAACACCTTTTGATACAGCTGGGGGAAAAGAACAAGGGGTATACCTTGAAATCCATCTAGATGTATAGAAATCGACTCTATATTCGCACAAAATAAAAAACATGTAAAGACATCCTGATAAGAAAGGAAACAATCATTTTTTTTAGGGGAAGGTGGAAGAAAAGAGATGTCAATAGAGATTCAAATATAAAAGAGGTTTCTTTGAAAATCATTCATACATCTTCAAGTTACAGCATGTCTGGAATATGAAGTACAATCATCCTTTGAGAAATATGGCCCATCTTTTAGTATCCGATGGTCCTATAAGTTCTTTTCCTTTCTTAGATGACTAAAAAATTACTCAAAACTTGCTTGATAAAAATGGGAAAATAATTTTCAAATGATCTTGGTAAATATAGCAGGACAGAAAACATAAAACCCAGACCCAGGTCTCTCCAATAAATCTAAATTATCATCCAAGATCTGAACAAGAAAGTATACCCCATGTCTGAAGTATTCCCAGGATAAGTCTCAGAAAGGATTAAGTTGATATTCATATTTAACAAGTCATTGCATATTTTATACTAAAATTCCTTACCTTCTAATTAGATGCTTCGCAAACACAGCATTCCTCCTGTAAATACTATGATGAAGAGGAGTTCTTCCATGGTAGTCTTGCAGATTTATATCAGCACCAAATTGCAGAAGCAACTCCAGCATTACAAGATCACCAATGTGGCACGCTAAATGCAAGAGAGAACAGCCTTGCACACAGCTTCCTGGTTCACCAGAGTCCTTAATTTTCTGACATATCACAGGATCATTATTTTTTTTTTCCACGCAACCATCGCTATTCAACTTCGGACTGTCTGCATTGTGACAGAGATCATCACCATACACTTCATCATATCTGGTGTTAACATTTCCATTTGATACCACAAGAAGGCGATATACAGCTTGTACATCGTCCCTTTTCACAGCTTCCCAAATACGAGCAGGATATTGAGAAAAAGCAGATTCATCTGTTTCTTTTGCAACTAAAATTTTTTCCACATACTGTAAAGCACAACCAGATAAGTTTCAGTGTTCAAGAGTGTCAGAAACAGAGAAGATAAAAATGAATAGATGCAGACAGCAATAATGAAACTACAGTATCTCAAGCACATTCTGACCATATAGGGGAAAAAAGAGATCAAAAAGTTTAGACAGAGTGAGAGAGAGAAACAAAGTCTCAATGTCAGTAAAAGCACAAATCAACATTCCCAGAATCAGCTTTCAACATAAAGGACATTTCAAGCTGGATATGTGTACTCACTCAGTTAGCAGGTGGTCAGTGCTGTACCAAGGGATTACTAAGCCAATCCATGCCTATGTTAATTCTCTCCCCCCACCTAGGCACTGACCAACTCAAGTTTTGGATCAGCAGTTTGGCTCAATGGCATGGCATGGTAGCTGGTTTGTTTGCTGGGTTTTCCCCCAGAGAGCTGCACAGTTTCAAAGTGTTGTTTGCCATATGACCCTACCTGCATTCATCACAGTCATGTTTGCCACATAGTACTAGATTTATCCATTGGGTGAGGGTTGACCATCAGGTTTAGAGAAGTGGTGGATACCAGATAGAGATGGAACACAACCCAAGATTCGCATCAATAATAGATATGACTGTAAGAAGGAGAAAGATGAAGATGGTAGAGATGGGTCAAAGGGTAACTTTTTATAAAACTGCCGAATTGGAGGCTGTCGGAATTTATCAAATAAGAAGCTGACTTTAACAGTGGCACTAGTTGGCTCTAGGATATCAAAAAATGAGTATTTAACAGTGTGTAATAATTAAACAAGTAGCTAAAAAATGGCTACATAAGGAAAAATCTACCACAAACAAGAATGCAAACCTATACAGCAGGGAACTTTGTAGAACCCAAAGCAAAAGGGGAATATATATATATATATATATACATATATATATATATATATAACTCTGCCATGGCCGGTCCCAAGCCCGGATGAGAAAAGAGGAGGGTTTGTGTTAGGTCGACAGCCAGCAGTAAAATTTTGTGACATCTCCAACATGAATTCTGATCCAAATACATTATGTGCTAATACTAGGGCGTTCCCCGTAAGCGACGCGTTACATCGGAACCCGGATGGAATGACAAGTGAGCAAGGGCTGGCTAGGGCGTTCCCCGTAAGCGACGCGTTACATCGGAACCCGGATGGAATTACAAGTGAGCAAGGGCTAGCTAGGGCGTTCCCCGTAAGCGACGCGCCGCAATGGCGCCCGATTGCGGTGTCAAATAGGCAAGGGTTCTCGTGTGGGGTTGGACGCACACGGGTAAAGAAACAAGTCCAAAAACATAGGATCCGTCTAGCCACTTGTAATGTAGGAACTTTAACAGGTGTCAGGTAAGGGTTTAGAATTAGTTAAGTTAATGAATGACAGGAGGGTTAACATAGCTTACCTACAAGAAACTAGGTGGAAAGGACATAAAGCTAAAGACATTGATGGATATAAAATTTGGTATACGGGTAATAATAACTCTAGAAATGGTGTTGCTATAATAATAGATAAAAACTTAAAAGACAGAGTTGTGGAAGTAAATAGATTAGGGGATAGACTAATGTTAATTAAACTTATCTTAGGTGAGGATATTTTGAATATAATTAGTGCATATGCACCTCAAGTAGGATTATAAGAGAGCATTAAAAAGTAATTTTGGGAGGCTATTGATAGTTTGATCCAAAATATCCCTAGTGAAGAGAGAATCTTTATTGGAGGGGATCTTAATGGTCATGTGGGTATAGATAATAGAGGCTATGAGAGGATTCATGGAGGGTTTGGTTTTGGCAATAGAAATGATATGGGTAACACTATTCTTGATTTTGCTGTGACCTATGATCTAGCAATTACTAATACCTTCTTTAAGAAGAGGGACGAACACTTAATAACATACAAGAGTGGAACACATATAAGTCAAATTGACTATTTTCTCATTAGGAAGGTCGATAGAGTCTTATGTAAAGATTGTAAAGTTATTCCTGGTGAGAGTCTAGCCCCTCAACATAGGTTGTTAGTAATGGATGTCACTATCCCTAAATTCAAAAGAAAGATCATTATAAATAATTATTCCAATATTAAATGGTGGAATTTAAAAGGTAAAAATTTAGAAACATTTAAAAATCATCTATTAAAGGGAAATATTTGGAATTTAGAACAAGAAACTAATGTAATGTGGAATAATGTTACAAATTGTATAACGAGGGTTGCAAAACAACTCTTAGGCGAATCTAAAGGTAAAAAGAATTTAGACAAAGAGACTTGGTGGTGGAGTGAGGAAATCCAAAATATCATTAGAGTAAAAAAGGAATGCTTTAAAGTTTGGCAAACTAACAAAAATGACCAAACCCTAGAAGCCTATAAAATCGCTAAAAAGAGAGCTAAGAAAATAGTTAGCGAAGCTAAATCAAAGGCATTTGAAGATTTATATAATAAATTAGGAACCCGAGAGGGTGAAAAGGACATATTTAAACTTGCTAAATTAAGAGAAAGGAAAACTAGAGATTTAGATCATGTTCGGTGCATTAAAGGTGAAGATCAAAGGGTTTTAACTAAGGATCTTGAGATTAAAGGGAGGTGACATAGCTATTTTCAGAAGTTACTTAATGGAGATTCCGTCAAGGATTTATCTCTAGAAGGTACCCAAGAGTCCACAATAGTTGATAAATATCAATATTTCAGGCGTATTAAGATGTCAGAAGTGGAGGATGCTTTAAGGAAAATGAAAGTGGGCAAGACCTTAGGATTAGATGGCTTACCTATTGAAGTATGGAAAGGCCTAGGAGATATTGGTATTCAGTGGCTAACTAAATTTTTTAATAAAATTTAAAGGAACGGAGAATGCCAGAAGTTTGGAGAAAAAGTGTTGTAGTTCCTTTCTATAAAAACAAAGGAGATATTCAAAGTTGTAATAATTATCGTGGAATTAAGCTTATGAGTCATACTATGAAACTTTGGGAAAGAGTAATTGAAAAACGCCTCCGATGTATGACTACTGTATCGGAAAATTAGTTTGGTTTTATGCCAAATAGATCTACTACAGAAGCTATTTTCTTACTACGGCAGCTAATGGAGAAGTATAGAGAGATGAGAAAAGATTTGTATATAGTTTTTCTTGATTTAGAGAAGGCGTACGATCGAGTACCGAGAGAATTGATTTGGTGGACATTAAGAAAGAAAGGAATCTCTCAAGGATATGTTGATTTGATTAAAGATATGTACGGCGGTGCTATTACTAGTGTTCGAACTATTGCTGGGGAGACTAGTGAATTTCCCGTTTCTATAGGTTTGCATCAAGGTTCTGCACTAAGTCCGTATCTCTTTGCCTTAGTTATGGATGAAGTAACTAAACAATTGCATGAGGATATCCCTTGGTGTATGCTATTTGCAGACGATATTATTTTAATTGATGAGAGTATTGATGCTCTAAATGCTAAGTTAGAGCGTTGGAGACTTGCCTTGGAGTCTAAAGGTTTTAAAATTAGTAGGAGTAAGTCAGAGTTTATGCACTGTAATTTTAGTAATGAGAGAGTGGTTCAGGAAGACATGGTTCTAATTGATGGACATAACATTCCGAAGAGTAGTAGCTTTCTATATTTAGGGTCTATCGTACAAGAGAATGGGGAGATTTATGATGACGTTACGCATAGGATTAAGGCAGGCTGGTTAAGATGGAGAAGTGTATCAGGTGTCCTTTGTGATCGTCGTATGCCTGTGAAACTCAAAGGGAGGTTTTATAGAACGGCTGTGAGACCTGCTTTGTTATATGGTACCGAGTGTTGGGCAGTACGAAAGGAACACATCCACAAAATGTGTGTAGCAGAGATGAGGATGTTGAGATGGATGTGTGGCAAGACTAAGAAAGACAAGATTAGGAATGAGCGCATCCGTAAGGACTTAGGGATAGCTCCAATTGATAGCAAAATGAGAGAAAATAGACTCAGGTGGTTTGGACATGTGTTTCGTCGCCCTAACTCAGCGCCGGTTAAAAGATGTGACCAAATCTTAGTGGATGCTAGTAAAAGAGCTCGAGGAAGACCTAAAATGAGATGGTGCGATGTTATTAGGAAGGACATTAGTTCCTTGAGTTTAAATATGAATATTGCACTTGATAGAAATCTTTGGCGGAACAGGATTCATGTAGCCGACCCCAATTAATTGGGATACGGCTCTGATGATGATGATGATATATATATATATATATATATATATATATATATATATATATATATATATATATATAGAGAGAGAGAGAGAGAGAGAGAGAGAGAGAGTATATATATATATATATAGAGAGAGAGAGAGAAGGCCTTTCAGAAAGTCACATCTGACAAAAATTATTGTTACTGAGGCCATGAGTTTCTTACAGTCACTGCCCTCGTAAACTTTTGGAATAATGAACCTTCCTCGCATGTTTATGGACCTTAAGCCACAAATGACTCCAACTTTTGATCAACATGACTATCTCAAACTCATGTTCCCCGAGAAGGCCTTTCAGAAAGTCACATCTGACAAAAATTATTGTTACTGAGGCCATGAGTTTCTTACAGTCACTGCCCTCATAAACTTTTGGAATAATGAACCTTCCTCGCATGTTTATGGACCTTATGCCACAAATGACTCCAACTTTTGATCAACATGACTATCTCAAACTCATGTTCCCCGAGAAGGCCTTTCAGAAAGTCACATCTGACAAAAATTATTGTTACTGAGGCCATGAGTTTCTTACAGTCACTGCCCTCATAAACTTTTGGAATAATGAACCTTCCTCGCATGTTTATGGACCTTATGCCACAAATGACTCCAACTTTTGATCAACATGACTATCTCAAACTCATGTTCCCCGAGAAGGCCTTTCAGAAAGTCACATCTGACAAAAATTATTGTTACTGAGGCCATGAGTTTCTTACAGTCACTGCCCTCATAAACTTTTGGAATAATGAACCTTCCTCGCATGTTTATGGACCTTATGCCACAAAGGACTCCAACTTTTGATCAACATGACTATCTCAAACTCATGTTTTTCAATAAAAAATTCTGAAACAGCATGTTAGCCTGCAATCATTCAGCAATGACTTCACTTCTATAATGAATAGAGTATGCTCATGGAAATCTGGACTATGATTAGTTCCAATACAACCACAAGACAGGCTAAAGCTCATGTAGATTTGTAGCTGATAATTTGGAACATTTTTCTATTTAAATCTGGAAGTTGATTACCCATACAAAGAGTAGTCTGCCTATGGAATGAACTATGTTTAGTACATTATGTCACCACTTAAAAAAGAAGGTTTATAAAAGGATGATACATCAAATCAATAATGAAGTAATGTAAGTATCAATCTCATGAAACTGTGTGAAATGGGAAAAGGAATTTGACAATACGGGACATCATACATAAGACAACTATGCTTAGTACATTACCTCACCACTTGGAAAAGGAAGGCTTAAAAAAGGATGATACGTCAAAACAACAATCAAGCAATGAAGTATCAAGCTCATGAAACCATGCAAAATGGGAAAAAGACTTGGGTAGTCAAGGACATTATAAATAAGAAACAGATCAGACGTGGGTATTTACCAAGTACCTTCAATTGAATGAACTTTTCCTTTCTTGAAATTGCATCTCTAGGTTCAGGCTTGTTGACAGATGTGGAAAGAATATCTAGTTCATCTTCACTGCACAAATTAATTAGATTAAATGCATATTCAGCCAGAACATGTCACAGGATGTCATAAATCTGAAAGTACACTACAACATGCAGGTAAGTTAATAAAATAATAGTCAACCAGAACTCTAAACAAAATATGTTAATCCTTTTATATAATATTGAAAATGAAAACAACTTGATACATTCTCAGCGAAACATAAGCCCATCTATGTTATGACATGAAAATGAAATGCTATTTGACCTTAAGGGATTCTACAAGACTGAAGTAGAGATGACTGGATGATGCTCTTTCTCTTCTTTTTGTAGGACCAATTAAAAGGTTGAGGTAGAGACTAGCATCAAATGTCAACCATAAAAGACAAACAGAAACAAAAAAAAGAAAAAATACATAATAAGCAATGTCTAGTGAATATGGTAATTAAAGAAAAAACCAAATCAAATAATTTGAATGAATGAAATGTTGGTCAAATAAAGCTGTTTGTTGATCCAGATAAAAGGTGAGTGAAAGGTAAAATAAACTAACATGGAAGTGATCTATATTCTTGAAAGAACAGGAGAAACCAACACCCAACCCCAACCCACATGGACTCATACGGCACCTGATGCTTTTTGAACCGCACAGCCCAAAAGTGGTATAGGCTGCCCAGTGTGGGATTGAAACTTTTACCAACACATATTTGTAGCATTTCTCAAATTCAAAATCTGCAATGCAGCAACAGCCTTCGCTGTGACTTAGTTGACAGAAACTTCACACTTTGATAGTTTTACAATTCATTTGATGTAATACTGCAAGTCTCATTTACGCCGACTGAATATGGCTAATGCATATATGATAAAATAGCCCTTTTCCACCAGCCATATCCCCACACCAAGAAATTGGTAAGGATATGAACTTTATGTCTTTATCACGTTGGCGTCCAGCCAACAGCAGCCCCCACGCTGAAACTGCATGGATCACAAGTGACAACAGCGCATTGCAGAAACGGTATTAAGAAATGGCCAAATCAAGGAACTAAAATTTGACAACTAAATTGGGATAGTCCAGTTCAAAACTTGATGAATCAACCAGAACAGCAGTTTCCAATCTGATTCTCTTTTTCTGAAACAGGAATCAGTAGGGACCAGGTTCCGTTAGATTGGGACAAGGACCAGATCCAGGTTTGGTACATCAGGTTCAGTCTGATTCACCCAGTTTAAAACTGTTGTGCAGACTGTACTAATTACAACTGATTGTCAACGTGAATAATGATGCATGACAGTTCCAAAGAACTAAGTACAAATTGCCTAGTGCAATTCATAGAAAAGGCAGATATGCCATGCATATAACCACCCACCACATTGATATAAGTTATTGAACTCTCACATGCACCAACTTAATGCCATCTTTCCACCATGTAAAAATGGCCTGATTTTGAAACACAAAAAATCCAAGTATCTTTTTTTTGAAAGTGGGTAGTACCACGAATATATTAAAAGAAAGAAAGAATGTACATGTATAGGCGGGCCAAAACCCCAAAAAAGCATCCTCCCAAAACGTATACAACCAAACACACACCAAAAGAGTGTGACGCAATTAACCCCCCAAACAACCAAAAATAGGAGAAACAAAGGAATCTGCTACCAAGGTGTTGGGTGCATTTTTCCTTTTTCCTTTTTTGTCCTTCTGTGGGGTAAGGGGGGGAGTGGGGGGAGGGGGGGCACTTCCCCCTTATCAAAGTACCTTTAGAAAAAGCTTGTTCGACCATATTCCATTTTTTTAACTTTTCTTTGCCCTATGTCACCCCAGTACAGGTAGAGGGATGGCATCAGGTATAGTATACCCAAAACTCTAGGCCCTTTATCTGAAATTGAAACATAAATTACATAAAAATGTTGAAGGTGTGATTGCAAAAATGGCCCTCTTCCATGCTTAATTGCGGAAATCTCACTCTTGGATGTATATTTACTAATGCAACCATACTGCAAAAGTACATGTGCAAAACATTCCCTCCCCACTATGTATCATAATTAGCCATAAGATGAATGTAACTAACTCGAGTTAAAATCTAACTAGGGGTGTAAAATGTTCATAATGTCCTGACATATTAGTGCAAAAATACCCCTCCATTATGCATTGACAGATGTTTTTGAATGGCAATCAACTGCAGGGGCATTTCTGCACTTATATATATGCCGTGGGGTTATATCACCTAATGTGTATATAAGAGTGGCATTTCCATAATAAATAGTGAATGACACAAAATGAATGAATTTGAGATGCATAAAATCAGAAATGTGCCATGAGTACTAACCTTTGAAATGTGAACCCCAAGATTTCTATGAACCCGGAGAATTCAATGCACAATAAAAGTCCAAGTATTACAGGTCGTTAAATAGGGAAAAGCTGGATGGTGAGCCAATCACAAATGAAGATCTGCAGTACTCATCACATACTCTTGGGTAGCATTGGTGCTGGTTGATTGGTGGCTGATAGAAGGAATGAACAACTAGACAAAGGACAGGCTGGTATTGCATTGGGCTTGTTGAGCAGATGGGCTGAATAAAAGAGACATAGGTACATGATATGGAAGTACGGAGTTTGTGGATGATACGAAGATGAGGTGACTGACATAGGTAGGAGAAAAGTTCTGTAAATGGGATGCTATTATTAAGGAGGTATTTTACATAGAAAATGCTGAAACCAACAGCGACCTTAAAACATACCTTTGGACTTGAGATTGAAGCCGTTCCTCCCAAACAGAATTACAGTAAGAATTTCCCAATGCACGAAACAGATCCAAGATGGTGGGCTCCCAAACCTTCACATCTAATGTTAGGGATCTAACCTGAATTTAACACGACAGCATTACAAAGTATCAAAGATAGTAATATGAGAATCAATGAAAGCATAACATTAGATATTGGCAATGGGCACACAAGTGTTTGTTCCTGTCCCAGTCAAAAGGTCAAGGGTGTCTTTAGGAAATCACCCAAGCACAATTAACCTACATTGACATGGACCTCAGGAAAGGAGTAGCCCAGTTGTCTGCTACCAAGGTGTTGGGTGCGTTTTTTTCTTTTTCCTTTTTTTTCCTTCTATGGGGTAAGGGGTGGAGTGGGGGGAGGGGGGGCACTTCCCCCCTCATCAAAGTACCTTTAGAAAAAGCTTGTTCGACCATATTCCATTTTTTAACTTTTCTTTTCTCCATGTTACCCCAGTACAGGTAGAGGGATGGCATCAGGTATAGTATACCCAAAATTATAGGCCCTTTTTCTCTGAAATTGAAACAGAAATTACACAAAAATGTTGAAAGTGTAATTGCAAAAATGGCACTCTTCCATGCTTAATTGCAGAAATCTCACTCTTGGATGTATATTTACTAATGTAACCATACTGCAAAAGTACATGTGCAAAACATCCCCTCCCCACTATGTATCATAATTAGCCATAAGATGAATGTAACTAACTCGGGTTAAAATCTAACTAGGGGTGTAAAATGTTCATAATGTCCAGACATATTAGTGCAAAAATGCCCCTACTGCATAAACATAAGTGCAAAAATACCCCTCCATTAAGCATTGACACATGTTTTTGAATGGCAATCAACTGCAGGGACATTTCTGCACTTATATATATGCCGTGGGGTAATATCAACTAATGTGTATATAAGAGTGGCATTTCCATAATAAATAGTGAATGACACAAAATGAATGAATTTGAGATGCATAAAACCAGAAATGTGCAATGAGTACTAACCTTTGAAATGTGAACCCCAAGATTTCTATGAACCCCGGAGCATTCAATGCACAATAAAATTCCAAGGTTTAGAGATGCCCAGTCAGGATCAGGTGCACTGCATTCTGCACAGACATCATTCCCAGGAATACTTCTAAGGACCACAGGAACGGTACTATGTCCATGTGGAATTATGTCACAGGTATTGCTACGCGGTGAAATTTGCTCGGGACCATCATTAGAACTGGTACCAGCAGAATCCATCAGCCTGGGAGCTGGCTGCAACTTATCCAAGCAAAGGCCATATATTAAGAAGCTTGTCCGTCTACATGGCATTCCAAGTAACAGAGCCACTGACAAAATGCAGAAAGGAGACAAGTGTATAGGACAACCTGTTGTGGCAATGGTGAATTTAGAAGGGAAGCAATCACCGCTGTAATTTTGTCAACCCAGTCCATTCTATCAGCATCATTCTCAGCCTATAAAAATGTCTGACACAAATATCAGATAACTTTGTACAGGTGACGATACTACTATTTCTCATACTGACATCATAATCAGGAAATAAGATTGATAACTATTTGACAAAAATAAGAAAGATAAAAAAAAATTTGAAAGGTGGCTAAAAGCCACAGTTGATAAAGACAAGAAAGATAAAAAATGCTGAAGGGACAAAACGAGGTATGTACTGATGCTTTTCAAGAGTCTTCAGCAGGGTACCTGCAATGTGTATGCCTTCACTGGGGTTATAATTCTGAAACAGAATCTCAAACTTGTCTGCTCTGCATTAATCTTTATTGTTGATGTGCGAAGATCAATAGAACAACAACAAAGGGTGTCTTCCCCTTGAGATGGTGTCCTGTGGTGTGAGAATCTGAACCGGCTGAAAACATTACTTCCACTTTCATTTACACCAGTTGATTGCTGATACTGAGAACCCTGAGAAGGAGATTATGATGCATGAATATCTGAAACACATGATACATGTAAACAGACAACCAAGGAAAATATTTGCATACATCCTTAAAATGTTTTCAACCAAAAGACCACTCCTCTCCTTCATCAAAAGAAAAAAGGTTTTATTCAAGGTGATGTGACAACCCTGCAGCTGTACAGTCTTAACTACCATAACCAATTGTTTAAGTATAGTATACTTCAATCCCAACAAACTGGTCAGTAAAGATGTGCAATTCAGTGGTTCGTCCCCGCACTGATTGCCTTTCGAAAGTTAAGGGAAGGCTATAATGACAGACATAATAGGATCAGTTCAGATCCTTAACATACACTAACCACATGACTTTATCCAGAATGATGAGAATAACAGATTCAGTATAATCATCAAATGCAGCCAAAAGGAAGCTGAAATATGCAAGAATATGACAATAACTTGAATGGGAAACCAGATGCATAAGGTCAAATTAACATCACTCAAATATGAAGGTAGTATTAGTATTTTCTTACATATAAAATTTCTTTGAAGATGAATCTACTGCAACAGCAACCCAGTAGATAAGCAACCAAACTCATCTAAGATAGACTAATTCAAACAGTAGATTAATTAAAACAGCATACCATCTGCTTATTATTTTTGTAATAGTACAAGGTCCCATGAGTGTCAAGAACAAAGAATAGCCGCTTCCAGACTCCCTTCGGATTGGATGAATGCTTCAAAAGATAACCTTGCTTTATTGTTTGTACCTGAATAAAAATGAGAAAGTGCCCTTTTTAATTAAGAACTGCAAAAGAGGTAAGGAGATGGTGATTGAGGAAGTCAAGTTGATCTCTTTAATACTCAAATGACAGAAGAGGTGAAGAGAGATGCACAAGGCAGTAATGATCAGTAGTCTAGACTGCAATTAATGTGCGGTAATCATAGACCATGTGATGTGAGAGGATATTCTTATTTGAATGAAGATATGTAGATCAACAAGTTGCAGTGAGTGGTACCTCTCCATTTGCTGCAGACAGCATCAATGCCTCTATGCTCTTATATGAACCAGTACCAACAAAGTGGATACCATCACCATTTGTTGAGGCTTCTGTATCGGCCGAGGATCTCAAGCTATCCAACTGCTCCTGTGTTCTGAATTCCTGAATCCTCTTAGCAAGTTTATCTTGCTCAATGTTCGTCATTTCCTTTGTTTGTTGTGAGTATGTAAGAACCTACTCCAAAAACAATAATCTTTTATTTTTTTAGAAAATGGTTGGTACTACCGAGTATATTAAAACAGAAAAAGGTGGATTTACAAGTATGATTAGTCTGCTTACAAGATAGCCCTGTACTCACAGCCACATCAAGGAGATGTGTCACACACTAGCCCTCCCACAAACCCAAAAAAGATGAAGTGTATCTATACTACAAAGAATTTTTGCCCATTCTTTAACTCTATCCCGACAAAATCTTCGACCCTTTCAGGACCGAAACATGCAAGTTTCGGGCGAAACCGATACCGATTTCGCCGGAAACCTTTTTTTTTTTTTAAGTTTCGGACGAAACCCACGCTGAGGGAGAAAGGGTGCTGCAGCAGCTGCTGCTGCTGGTGTGCTGTGCTGCTGCTGATGTGCTGCTTCTGCCAGGTGCTGCTGCTGTGCTGTAGCCTGTAGGGGCTGCTGCCTGCCGCTGCTGTGTGCCGCTGCTGTGTAGAGGTATGAGAATAGGTTAGTTTTTTTGGAAAATAGGTTAGTTTTTCAGTTGTAGGTTAAGAATGAGGTATGAGATATGTTAAGACTTCAAATTAAACCCTAATTAGTTCCTTAAAATTGGAGCTTTTGTCTAATTCGATTTTCTTAGGCTCAATTGAAGCTCAATTAAGCTTCATTGAAGAATTTGGGGTGGGAGCATGCTGGTAATTAATTTTTATGAAGGGTGATTAAGAGTTAATTGATAATTAAGCCCTAATTAGTTCCTTAAAATTGGGGCTTCTGTCTAATTCAGTTTACTTAGGCTCAATTGAAGCTCAATTAAGCTTCATTGAAGAATTTGGGGTGGGAGCATGCTGGTAATTAATTTTTATGAAAGGTGATTAAGGGTTAATTAATAATTAAGCCCTAATTAGTTCCTTAAAATTGAGGGTTTTGTCTAATTCGATTTATTTAGACTCAATTAAGTTTTATTGAAGAATTTGGGGAGGGAACATGCTGATAATTAATTTTTATGAAGGGTGATTAAGAGTTAATTGATAATTAAGCCCTAATTAGTTCCTTCAAATTAGGGCTTTTGTCTAATTCGGTTTACTTAGGCTCAATTGAAGCTCAATTAAGCTTCATTGAAGAATTTGGGGTGAGAACATGCTGGTAATTAATTTTTATGAAGGGTGATTAAGGGTTAATTGATAATAAGCCATAATTTTTTTCATTGTACTTACAACTATTTGTCTTTGACTGTCTTAATGTAACATTATGCCTAGACGTGAACAAAGTCAGGAGCAGCAAGGGCAGGAGGATCCGGGGTGGGCCCACCTCTCCGTAGTTGATGCTAAGAAAAGAAAAGTGAAATACAACTATTGTGGTAAGGAGTTACATGGCGGAATTACTAAAGGAAAGTAACATTTGACAGGGATAAGAGGAGAGGTGAAACAATGTGACAGATGTCCCCGAGAGGTCCGAGAGTGCCTTCTGGGCAAAAAGGAGAGGATGCAACAAAGGGTTGAAGATGAGGCTAAAATTGCTGAGGAGATTTCGGGCAGAAGGAGAAGAAGGGATGATGATGAGGAAGACAGTGAGGATTCAAATCCAGAGCTGACTGAAGCAATGGAGCGTGAACAAGTCGCTCAAACGAAAAGAAAGGCACTCATAGGTTCAGGGACCTACTCTAGTACAGCTGCACGACGTCCTGACACTGGTGCTGCCCCGCAGAGAGCAGGCCCCATGGACAGCTATCTACACAGAAGGCCCCATGCTACACAACCTAAAATCAAGCAAATATTGAGAGGGGTAAAAAAATCCGCAGAAGTTGCAGGACATGCATTTAAAAGTATCTGCAAATGGTTTTTCCATGCTGGTGTCCCTACACATGCAGCTGAAAGCGAATATTTCCAACCTATGCTAGATGCCATAGCAGATGCTGGCCCTGGCTTGAAGGCTCCGTCACGTCGAGACATATACAGGCGTGGCCTTGAGGTAGAGATTGAGGAGCTCCATGACTGGGTTGAAAGCTTCGAACATATATGGATGGAGAGAGGATGCACCATCATGTGTGAAGGCTGGACTGGTACCACGAAGAAGTCCATGATTAATTTTTTGATCCATTGCATCGAAGGTACAATATTTGTTAAATTTGTAGATGCATCAAATTATGAAAAAAAATGCCAATTATTTATTTAGTTTGATGGATAAGATGGTAGACCAAATTGGAGAGGAGAATGTTGTGCAAGTAGTGACTGATAATGAAGCCAGTTATAAGGCTGCAGGGAAGAAATTGATGCAGAAGCGCAGGCATTTACATTGACTCCCATGTGCAGTACATTGTCTGGATCTGATGCTTGAAGACATAGGGAAGGAAAATCATGTGAAGAAGACAATTGACAAGACACAAAAAATCACACAGTATATTTATGGCCATCCTAGGATATTGAATATGCTCAAGGAGCATGCGAGTGAGCGGCGAGATATCATCCGTGCAAGGCCAACCAAATTTGCTTCCCATTTCATTTCTTTCGAGTCTTTGCACATGTATAAGATTGATCTCAATTCTGGATATTTTATCTTTATAGATATGATCCGTATTTGATTCAAATTTCATTTATTTGCACATGTATAAGAATGAGCTGAAAATTTTCATGTACCACGATGCCCTGCGGGAATACATCGACAAAGCCAATGTTGATGTTCAGATGGAATATTTGGATGTCTACCACATCGAGGAAGACAACAAATTCTAGGGCAGGGTCTCACGGTACATGAAAGTAGTCACACCCCTCGTAAAAGTCCTAAGAATGGTGGATGGCGATGAGAAGAATGATATGCGATATCTGTACGAGGTCATGGACCGTGCCAAATTAGAGTTGCAGGATTCCCTTCCCAGAGATTATGCAAAATAGTGGAAATTTATTGACCAGAGATGGGACAACACATTACACCACGACTTGCATGCAGCTGGTGAGTGATTAATTATACACCAAATTTGAGCAAGTCACCCGCCCAGGGGGGTAATGCCTATATGTTATTTTATATCTAACATTTAGTTAATTATACACAAATGCAGGTTATTTCCTCAACCCTCGATTTATGTACGATGCCAATGCACATGTTGATGGCGAGGTGCTCCAAGGCACTTTAAAAGTCATTGGTCGTTTGTCGAGGACACAAGAAAAGAGACTTCAGGCCGAAGCAGAGGTTGGCCTTTATTGATTTTATCAATAAGAGGTATAGAATTTACTTAAGTCATTATGTTAATCTATTACTTTATCTTTGCAGATGAACTATTATAGAATGAAAACTAGGACATATTCTGACTCTCAATTGCAATACACTGTGGGAAGAGTGAGCCCAGGTATATTTTATTTCTGTGATTTCTTAACCTCAATATGTATTAGTACACCTTACATTTATTTGTTTATGGTTGGTGGAACAGCTGACTGATGGATAATGGTGAAACAACCGAGATGTGGGCAGTAATGCATTGGTTTTCATTGCAATTAGGGTGCTCAGTCAAACAACATTGGCAAGCCAATGTGAAAGAAATTGAAGCACGTTCAACCTTATACACTCAAAGGTTCGCCATCGGCTAAAGGTGGAACGGTTAGAAAAATTGGTTTACTGCCACTAAAATATGAGGCTGAGAACAAAAAACATGAAGTTAAAACAACAGTTGAGGGACAAACGCGTCGCAGCGGATGCAATTCCAAAAATTGATGTGGACGCTTTATTTGATGATGAGAATCCCTTGCAGTCTTAGGTGGAGACACGAGAGCAGGTTGATGAGCCCGTTTTTGATGATGATGATAGAAGATGGGCAGAGGGCATATTAGATGAAGATGAGCCAAGAGATCCAGAATTCAAAAGAGCAACAAAGAGGGCCAGAGAGACTCAAGCGCACCAAAGAAGGGACCCAGCTTTGTTTGTTCATGACACTGAGCAGCCGCCTGAGTTTGAGCCAACTAGACACTCAGAATCAGATAGCAGGCCTGTCACTCCTAGAATGGTCAAGCCACCTCCATTCTTAAGAAGAAGTACATCAGTGCATGGGCTAACTGAGAGGACTAGTGTTGCTACTCGAGAGGACCCTGCAATTGAGCAGTTGAAGCAGATTTATGTGAGGCATACGCCAAGGAGAAAAGGACTCATGTCAAAGATGACTGAAAAAATGGCATCAAAAGAGAAAAAAGCATCCCAAAGGCTAAAAGGCAACTGGTTTCTGATCCCAGTGCAGCTGCTACAATGGCTGCAGGTGCTACTGCTGGCGGTGGCACTGCTGGTGGTACTTCCTCCTTCCACGCAGACACAGGCCGAGGATACAGTTATAGTGAGCGAGGATATGACTCACAGAGCCAATATAGGCATCCATCATGTTATGGAGGTGGCCAACAAGAAGCAGCCATTTATGGGTGGGGTCATGAACCAGACTTCCAGTTCCATCCAGTTCATCTTCTCATCCTCAAGATTCTTACGTTGATTCTGGATTCGAATCAAGCCGACAACCTTACACTCCAAGAGGGATCCAAAGAGGGATGCAAGACTTGACTACCTCATTGTTTGGTTATAGTGAATATACACAATACATGCAACCTTCTTATGGGTATCAACATCAAAAGCCAGACAACGAGGGAGAAGGTTCTAGTTATTACCCATATTAGTGCCTCTTCATTTAGGTAAAAGATCATTTAATTTCTGTAACATTTACCGTGTCTAATTAGGTTTATTCCCCTGTGCTTGAACCTACTTCATGTTTAGTATGTACTCAAGATTTAACATGTTCAATGTTTGAACTTCAATGCCTACTTCATGTTTATTGCACTTAATCTAATTTCTTTACAGTCAAATGCATGTCTAATGAATTTTTTGATTTTTATGTGATTATTTATATTTTTTGATTTATTTCTGATTTTTTAGACTTATTTTGATTTTTTTTTTTTACCTTTTGACTGGGTTTCGGCCGAAACCGAAACCGAGTCATTTCGATTTTGGACTCGGCCAAAACCGAGTCCGAAACCGACACTGTCAACCCTGCACAGATTCCCCTAACATTCCAAGATATGACCTCATTGGGAATTTGACTAGATCCCTCCATCAGCCTCCCCCTGTACCTCGTCTGTCCCGACTCCTACTCTGTTATTTTTTTCCCACTCTCTTTTCCAAATTAACCTCCCTCACCATAAAGATGAGCCATCCTTTTTGGGCCTTTCTGAACAGTCCTTTGATATCATTCTCAAGCCTGGCAAAGGACACCCCGACCTCATGCGCTAGCTCCCTGACATGTGACTCGGTCCACCTCTCCACCAGTCGGGCCAATTCCTTAACCTCCACCCCCAACCACTCCATTTCCCCCTTCTGACTAATCTCATCCCATAGGAATCCCCCACTCAAAGTTGGGGGATCCCTAGAATGTCGTCTATCTAGCCTACTTCCTGGTCTACATTAAAGAAGTCAAAGAGAATGTCCTCCTCGTGACTCCAGTGTCGTAAGAGGGAGCTCCCTATAGAAGGCCGCAAGGTCCTATGGTTGTGCCTAACAGAGGCCCAAGGCCCCCCTCGGCAGCAACCAGTTACGATGTCCCCCAGTCCGGACAGGAGTGTACCCCTTAAGGTAGCTCCTACAGATTTGATCCAGTCCCCTCCACCACTATATCGATCAGTTGGGCACTGGAGCCCACTCCTGCAACCAGAGTCGTCGGGTCTTCAACGGCCGATGGCAATAACCCATTGTTGAGTGGCCTGCTTCCGGCTAATCGCCCTCCTTTCCTATGCCATCCATCCACCCGATAGCCTTCTATTGCTGGAAAAATGGTCTCAGAGTTCTTTTGAGTCACATTCGCCTCTCTGCTGCAATGGAGACGTAGAGAGCATCACTGTTCCAGTTAGGGGTGTTCATGGTTCGGTTTGAGGGCTTTTGTTCCAAACCAAATTAAACTAAATTAAACCTCAATCCAAACCAAACTAAACAAATTCGGTTTGGTTCGGTTCAAACCAAATTTTTTATATCTTATTACAATATATATGAATTTAATAAATTATATATATAATAAAAATAAAAAATAAAAAAACTTATATTTTGTATGTTTATACGTCTATGTAATCATTTTTTTAAATATTTTAATATATTTATGATATATAATATTAATAAATATAAATAATAAATTCGGTTTATTCAGTTTGGTTCGGTTTCACAAGTTATGAAACCAAAACGAACCGAATTTACCGAACCGAACCGAACTTCGGCTCGGTTCAGTTTGAACCGAATTATGAACACCCCTAGTTCCAGTGGTCGATCACCTCCCTGAGGACTGCCAGCGATCAATATGGTGGTTGGTGTCACCTCGTCGTTGCAGCGGTGGCGGAGCACAATTCAATGAAGATGAGCAGTACCGAGTCCTGTGCAGCCGGTACAACCGACCTTACCAGATTCAGGTAAGTTGACGGGTATGCCTAAGTAAATGTTAAGTCCACAACCAGTGGGTCCGAGTCGAGTTTGATCCGCCTATTCCTCAATCGAGACCATTCGCTTACCCATATCCCCGCCCATAACATTTGAATTCAAATTCAAATTAGGTGCCGACTGGCACTGTTCATCCTCCTCACCTCCAATGATCCTCCGACGCTCTGGAAAGTGAACAAGCCTCACCAGGAATAGATGGCCGCCCAGCTCAACGGACAGGACCATCGGTACCACGTCGGGGCAGGTGGCACAGACCACGAAGTCCAATGCCGTCCTCTACCCATCCATCGCCAGTCTCATTGTTCCAGCTTCTACCGCCACAAAGTGACTCACGAAATAGGTGGCACGGCTTTCATCACAAAAGGGAAGAGGCACCCTGACTAGCTGAATAAAGATATTGCACAGTCTGGGGACTAGAATGTTCCTCGTGTCACATCCCACCTAGCCAATCGGAGGACGACACCTTCCACTAGGGCGAATCTCACCTGTGTCGCTGCCTCCACATCCTCTACCCTCCTAACAGCCAAGAACATTTGGATAACTTCCCAACCAGCATCCGTGTTGCAACCCCAGTCCAGAATCCCTTGGCCCACACCACATCCCCCCCCCATCCACCGGTTTAACCAGCAAGTAATGCCTAAGCCACTCCGCAGGCTGTTGAGCAGGTCGGCTAGTAGGGGCCCCCCTACCAAGAGACCCCATGTTGAATCGCGCACTAAGTTCATGACAAATTTATGATATTTTCAGGATTTTCAGAAATAGAAAATCAAATGCACTATGTGATGGCCTTAAAACGACAAAAAATTGTCGTAGTCACATGGGCGCCTTGAAGGGTCCCACTAAATGGGACTATTCACAAATTTATACGTGCCTCCATGCACGGAGAATTTTATCAAATAGTTGATGGGCGGAGTGAAGCTACTCACTCACGCAATAAATCAACCACAAAAAAGAATTTATGGTCTTTTAGATCGATACTGGCGGTCGGGAATTTTGTTCCCCACACGGTGGCAGTCTCGGACAACAAAGAATGGCAAAAAGCAGACAAGGGAGAGTTCTCCACGTGCTGCAGACCAATTCCCAGCAATAAAAAAATGGTTGAAAGTGATGGGAAGACCTTTTTATAGTCAAACCAAGCCACAAGGAAGTCGCCAAGGAGGCCACAAACCCCCTCTGCCCCTCTCTTCTCTATCTCTCGAACAACAAGGGGCGGAGGGGGAAAAAACAGGCAACACCGGAGGGGACCCCCTCCGATTGCATTGAATTAGAGGGGGACCCCCTCCGGTCATGCGGTACCCGAGGGGGACTCCTCTGGACTTGTAGACTGGAGGGGGGGTCCCTTCGGTGTGTCATGAGCGGAGGGACACCCCCTCTGATGTGTTGTAGACCGAAGGGAAGGGAGGCCCCTTCGGTCATGACAGACCGGAGGGACACCCCCTCCGATGCACTATAGCTGACCGGAGGGACACCCTCTTTGGTCCCTCTTTCATGCGCAGCAGAAAAGAAAAGGAAAAATAGAATAAGAAGAGCAGGGGGGAGGAGCCTACCTGTTGAACTTCCACCGGAAGGGCATCTTTCAAGCCTCCACTCCTCAATGCCTATATAAAAGGAGGGAGTGGCCAAGACCTAGGGGAGAGCTCCAACAGAAGAGAAGAGAAATGACCAAAGAGGAGTTGCCGCAGTAGCAGCAGGGCTGCCCAGTCCTCCATGTGCAAGAGGGGTATGATCAAGTCACTTCTCTTGGTAGTGGTGAGCCTAAGGAAGATGTCACCCCCTTAATGTTATGAGCAGGCAAATGGCCAACGAAAATGACCGAAATTATGGAAAGAACTGCAAGTCCTATGAATTTATGTTGTTCCATCACTGCAAGTCCCATGAATATCTGTTGATGGTGGGAAATTGCAGAAAAGTGCTTGAAAGATTGAAAAATTGTAGAACCACCCCCAAAGGTGGAGAAACTGCAGAAATACCTCCAAAGGTGAGAAATTGCAAAAAAGTCTTTGAAAGGTTTGGAAAATTACAGGAAAACCTCTGATGGTGGAGAAATTACAGAAATACCCCAAAGGTGGAAAATTGTAGAAAAACTCTTGAAAAGTGAAAAATTGCAGAAATATCCCGATGGTGGAAAAATTACAGAAAACCCCTTGAAATTCGAAAAAATGCAGAAATACCCCGCCTATGGGAAAATTACAAGAAAGCCTTGGTTCAGTCTAGAAATTGTACAAAGCTCATAACATGTTCAAAAATCACCAAAGAATGCTCTTGTTCCGGTTCGTTCCGTTTGAACAATTCAGTGGGGCGGGACCACGTCACTTCCCTGAAGCGACGTGCACTCTCCTGAGTTCGGCTTATGACTAGCCATCCAAATCCATGTATTTTTTTCATGGCCAAGAGCTATCATATCCGAAAACTCCAAAATGGGTGAAATTGCAAATATACCCTGACAAGTCAAGAAATGGTAGATGAGTCCAGGGAAATCCAAAAAAAATACAAATATATCCCGAAAAGTCAAGAAATGACATGCATACCCAAGAAGTCAAGAAGTGATTGGGCTATCTCCGAGAAGTCAATAAATGTCAAATATATTCCCAAAAAGTAAAGAAATGACATGAATGTCCAGAAAGCAAGAAGTGGCGAGACTATTCCCCAAAAGTCAAGAAATGACAGGAATATCTATGAAGTCAAGAAGTGACGGGACTATTTCCAAAAAGTCAAGAAATGACAGGAATGCCTAGAAAGCCAAGAAGTGACGAGGTTATTCCCAAAAAGTCAAAAAATGACGGGAATGCCCAAGAAGTGACGAGACTATTCCCAAAAAGTCAAGAAATGACATGAATGCCCAGAAAGTCAAGAAGTGACGGAGCTATTCCAAAAAAGACAAGAAATGACATGAATGCCTAGGAAGTCCAGAAATGACGGGACTATTCCCAAAAAGTCAAGAAATGACAGGAATGTCTAGGAAGTCAAAAAGTGACAGGGTTCTTCCCAAAAAGTCAAGAAATGACAGGAATGCCCAGAAAGTCAAGAAGTGATGAGGTTATTCCCAAAAAGTCAAGAAAAGCTGAAATGGCCAAGAAGTCAAGAAGTGACAGAACTATCTTTGAAAAGTCAAGAAATGACGGGGCTATTCCCAAAAGGTCAAGAAAAATCAGAATTCCCAAAAAATCAAGAAGTGACGGGGCTAACTCTAAAAAGGTAAGAAATTGCAAGAATACCCCAATGTTTGGGAAAACTGTAGAAATATCCTGATGGAGAAAATTGCAAATATACCTCGCCTTGTACGGGAATGTCCTTTATAGACACCAAGACAACTTAAGGGTCCGATCACAATCGAGAGAGTGATCATGACTATGAAGCAAATCCGACGGACCGACAGTGATCATCTTGACGATGCAAGTTCAATCGTGATGGAATTCAATTTTAACCGTCTGATCAGAGGATAGAAGCAAATTTAATGACCCAACTAGGACAAAATCAAATTCAAAGATCCAAATACAGACTAAAGCAAATTCAAACAGTCTGATTGCAACCGGATGTAATCCCGACGACCTGATTACACAATCGGAACCATATGTAAAGATCTTGAAAGACCAATTGTAATTCAAATTACATATGTTCAAGGAAACAAAGTCTTCAAATTTCTTTGCAAGAGTATGCATCCGTAATGGAGGATCATCAAGATCATTAATGTCACAATGCGTAGAGACAAAAGGTGTTCTTTGACAGTTAATCAAAGGTGTTCGGACTTGTACCGATGTAAATTAATACCGACTCCGATCAGTGGGAAAGTCTTGTACACAAATTCTAAATCATCTGATAAACCCAAAACGTGAAATAAGGAAATGCAAATAAATATGCTGATGATACCCGAAACCCCCAAATTTTAATTCATCATCAGGGTGTCCATATTTTCGCTTGTGAAACACCCGCTGTACTCCCCTTGTCACAGCTGGGGGCACTGCCTGTCTGGTAACCTCGGCATTGGACCGCGACCGACGACACAAGCTCCTCCCAGTCCTTGGCGCACCCCGTGTACTCCCTCCCTTCTACCTTCTTCCGCCGAAAAGATGCAACTTCGCTGCAAATGGCCCACCCTACCGCACCGGTAGTAGGTCAAACCTTTGGGGCGGAAGCCCCGATAGGCTCTGGGGTCGGCCGGAGGTCGGAAGCCCCTTAGAGGAGACCAGTGTAGACGTGGATCAACTCCCCAAAGGGGCACCCTGTTCACACCGGAGGCGATCTCCGGAGCACTCCCTCTCCACATGTTCGAACTCCAGTAAAAAATATCCAGTCAACAAAAATCTTTTATTAAGAAATAAATACTTATTTTACAGATGTAAACCATTGATCTTGAAAATTATTTTTAGTCTTTAAACATTACACATACCTGGTGGACAAAAGGCTCCAACTGGCTCAGCAACTCATATCCCTGGACCACAAAAGGCACTTCTCTTGAGGCTAGAAAGAACACAATGGAAAAGGATAGCAGAAAATATTTATTATTTTCCACTTTACCTGCTTATAATATCTCATATGAGCATCCATCACCGCACTGACAGATTCCAGGAACTCATACTTTTTCTTTGCTTCTATGTTTGCAAGAGCATTTACCTGAATTCCTTAAAACCAGAGATGTGGTTGGATAGATTAAAATAAAATAATCAACAAAAAATGTAAAATGGATTGACAGTATTGAAAACGTACTAAATTGAACCGGCATCTTTCAAATGCTGACTTTGCATTGTGCAAACCCTGCATAAATAGAAAGAAGCATCCAAACAGAAGTCCACCTTACATATAGAAAATGTCAACAATGGAGATTCATTATAAGCCTACAAAAAGATTACCTCCTCCAGTTCAGTAACCACATCATCTCGTGTCCCCTTTCTCAGTGACACGAACCTTTCCCTTGCCTAACCACAGGGATCAGTATATCAGGAAACCAAGTTGGCAATTTTACCAGCAAATTGACAAGGAGTGAAGTGCAGTAAAATTATCATTCTAGCAAACTGTTTCAGATAGTGTTATAGCAAAATAAATTTTTTTTATGCTGCCAAGGGATGCGAAGACCAGAAGAACAGATCACATACCACCTCCCGGAACCCCTCCCAACAGAAAAAGGAAGAACAACCCCCCACCTCCCACCCAACAAAGAAAGGAGGGGGGAAAAGAACAACAGTCTGACCTGGTAGAGGGTAAAAATATGCCCAAAATCTTTGTAAAAATTCCCCACCAGGCTGCGCCCCTTGCCAGGTGCACAGTCAAATCAATGGAGAAACTGGCCCACATTCAGGCAATAAATTCCTCCTACACTACTCATTTGCAGTAAGGTGAAGTGGTGAAGTATGAGAAACACTCTGGGGGGGGGGGGTGTTCTCTACCACAAGTCTTCAAGGCATTGATCTTCAAGGATATCCTGTTCTTCAAGGCACAAGGCTCAAGAATATCTGAAGTTTTCATGTACTCTTTCATGGAAATGTAATGAAACTCTCAATTTGACTTATTTTTGATCCATTACTTTGTATTCTGTTGTTCATAGATCCTTACCAGGTCCTACATTTGCGTGGGTCTAATGGCTGAACAGATTGTTAAACAGATCCATCACCTTAATGGATACTTAACAGGCCCTTTTCGGGCTCGGCTTTAGTCAATTAAAAGATATAGATCCCTCACGGTTCCTCTCAATCCCACATTCTCTTTACCCTTAATCACCACCCTTTAAGGTACCCTATAGTGGACTGGCCCAAGTTTTCACCAAGCCCACACCCTCATGGACCCATTTAGGACTTCATCAAATTTTCAATGCATTCATCCGAAGATGATCACTATGAAAGAATGATCTGGATGTCCTTGAAAGTGAGAATTTCAATAGGACATTATACATTAAACAGTATGTAAAATGAATAAGATCAAGACATACCTGGTCATAAGCAAGTTGGGCTTTGTCGAATCGTCGGCGAGAATCCTGAAAAACAAGAACAAAGAGAGTCTCAAAAGAGTTGTTACACTAATCATTTCATAGTATGTTTTCATGATCAAGAATCTTACAACTCCAGAACTAATAAAATAGGTAAGGACAAGATACCTATGATGTTAGTTATTCTCCAAGAGAAACATTTTCTGTTACCTATACAACATTTTTTATTTTGTTTTAACCCAAATTCATCACCAGTTATCTTGATATACATTTACAGTCTTTTTAATAATGAAATGTCATGTATTCCAAAACCATAAAGCAGCCTGAAAAACACATGAGAGTTTGATCAAGTTTCACAAAATCTGAAAATTCATGAAAAAAGCAGTATCAGCAAGTTTTGTATCTGTGTTGATCAAATCAACAGATGCAGTTCAATAACAGAACACGGCCTTTCTGTCCATGTCAGGTCCAATTTAGCAACAGCCACCAGAAATTGTCAGTTGAGGTGAGCCGCTTTAGGACCTGAATTATTGACCTGAAACCTTCACTAGAATGGATGCAGGACGGCCGCCTAATCTTTGATCAGATGGCCGCAGTTAAGTACGCTACCAGGGGATGGATAAAGAACAGCTGTCTGTAGCTGCTCCCAGCATGCCCGTGTGCCCATGTGTATGTGTGCCCATGCCCAAAAGACAATAGTGCATCAGCTTTACAGGATTTAACCTGATCATTAATTTGCCCTATATAGATATAAGCATACATGTGACCTATGTTGTAGGAAGTAGAAACCGTAACACAGTATTAATAATTTTCAACATTTCTAAGAATGATCAATAAATAACATTATCATTTTCCTTCTTTCCCCATCTACTTTAATAGGTAAAGTGGGTGCACCAAAGACCTCTTGATTGGAAACAAGTATAAGCTTTGGGCTCTGGAGCTGAAACATAAAGAACTTTTTTTTTCAGATGAAAAAAGAGGAGATCCTAGAATCACAAGAGACAACTGGAAAAAGAAACCTTCACATCTCGTAGATCAACATCTATGAACTGCATCAAACGGTTGTTTAACATATGCTCCACCTGCAAAATATAATATAAAATCTACTGAGACATCATAATTAAGAACAGTAGTGCCTCACGGAATATAAAGTCAAAACCTAATTCCCATCCTCTTAAAAAATGGGAAGTAAACCTAATACACTGCATGCATGGATAGAAATACTTGAAATTCAAATTTTCTTTGGATGACTACCCAGCTTATCATTGCTGTGTGCATGAACCACTTACAATATAACATGATTCAATTCAAATAAGGAAAAGGCAAAAACTCTGATGACACCAAATTAGCAAACCATGATAAAACTTCTTTTGTCAACTGGAGGTACAACAGATTCACTGAATTCTTTTCATCTTCTTTTTTTCCTGAAGAATTTAGACGATTGCACATTTGTAATGCTAATGATTTGATCAGTAACTATAGCTTTCCTAAAAGCACATCAGAATAAGTATGAGGTCCAAGTCATTCAACAACTAGAAGTTTGTGCAGATCATAGGGATAAGCTTCAAGCTTTAAGGGCCTCTTTGATTGCGGAATAGGATACCACTCGTTACCACAACCGCGGATTGCTTACTCAAGACAACCCAATGTCGAGATAACCCAATGTTTTGCTTTGATAAGCTCCCCCCTGCTCATGGCCGGATGCACAGTACAACCCCCCATCGCAGACCTATCCTTGTTGCGGACAACGCCGGAAACACCGCTGGACGTCCCATACGACTGCTGTCTACCGCCAACGTCAAACGCCAGCGCTGCCACATCGAATGACCGCAGTTAGGGATGTCAGTGGGCGGGGCCAGCAGACCTAGCCTGACATTGGGCCGGGCCGTCACCTCTTTTTCAGCCCGTTGGCCTTTGGTCGGACTTAAAAGCCCTGACCCGTTAAAGAATCGGATCGGGCTTGGGCTTTTAGGTTGGCCCGATTGGGCCCGTCAAACATTTAGATTTTGAATAGAAATCTATGGCACATTGACCCAAGAAAAAGAGCATTCCATGTCATTGACCATCCATGAAGTATCTCTTTATTATATTGAAATATTAATTAATATTTTCAAAGACAATGTTTGATTGTAAGTTTTATACTCTTTCATGCATCGTTTTTCATTGAATGTTTTTTATATAACTTATCGGGCTGAGCCAAGGTTGGGCCTTACAATTTAGTGAAATAGTCGGAGCCGGCCTAGCCTGACAAATTATCATTTGGGCTTGGGCCATGTTGTACTAAGCCCGACCCCGACCTCTTGACAGCCCTAACTGCAGCCCACAATGAACCCCGACCACGAGTAATGTATTCGGGCATTTCACCCGCATGGTTTATTCGCCGAATAAGCCCGGGTAACCTGAATACGTTGTCCGTGCAACCAAAGCGGAGAAGCCAAATATGGCCAGGGTACCCAGGTTTATTTGGGGTTATTCATCAAAACGGCCCTACGAGAGAAAGATCGTTTGAACTCCAAAGAGTAATTGCCACTCTTAGAAAACTCACGCAAAGGTAAGATTACATAGAAAAAAAACCATTTAATGTGGCCCAAATATACGTTCCTACATGAATCATTTTTTTAAACGTGGGTAGTACCATTGGTATATAAAAGAGAAAAAAGTACAAGGGGAGGAGAGTGCTCCCACAGGACTCCCAAATACAAAAGACGATAGATCACTCACTGTCTCGGGAGCAAACAAAAAAAAGCAAACAAGCACCTACCCACCAAGCTCAAATCCCAACCAAACCCAAAAGACCACAAAAGGCCCCGCACCTAACAACCTTGACCACCCAAACAGCCCACTCCCATAGGAACAAAGAAATGGAAGTACAAACGCCCCAACGACAACACACTCACTCTCCTCACCCCTTCCTCCACCTACTCCTCAGTCTGCACCGACCCTCCTTTCCTAGCAGTCGCTTTAGCCTTCGCCTTCCTAGCAATGTCTACCAGCCACCTACGTTTAATCAAAAATAAGGTGGACTTCAAGCATTTATCCACGCCCACATCGGATACACAAATCAGTCTTGCAATCTCACTCACCTGGGTCTCCATATAGTTCTCCACCTTAGCTAAAATATCTTTGACCTCCTCCTTGATGAGACTCTCGTTGCCCACCTTTGCTAAATCCTCTCCTTGATAAGCTTCCTTGACTTGCTCCAACACCTAGCGCAATTCTTCTGCCATCCTAGGCGGTGAGGCCAGTGCTAGGACCTCCTACTGGGTGACGGCCACCTCCGCTTCCGATACAACATTCCCGTCCTCAACAGGGGGTCCGGCACCGGCAAGAAAAACAAGAGTGCTTGTCGGATCTGCTCTTCAATCATGAAGGAGAGGAAAGACAGTTCTTGTAGTGCATCCTCCCCTTCCCCACAGCCACTATCTTGCCACCTTCGTTTCCCTCACAACCCTCGGAACCACCACCTTCGTCCGAGCACTCTGCGTCGTCGAAGAGGCTACTTAGAAGCACCATGAGATCTACAGGGGTCTCAAAAGAAGGGACCGTTGCCGTGGTCGGGTGAGAGGAAGGGGTGGAGACAGCCTTGCCACGCTTCAGCCTTTTCCTCAATCAGGCCTTCCGTTAATGAACCCAACACCGACTGCAACACAGCCTCGCCTGTGATCGAAAAAAGGGTCCGCTGACAAGACACTTGTAGGGAGCTTGTAACATGGGGCAAAAAGGGGTTGCCCCCTGGGAGGACAGCAACAGGTCCCTCTGGACCTCATCCGCAGCACGCCCTCTGTAGCACAGCCCAAGACCACCACCGTTGCACCGAACCTCCTGCACAGGACTAGACGGCCAGCCCCCTCCAGCATCACCGCCGACTGCAACAAGCCTAAGAGAATGCCGAAGCCCGACAGAGCTGAGACCACCGTCGTTGCCAATCTGCCCTTCGACAGCTTCGGCTCGAATGGGAGACGCCCAACAGATCTTGTGAACAGGCGGGGAGGACGATTGTAGCCGGGTCTTTGAGACCCGATATCCCCACAGCTCCCGGATCTGCCAAGTAAGCCACGGGTGACCAAGTTTGGGTCTCTAGAGAACTCCCCCACCTCTTGGCGGCCCACTGGCCCAGTCCTCACCTCAAACCAGCACATTTGTCGAATCTGGCCCACCGGCTGCTCCTCCACAGCGCAACTGGGTCTCGGAACGAGTAAGCAAACGGTTTTTGGGTCAAACCAAGCCGCACCACGCCACGCTTGGGCCGGCCCAACCGGCCCAAGATGTCAACCCACCACCCGCAACTCAGGCCCACTGGCGGGATGATTTGGATTCGAATCGCCCACCAACGCCTCATCTTCAACCCCCCATCGCGATTGTGGTTGCCCTAGCCCCTGCGCTGCCGCTAGGCACCATTGCAACACAAGTTTGCTTGAAGCCCTCATAGCGAAGTCCACCCCCGACGTCGACAAAGATGACAGGGGACACCGCTTGAGGGGACGCCGCCTCCACGATAACCTCCAAACAATTCAAATGGCCCTCTGGAACCAACCTCAAGGACCCCGCCTTCACCCTACCAATCGCCTTCACAAGGAAGGCTATCCTAACTTCATCACATAACGGGATCGACACTGCCACCGGCTTCACCCAGAGATTAACCATACCCGATGTAGGATAGGTCCCACGTTCCAATGACCATTGCTTGACTCAGAAGATTGAACCTCCGCACATGAGAACTCCGGCCACCTCCAGCTCCTTCGCTGTTCCGATGCATGATCCGATGGCCAATAGCCCATCCCAGTGCAGCTACTTGACCACCCAAAAACCACCTCGAGGCCACCTCTATGCAATAGAAACCTCACGACCTCCATATTAACTCCCCCAAGCACAGGGATATCCACAAGCATTTGCCTAGCCAGTCCGCATGACTCGACGAAGGGAAAGTTCTGATGTGCAGGAACTCTCCCCTAGCCACAAGATACCCCAAAATGGAGCTTGGGGGCTTCACAACGTCTGCGAACGATGCCACCCCCCCCACCGGCTTCACCACCGTATCCTGCCTTCACAACACCCCACACGCATAGCGCAAGTGCCCCCTCCTACCGCATTAGAAGCACACCCAGCCTAGAGAGCCTCGGCGCCCTGCCGGAGGCATCCCTGAGCCCAATGCTGCATTGTTGCGAGACCACAGGAGAGGCCCCGCTCCCTTGGGAGAACGAAAACCTTAGAGCCTCTCTCTCTAGAAAAAACTAGAGAGAGAGACCATTTTTTCCAAATAGGAAAAAAAACGTTCCTACATGAATCATTACCTATATCATGTAAAGTTTCACAGAAACCATAGGGCTTTCTTCTCTTGACAAGGTTAACTAAGAACATGAAAAATGGTAAAAAGGATTGTACAGTTGTAAATTCAACTATGAACTAGCAGTTTGTTAGAACGCAGATTCAAGGACATCTAGTTGAAAACCACTTGCACAGTTGAAAAATGGCATTCAAGAATGACATCAGCCATTTGAGTCCAACTGCCACATGGTTTATAGGTGACAAGAAACACCCAAGCAGCACCACACATGTTCGATAAAGGAGTGGTATGCTCTGTTTCGGACTCACTAGATGGGTGTCCATTAGTAAGTCCACTCTAGCAAGATCCACTACCATTAGCCAATCCTGGAAAAGGCTAATGGTAGTGAAATCCCATGAGTGCTTTCTTTTGATTTTGTTGACTTCTTCTTACGCCGTATTGTTGTCCATTAATAAGTCCACTCCAGTAGGATCCACTACCATTAGCCATTTGAAACCATAAGAGCTATGAGCAAAGTGTAGGCCTACTCGTCCCTCTGTGGGCAAAAAAGAAAGTGTCTTCCGGACACCAATTAGTTGATCCAAGGAATTTTGATTCGGGCGATTCCTGAACAAGAAGATCAAAGGAGCTACAGCATTCCCGAAGTCTACATACTGACAAAGCCCAGGGAAAAGTAAACCAGCCCAGGCACTAAGATAATGCATAGCCATCACAACACCCCTGTCCCGTGGAGAGCTGTAGGCAGTCAGGTTTCCCAAGCTATGATACATATTCGCACCAGGGCAGCTGACGCAATGGTAAGTTTGTGACCATTGGCAAGAAGACATGATGGATATAGCAACTCGGGCCGTATGAGTTCCTCTTCTCCATGAGGCATAACGAAAGTAGCAAGCCCATAGACAAGATAAGCTGCAAGACAAGTGCGATCTGGCAGCTCGCGAGAGGTCCATCCCTTGTTTTCTGGTGCAGACAAGCATCGTTTGCGTTGTTGCAACTTCAAAACCAACTGATAGTACTAATCAAGAGGCCTATCATCCTCTGCAAAGGTCTCTTAAAAACAAAATGGGCCATTATATCAGCAACGGACCCAAGTATTAACATTGACCCTCACTGTGCTGGATGAAGTTGAGGGGGTGTCCTCCTTCTCGACCCTGGCTAAGTATCGCCAAACTTTCATCAAATATCTGAAGCTGAATGATAAAATATACTGCCATGTGCCGGTGCTTTGACTCATGTGCAAATCATCAAGTGTTACCTCCTCATAAGGGTGCCCAGAAATTCTATGGAAGCTCCACAAATCAATCGTTGTTTCGCCTCCAGCCGTAGCAAAAATGTTCCACTGGCTGTTAAATCTCTTGACTAAGGCATGAAGCAATCCTATGTGGCAGGGGCAATCGTAAAGGGCAGCAGTAACTGCGTGACGAATCCCAACGAGGTTCAAGACCTCGCTATAGTGATGCAAGATGCCAAAAAGTCACTCTATAGCCCCCAAGTGAAAATGATGGGAGGAAATCACTAACCACTTCTCATACTAGCTAAGCGATGAGCTACTCATAATCCCGTCCAGCAAACATGACTTCTCATACCTTTCACTTGCATGTTGAGTCTGAAAGAGTCAAAAATAATCCAAAAATACTAGTCAGGTCAGACCTGTGCTGGCCAAATAACTCCCACATGGCCGGTGTCAGACTGCGCGACTGGGTGTAGCAACTAATATCTGAACTAAAGAAACCCATCTAATTAGTTGCCGAAAACTGGATCCGGCGAGTGAAGCCTATGGGAAAGCTTGGAAATAAAATAGTGCAAGTCCTGAGCATGCTATCTCGATGCTCCAGGATAGCCCTCTCCAAGTGATGGCGCCAAGCCGGTAAACATGGGTCGTCCTCGTCCACGTGTTCGAGGATATAACTCTAAATAAATGCGAACAGATATTTGTCCAGCAAAAATGCCAGGGGTAATCACCGATCCGCTAGTACTAGTAAACTCCTTTGTACTTCACAATCAGAGTAAAATCAACGTCTCCGCCCTCAGAAGCATCCTCAAGAAGGGGCCCCTCAACAACAATCTCTAAGCCCCAATCAAGAGAGAAGACATTATGTTTCATTACACGGGGAGGACCCAGTGGCGCCATAAAATCTTTGACAAAGAAGGGGTTGAATCTTTGTCCCTCCCAGCACCTCTTCGTGCACGGCTCTCACGAAGGTGAGAAATGATGAAGACCTGCAAAATGAAAACAAGAGCAATCAGTCCTAAATTATACAAAAGCATGCAATCAAGTTATCAAGGCTGAAAATGTTAACATGGCATCAACCCCTAGACGTCGAGCAAGTTAACAAGGCACATGGGCCACCTGCCGTCACCTTCGGCTCCAACGGGCGCCCCATGGGAGACATTTGTTGAACCCCACAATGTTCATCACACATATTTCTGATTAATTTCAAACATAAGAAATTTAAGTAAATTGAATCCTCATGACGGTGTTAAGTGTTATGAACCGCAGCCGTCACACGTGGATTAAATCCAAACGCCCTTGACATTCGGTTGGGCAAAGTTTTACACAAGAAATAGTGTGTTTTTAACACATGATAATTTCATCAAACACCTAGTGGGGCAGCGTTAAAATAATTTACCCACGCAAAAAGAAGCCAAATGATTGTGATTCCTGGCGTCGGAGGAGCATCCTCGAAGTGCCACAGAGTTATCACTCCACTCCGGCACCGAGGACAGCAGAACGGCGTCCGAAGAAGTCAATAAAATCAAAAGGAAGCCGCCCAGTGTCGCCGCCTTGCTGGGGGGAGCAGAAAGTTTTCAAAAATTGCTGGAAAGGACAGCCCAAGGGGGGTTTTATACTTTTTTAATAGGAAGGGGGGACCGCCCCCTCCCTCCTTTTTCTCTCCTTGGGAGTGCGTCAGCAACCCGGGAGGCCTCCCTCCGTGTTTCGCAAACCCAGAGGTGGCACCTCCAGGTATTGCAGACCCGGAGGCAGCACCTCTGGGTGTTGCAGGCTGGTGGGGCCCACCTCGGGTGCTGCAGACCCGGAGGTGGTCCCTCTGGGTTCTGCCCACCCGGAGGAGGTACCTCCGGTTGTTGCAGGCCAGTGGGGCCCACCCCGGGTGCTGCAGACCCGGAGGTCCTCCCTCCGGTCTGCGCTACCCATGGAGGGGGGGGCACTGGCCTCTCCCCCTTCCTCTATGCTATGCGGCGGCAGGAAAAAAAAAGGCAGAAAAGAAGAAGGCCAGGAGGGAGGCCCCCCGGGTCTGCAGACCCGGTGGTGCCTCCTCCGCCCCTCTTGTTTCCCCATCACAAGCAAACAGCAAAAAAGAAAAAAAGGGAGACCAAGAGTCAAAGGAATACCTGGAGTTGCTGCCCCCGGATTTGCTCTCCCACCACCTATAAAAGGAGGCCAAAACCAAGAGACTGGAGGAGTTCGGAAGCAAAACTTCTCTTCCACCCTCAAACTTGGAGCAGCGGAAGGAGCAAGCTTAGAGCAGCTTGGAGCGCAAGTGCAGCAGGTGGCGGGTCTCTCCTTGGAGTTTTCTTGTGTTTTAAAACCCCACTTTGTACAAAACACTCACTTAAAAGGATACTTTACCAAATACCCCCATGTGAGCACATGATATGTACTATGGATCCAAATGGATCCAAGTTGCAAAAAAGAACACATTGATCGTACAAATGTCCAAGTTGTGAGAGAATTATTCTCAAGGTCACGTGGAAGATCCCGGGACACGTAAAATTACACTTTTACCCCAAAAAATTATGAAGTGCAAGCGTTCCTTAGAAATGCTTTGAGTTCCTTTAAATATGTCCAAAGTTGGCGAAATATCATGTCCGAGTCCCAAAATTCAAGATTTTGCAGTTATACCCTCGAAGTTCACAAACTTGTGTAAACGTCCGAGAAAGTCATGTAAAATCCTTGGAATTTAATGAAAGGGCTGATCCTCCTCATACAAACCCTAGTTCAAGGGAAAATTGCAAATAAGCCCTAGTTCAAGGGCAAAATGCATATAAACCTAATTCAAGAGTAAATTGCATATAAACCTTAATTCAAGGGTAAATTGCATAGAAACTCTAATTCAAGGGCCAATTAAATATAAACCCTAATTCAAGGATAAATTGCATAGAAACCCTAATTTAAGGGCAAATTGCATACAAACCCTAAGTCAATGGTAAATTGCATAAAAACCCCAATTTAGGGAAAATTACAAATAAACCCCCAAGGGGAAATTGCAAATAAACCCCTCTTAAGGGGAAAACTGCAAATAAACTCCTCTAAAGGAAAAAATTACAAATAAGTCCTCGTATGAAGGAAAATTGCAATAATGCTCTAATCTTAAGGCAAGGGAATTTCTCCCTAAGGCCAAAAATCTTCATCATAGCCAGTGCCATAAGGGTAAAGGAGATCTTAGGCAGTCAATCAAGGGTATTCGAACCCGGTCCGATGTAAATAAACACCGATCTCGGTCAGTGGGGAAAAATCTTGTACATGAACCCTAAATCGTCTAATAAATCAAGCGCGTGGAAATTACAATATGTATGCTAATTAGCCTAAATATGTGCATGTCTATCCAACAAAACAGATACCGCAAAATTCCGTGTGTGTAAACAGGGACTAAACCACAACATGGCATTATCCAACTACAAAGAAAATATGGTAGCGCATGGTAGATAGTCTAGTTGTCTCACAAATTCACCATTGTAGGATGCACTACCATGCCAAAATGGAGTGTGAGGTTTGACACTTTCAGGAGGGACAAAACACCTCATTATTGATATTTGACTTCAGTGTATGACTTGATGTGCCATATGGGTGGCTAGTGTTAGGGTTTGTTGTTGATAAAAGTTCCAGATTTGCATGCTCCTTACTTCATCAATTGAGTTGGTGATACCCAGCCACAAGGAAAGCATAGTCGACCATGGCATGCAGGAAATGAGTAAAGCATAAGCAGAACCAATTAAAGAAATACATTTCATCTACTTACTTGGGATCGAAGAAGTTCTTTGTATGAACTGAGTTCCCGAAATGCAGTAGTAAACTTGGACATGACAGGCCCTACATTTTAGTAGAAAACAAAAAACAGAAAATGAACCGTAAGATGGGGCAGTTATCTAATGAAGGACATCAGAGGTCCAAGGTACAGAGAACAACAGTTCTATATGCCGATATCATATTACAGTAATATATCAATCCAGTATGAGCATAATTTTTGAACAAGCATATCAAAGTGAAAACAATAGGAAATAAGAAATAAAACAAGACTGCACTAAAACTTCCAAGTAACAATTTGATTAGTTATACAATAGATTTTTTTGAAAGCTAGCATTAGAAAGAAATTTAAGAGAATTAGTCCCATCTCCTTATTCGGATGGGTTATAAGCAAGAGAGCTGTAACTGTCGGCATAATGACCCGATATACAAAGATAGAGCACAATTAGCCTGAACTCGTGTTTCAAGAACAAGTTGCATTCTCTTAAAGGTTGAGAAAATAGACAAGGGAACCAAGATGAACATCAAAATAAAGAAAGAAATAGGCGAATTGGAGGAGAAGATGAACACCAGAAGAATATAAAAAATAGTCTGAAGAATTGATCAACCTCCTATAGCCACACTCATGGGGTCATCAAGTCCAGCACCAAAAGCTTCCAAAGAATCAGCAAATGCAGTATCCCCATCACAACCTTCCCCCAAAGACGCCCTGTAATCATAGAAATGCAGCATTATTAACCTTGGAACACATTTAATCCCAAACAAACACCCTTGACCATCCAATCTGTAACATTGTCATGATTTTATGACAATGCACTCATGCTAATGACAAACAGATGCCAACAGTCGATGCATTGACTACAAACAAGTCCAGCTACAGAGCAGAATGCATGTAAGATGTGCACATTTTGGAACATAGAATGATCATTCATTTTCGGCAAGCATGTACTTGTTTGTTAAGATTTTATTTTCTTTCTAGAAAGTGGTTGCAAACATCCATCACCAAATGTAAACAGGATGATGTAAGTGATATAAGCAAGTCTTGTAATAGAGCAGAATCCCATGTAAGAGATATGCATGTCATAACATGGAATGGTTGTTCGTTTCCGGTAAGCATCTAATTGTTCATTAAGATTCTATTTTCCTTTCAGAGTTCGTGATATGCATCATCAAATGAAAAAATGGCCACTAATTGTGATATAGACCAGGGGTTTTTGCAAATAAACCATTGTCAAAAGTGAAAGGGCAAAAATATCATCCCTAGAAACACATTAGCAAACATATCATTATCTTTAACCATATTGTGCAAAAATGTCATCGCAGTTAACTTCCGTTGACGGAAACACGAATAATCCAAAAGGATTCAATTTTTCCGATTAGTTAGTCATGAAATGATGAAAATACCCTCTTCCCTGCAAACCCTAGGGGAGAGAGAGGGGGGAGAGGCACTCTACCTAGAAGAAAGGGCGGGAGGGGGGATCCCGACAGGATGTTACAGGGGGAAGGGGGTCCCAGCAGGAGGTTGCAAGGAAAGCCACCGCCCCACTCCCTTCCCACTGTCGTCTACACCCCATCCGGATGTTGCATCCCCAACCGCGTCCAACGCCACTAGCCACAGCAATGTCACCTCTGCGACCCAGCACCCCTTGCCGGCGGCAGACCTCGGCCTTCTTCCTTCTCACAGCACCACAGTCACAGCGCCCCGCACCGGTGCTCCCTTCTCAGCGACCACCCTCTCATTCTTCGTCGTCATCTTCTTCTTTCGCCACCGCAACCCCCTACCACCAAGGATGGCAGTATCGGTTTCGGTATCGGTTTCGACCGGTACCGAAACCGATACGTATCGGTTTCGGTATCGGTTTCGGTTTCAGCCGAAACCGGTTCAAAACAGTCAGAAAAGGCAAAAATTGTATTGAACAGGTCCGGTTTCGGTCCGAAACCATTAAAAAAATAATTTTTTTTGGTATCGGACTTGCTACAGTGACAAGGCCCATTTCGGTTTCGGCCGATACTGCCATCCATGCCTACCACTGCAACCCCACCCCGATCTCCACCTTCCTTCTTCTCACCTTCCTCCACACTGCCTGGAACCCCAGCCCCCCTCCCCCTCCGATCGTCAGCACAGCTAGGGCTGTCAATGGGCCTGGCCGGCCCGACAGGCCTGGCCCGATTTCGGGACGGGCCGCAAGGTCTTTTTCGGCCCGTGGATTTTTAGTCGGGCCTAAAAGCCCGGCCCGACTAGACTCGCGGGTCGAGCTCGGGCTTTGAGTTCGGCCCGCGGGCTGGCCCGGCCCGATCCCTTTTTTTATTCTCACTTCAAATTTTAAAAACTATTCAGTCAAACTTACGTTATTTTACTTAATTAGAAATTTTAAATATCTCTTTTCACACAAATTATGTAATTAATATCAAAACTTTAATTTATTTAGTGAGATTATAAGTTTTATAGTATTAAATCTATTATTTTTTATTATTTTTATTATTTTATTTAAGTAGTCGGGCCGGGCCGGGCCTTAATCGGGCTTTGAATTTTTTACATAATGTCAGGTCCGGCCCGGCCCGGCCCGACATAGGTCGGGCCCGGCCCGGGCTCGGGCCTTACTCTTGATAAGTCGGGCCCGGGCCGGGCCGACCTAAGCCCGGCCCGGGCCCGGCCCATTGACAGCCCTAAGCACAGCCCCACCCTCTGTTCCCTTCCTCCCTGCGCACAGCCACCTCTCCCTCGGATCCCTGTTCCCCTTTCTCTCTTCCCCCTCCTTCTCATCGCGATCTGCCCACGGCCCAACACCATTGCCCTACGCCCATCCTCTTTCTCTTCATCCTCCTCAGCTGCAAGTGCCCCCTCCAGCCACAGCTACAACTGCAGGGAGCTAGCCCAACATCAGTCCCCACCCTGTCGCCGCCGCCGCTGCCACCATCACGGGACACCTCCGGCCACCACCACAGTGCAACAGCAGCTAAACAGCAACAGCCGCCACCACCGTCAACAGGTCGGGGGTGTACCGGCAGATTAGGGTTTTCCTTTGGGTTGGGAGGAAGATGGGGTTGGGAGGGAGATGGGATTTTAACTAGAGGTATTATTGTCATTTTACAAGTCTAGTCAAAGGTAACTATAGTTAAGTTCACGGGCGGTTACGGCGATGGCATTAATATGGTTAAAAATAATGATATGTCTACTAATGCATTTCCAGAAATGATATTTTTGCCATTTCACTTTTAATAATGGTTTATTTGCAAAAAAATCCCCACAAACAAATAGGGCAATGGAGCAAGAGTTCATGTGAGAAGTTAGAAGTATTACATTCTGTGAAGGATGGAAACATTGCTCATTTCCTGTAAGCATGTACTAGCTTGTTACAATTCTAGTTTCCTTTATAGGAAATGGTCAGTGACGCACATCATCAAATGCAAAACAGTATGATGTACAACTTAGTTCTAACAAAAAGCCCAGACACTGAATCATCGTAATAATCATAAGAGCAATGTTCTGGTGCCACACTTTTTACCACTGTTTTTGCCACTGTTAAGTCGGCCTTCCAGTCATGAGATCAAATGGCCGAGCTGAATAACTTAGGTTCAGTGCTCCCAACCTTGGGAGCACCGAACTTAAGCTCACTTTTCCCTCCATCTGATTTTCAAATTGGATGGCAAGAAAAAAGTGTGGCACAAAGGGTAGTAAAAACTGTGGCACCATAACATTTCTCTGATCATAAGAGCCTTGTTTCATCAATATGGGACCAGCTTAGAACTAGAGAGTCCCAACTTATTGGACGAACTTTCCCGCTGACTGGCAGACTACACCAACTTCCCATTTGAAGAGGCATGTTGTTGGGGGGGGGGCAGAAGTACAATAAGAAATAAAGGACGGATATACTTGAATGTAGGAAAATCTTTAGAAACATCAAGCTGCAGGAAAAACCCATTCCCACAAGAAGATGAGAAAGTATCCCCCAACCCTCTCCTGTCCTTATGGATCAGATTACATTTTCAACAAAAACAACACCCCTTCCCCATATATGAAAGGAACTGCACCCCCAAAGGCTCAGCTATTATACCAGTTAATAGGTGTTTAATGGGCCAATTTACAAAGGAAAGTGAACAGAGTTACGATGGACCAGGCCAGCAGGTTAATTGAGATTAACAACATAGTTCGCTGTACCGCCGGGTCAGGCAGACCCGGTTTGCCAGCGGCACGATACGGCATGCTCCGTGTCGAACCGACTCGGCCATGTTTTTGTGTTTTTTTTTGGCCTCCACCATGGTTGTCAAGGCGTCCAAGATGACCAAGGCGGTGGCCCACCACCTTACTGCTTAAGCGACAAGACAAGGTGTCTAGGCAAAGCCTAGTTTATATAACTAAGTACATTGCAAGAGAACTACTAATATATATTGTCTACGTATAAGTTCTATCTTTAGTTAATAGAAAATTTGACATCCACCAATCTTCAACATATACCTATTAAAAAAGCAAAAACAGAATAAATGGCAAACAATTACAAATTAATAAGAAGAAAACTAATAAGAATTTGTGAATACCTGTCAATCAATATAAAAAATTTAATCTAGAATTTGGTATTCAAATAGTTATTCTCTATATTAAAAGGAAGCATAAATATGACACATTTCTGGATAAATTATAAGCACATCAACATAATAATATCAGAATTTTCCACTTGTGAATTATCAAAAAGAGACACAAAATAGTACTAGCTTCAAAATATGCTGAATCAATGTCCTTGAGAAGAGGGAAGAGGAACCGACAAGGAGAAGAATCCGAGAGAAAGGGAAATGAAAGTCTTATCTTCTCTTTCCAATTTTGACATATCATTTGTCAATTTTTCAAAATTACCCCTAAAGTTTTTCACAAATACTAAAACAAACCTCAAATCAAGAAGTGGATGTCCTGCCAAGGCAGGCTAGGCAAGCCCAAGGTGGCCTATGTGCACCAAGGCAGCCAGGTGAGTGCCTTAATGGGCTACTCATCTAGGCACCTGGTCGCCTTGGAGCACCTTGTTGACGCCTTTAAAACAACGGCCTCCACCACGGCGCATCATCTCCTCCTCTCTCTACGGCATCCATGGGTAACTCGCAATTTTGGCATCGCCGGAGGAGGGTTGTAAACCCTTTTCGGACGTGACCCTTTTTCGCGACTCCTAACTCTCTCTAGTTCTCTCTCTCAATTGCACAAGAGGAGACGACAGGGCAAGCGTCGAGGCCTCTTCTTCCTTAAGGAGGTGGTGAGGGTGGGATTCCTAGATCACGACCCTCTCGATCACGAGACCATGGCCTCGACCATACGCAACGCCGGAGGGCGATGCCTCACCCTCCCTTCTGGAGCTCGGAGGGTCAGCATTGCTAAAGCAAATCCCGAGCTCGACGGCGCATCATCCCTCTCCCCCGACAGTATCCCTTGCCGGAAGAGTCTCCCCCCATCGCCAGTTGTCTCCCTTTGCCACCGCCGTCTCAACTGTGGCCCACATCGTGCCAACGACACGTCAACCCGAGTTCCCCAGGTACTATACGATCGGTCGACTCGCACCAGTACGGTATGGGTTGGCAAACCATGATTAGCAATGCCCAATGTAAATGGACTTTATTCAACTTTCTCTTTGTCTACCTCTTATTATAGTTCTTGGCATAACTAGAATTGGAAAAATCAAATAATCCAACAATTTACATAAAGCGATAGAATTGTTCTTAGGTAAGAGGTAGATTCTTTAGTCGCCATCCCTTGTCATCCAATTGCTAAAAAACTGTGCATTTGCATGTATAGTTTTACGATTTCCTTCATTAATTGTGTAGATATTTTTATGTTTGATTTAAATCGTCCATCTATTACATGTTAAAAGAGGAAGAGAAAAGACTAACGAGTTTTTGTTTCTCTCATAACTCTTTTCCGTCATGATACACTCTCTTCTTATATTCCATGTTTTTTTTTTTGAAGTGGGTAGTACCACTAAAGTATAAAATAAAACGAGAACGTACAAGTATAGGCTGTGACAACCCTAGAAAATGACAAACCCAAAACCTATACATCAAAAGGTCACACAAAGACAGTGTGGATCCAACTAGCTCCCCCCCCCCCCCCCCCCAAACAGCCAAAAAGAGAAGACGTAAGGGAATCCACATTACAAAGAATAGTAGGCCATTCCCTTCTGTTACAAACAAAAGAAAGAACTATGTCTTCTTATATTCCATGTTGTCCACACATTATCGGATCCTACTATTTTGAGGTTTCAATTATGTGTATCTCCCAAGCAATTAATTTGAAATTGTTTTATTGCTACTTTATACAGGTCAGGAATGTGCTTATAAAGCTTATTCATCATTTTGATTTTTAATTGTGAATAATACCAGTAAAGTCATGATAATATTTAGTAGGTCTTCGTCATCATGCTGATAAACTTGTACTGCGACCATAGTGTAAATGCATCTCTTTTAAAATAACTTCTTTTGGCATTTTGAGTAGATTTGATTTCATAGGCCTGTAATTGTTTATATGTGCCTTCACATTTTAATCATAATTATCAACATATACAATTATTGTGTCAATGCATGTGTGTTTTGACAAGTATTTATATAGAAATAGATTATATGTATGTATGTATGTATGTATGTATGTATGTATGTATATGGGGAGATGCATGTTATATGTTGGGCTATGGTTCTAACATTGTATAGCATTTCCACTATCTTTTCATCCCTAGTCTAAGCATGTTATCAGAGACGGTGTCTATTTATCATCATCTTGGGCATCTTGATCAGGTCTCTTCCCTCGTCACTTCAGTAAGCAGAGATCACTGTCAAGCTTCTCTTTGGTGGCAGTGTCAGGTTTTCCTTGCAACATCTTTCATCTACCATGTTTGGAGATCCTTTTCTGCATCATCCTCTTCCTCCGTGACAAATATTTACATGCAGCAGTTCTCTTATGAAGTTGTGTTCATTGCCGATCTTGCCTGATTTGTAATTCCTCAAAAACAAACAAAAAAGTGAAGGTGACACTACGTAGATGTGATTATAATAAACCACGGTTCCTTCATACAGCTTTGGAAATCAAGTATTCATACTATACTATGATTTTCCTCAGCCTCATTAGTTGGATGCACCGTTCACTATGATGGTGATAACTCAAACATCCAACTGTTAGTGCTGTCATCATATAGATTTTATAATCTGCTGATCCAATTTGAATCAGATGACTGATTCAGACTAGGCTTGACTGATCCTGTCTGAACAAATATTCATTAGGACAATTCCAAACTAACCAGATTTTTAAGAAAATATCTGATCTATATTTTTTCAATTAGAATACGAAGGCTTTCTAGTGCAAGCAGGTGATGCTTAAATCACACTTGATTACTAACAGGAATTTTGCAAATGCAATTCATTTGTTGGGTTTAAAATCAAATTTTGAACCTCTATTTGCATGGATCCACATTCTACATCCCTAACCTCCAAAAACGGGGAGGGGAAAAAGGAAGAAAAAGGGAGGAGAGTTTTGCCTGCCATCTCCATCATCAGAAAATGTTAAAAAAAGGAACAGAAGAAGATTTGTCCACCATCCTCCCACTGCCATCTCGCCTTCAGCTGCCATGATGCCACCCACATGTTTTTCCCTCCTTTTCTAATGTGCGTGTTTCTTGGTGACATGATGTAGACCAGAGTGGGCCAAACTTCTAGCCAGGTACAGACTGGTCCAAGACTCCAAGCAGTTACTAATACAAATACTGACATCAGAATTATTGGCCATTAGCATGTTATTTTTCAAGCATTTGTATGGGTTGCATATTTGAAGAACAAAAACCACCAAAATTATTCCCATAGTCACCTACCAGAAGCCTCTACCAGAGAAGTGATGCTAGTTATGAGAACTTACAGGGCCTTCAATTGACAATGGCTTCATGGGCCCGATTCTCATATCACAACATAAACGAAGTCGCAACAATCCTAGAATGATGCTGAAACAATTTAAGATTGTGAAATGAAATCTTCCTTCATTCAACAGTTTTTTTTTAAAGTAAAAAAAAAAATCTCAGAGTATTAGATTACCAACAGTTAGATTACCAAACATCTCACAGTGAGCTTTTCTTCATTTCATTACTTGGCATATCCCAAAAATGATAAAGATGAATTACCTAGTGCATATGGGAGCATTTACCGTTAGAGGAATGTGGGCATTATCCTACCACCTGTGCACAAGATGATCACAACAAAATCCAAATTCAACTCCATCACTTTATCCCATTTACATTGATCACATCTATGTAATGGTTTGATCTACTAAATCTACTCATATACACCAGGATCCTAGCTTCACAAGATGAAAGTCAACATGACTAATAGCATGCCACAGCTCACTGTCAAGCTAACAACCTCGTTGCCAATATTTTTAATTTAATTTTCACTGTCTCCATTAAAATATATACCTAATGTATATAACTTCTGCCCACCTCTCAAGTATGGCAAACCATTCCACAAATATGGACTACTAGCTAGTATAATGTATCATCCTTCAACAAAAACTTGTGAAACACAATGAGGCAAAAAATGCCTTGGCGGGAAAGGGCCATGAGTCATCCAGCGGCCCAATTAATCATCTAGGCGGACAATTTTTAAACCACTGTGGGCTAATTTCCTTCCCCCAGCAGCTGTAGGCCAAAAGATCATACATCAGTAGTCCTAAATGACTAGTTCATGAGCAAGGAAACATACCTTATCTATCTACTGCAGTTTGAACTAAAAAATATGACTTATGCACATGGATCCAATAACAAGGGACACAGATCAGCATGTACGAAAGACAGGTAAACCTGAACTCAAATGAAATCAGTTCACTAAATATGTATTAAAATTATAAGTTGACAATGAAAAATGTTAAAGTATGAAGAAGGTTAAAAACAGCATCATACTCACACAAACTTCTTACATCCTTTATGAAGCTTTTGGCAACGTTCTTTTAACTCATCTGTTCCCTGTTCCAAGGAAAATACCTGCACACAAAGGTGGGAGAATGACCCCGGTTTTTTTTCCAGACATTAGCAAGGAACAACAGAAATTACACCTATATCCCATACATGGAACATACTTACGATCATCAAGAAAAAAAATGTGCCACATAACAATGACAGCATTTTTGAAGCATGATATTGATGGCTTTCATCTGATTATGCATTTCAACAAGGAGGGGTTGGGGGAAGCACTTTCACATGATCATTCAGGGTCTTGACCCAGGTAAAATAGAAAGGAAAAAATCAAGGCAAGGAACATTTTTCTCATCAGATGGATTGTGTGATTAAATAGACAAGAAAAAATACAAGGCTTCTAAAACTAAAGTTTACTGCAGACAAAAGAAACTGGGTTAAGATTAGAAGAAGATCGGAAAGAGACGAAATAATGAGAGATCTGGTCAGCAAAATAAACCCTGCCTCCCTAATCTAAAGGCCAATAAGATGATGTACATGGAGCCTACATCCGACTTTTCAGTACTCTGCCACCTTTTCCCTTCCACGTTTTCGTGTGGTTTTATATAGGACTGCCAACAAGACTATTGGCACTAGTGGACTGAATCTACTATGGTATCTCACATCCCCCTTCGCATAAAAAAGGTTAAAGGGCCTATCCGAAGTCAGATCAGCATTGATCTATGCCACTGAATCAGCAGGTAAGGAAAGGTTTAGTAGGGTTCAAAGCCATAACATTAACATGAAGACTGAGATAAGGGGGCCAACAAACAACTGAGACATGGCCCAACATTTGAGGTTGCCATTAGCCGCAAGCGCCTGGCTGAAGGATCAATCTGCCAGATTGTGCGGTCCGTAATGGACCTTGACAAAAAGAAAGAAGCCATCATATCTAGGAAAGGTAGCAGACAAGAGAGATGGTCTACATACTAACAATGCTATATCAAAAAAATGGGATAGAGCGTAGTAACATGGTCTAGAAAAGAGAATGTCAAACTCACATCGCGACATTTAAAAACTAGGGAAGGCGCATCAGCAAAAAGAGAACAAGCAATAGCCGTAGTACAGTAAATTGTTCTACCTTACTCAAGGGATTGTATGAGCAACAAGCCCCATTGTAGCTTTAACACGCTCCCTCCCGTTTGTTGTAACCAGAAATCAGGAGAACAAGGGGAAAGGAGAGAGGAACCCACCGAGAGAGCCAAAAATAGGTGGCGGCTGTCAACCTCTGGTATGTCAACAGCCACAGCCCAATAGGTTATATTTATAGGACAGGGCAACAGCCCTCTTTACAAGGTGTGACAAAAATACCCCTATCTAAGGATTACAAGGGCCGCACACCCAATAACCAGCAATAACAACTAAAACAATAAAACAGAAGCAATATGAGAAAGACAAAACTACCCTCGGCCTTCTCTACACTCCCCCTCAAGCTGAGCATAGATGTTGATGGGAATCGACGCCGAGCATGTACCTTTTCTTTTTGCATTTATGTCCTTTTAGTTTGTGTTCATATCCTTGAAAAAGTATGTACGCAAATGTAAGGCTTTATAAGCCAATGAGTCATTCCCATGAATTGTGTGGATTTTTGTGCAATTGTATAGTAGGTCCAGCTAGGGGGCCCTCAGCCCATTCCCATTGATCCATGTCACCTTGTGGGGCTGGTCAACCATCCTAGGTGGACATCTAGAAGGTTGGACTAGTCATATGGACACATGGGAGACAAGTGGCTCATTTTTTCCATGGTAGGCTACCTACCATGTCAACATGCTTCATCTAGTCAATAGGCCGCCCCCCCCCCCCCCCCTTTATTTTTTTATGTAATTTTTTTGTGTGTTGGTAGCATGCAATCCAGACCATCCATCTCCCATCCCTAGATCCAAGGGTGGAGGTTGGATTTGATTGGAAGCATATAAAAGGTTGTATTTTCATGTGGAAATTAATGAAAAAGATAGAAAATTGTGTGAAGCTTGAAGCCTCCTTGCGCCCCCAGCCCTCTCCCTGGTGTTCTTCCCTCTCCAACCCCCCCTTTCTAGAGTGGATTCATCTCTATCCCCCTTCCCCAATCTCTGATTTCATCTGGTGCCGCCGCCGCCGCCGTTCATGCCGCCATCGAGCCGCCATCGAGCCACCGTCGGAGTTCTGTCTTCAGCCAACAACAGCCTCTTCCACGAATTCTTGCTGTCAGCCCCGAGCTCAGATCGATTTGGGATTTTGAGGGGATGTTCTAGAGGTGTTCCCCACGTCCTACAAAATTTGGTGGGTCATAAATCCTCCATTTGTTAATTTCCCATTTTCGTTCAAGTCCCAAATTCAGTTCTGCCAGTTTCAGATCTGAACTTCATTTTTTCCTGAGTTCTGCATCTTAGATCCATCTTTTGATTTTTCCTAGGGCTTCCAATTTTACTGGGAGTTCTGTCCACCCACCCCTCCTACCACGAAATTTCCTTAACTTTTATCACCCCTCCACCTATTTTTCAAAATTCGTTCTCAGAGCTAGCTACAGTGTTGTCCACCTGTTTCCAGATCCGACCTCTGTCCAGTGCAAAAATCATATCAATTCATAGCCACCTCCAAACTTGTCACAAAAAATATTGCCGTCTTCTGTGTTCAAAATCCTATAACTGTTGTGAAGAGCTCAGGAGCTGAATCGGACATCTATCTTGCGGTCAACGGCAGTTCTTAGACAAGTTCCCTGCTAATCTGAGAGTTCGGGTACTGTACAACAGGAACTCAAAAATTCCATAAAGCTCAGATCCGTGCAGATCCAGGTCCGATCTTCAGGCCTAGATTGAAGTATTTCGAGAGAGCTTTCCAACGGCACCAGTTTCGTGTCGATCCGACATCGGGGCTGATCGCAGCGTCCGTTCTCGCCGGAGCGCGCGCCGAAAAACAGAACCGGCAGATCCGTGGCCGGTTATTCCGACCGGTGCCGAACGGAGCCGCCCGGCCTCCGGTCGACGTTCCAGCGTACCGTCAGCCCAGGGAACGCTTCCCCTAGTGTCCCCACCACAGTGGTGCCACCGGGCCCCACACGGCCCCTCGGCCAGCGCGTGGGCCCCACAGTCACAAGTTCGGGTGCTGCCGAAGAGACGCGAGAAGCCGCCCGTCAACCCGAATTCGGTCCTCCCGAGCCCATTTGTGTAGCCCTTTATCTCCCCGCGTGGAGTGGGCGATATTTCATTGCTGTCATCATTGTGTAATATTTATCCCGGGAGTACGAGTTTCGGCCGGGTCCGTCTTCCCCACGCCGAGCGTGTGGAGGTATCGCATCCGCTCCCTTACTTGGCATTTTGCTTACTTCATATATATTTGTTTATGCCGCTGCTAGAGAGCATGCGTAGGGACAATTAGCTCGCTTTATATTTATATCACCGCTGCCGCGAGAGAGAGCGTTACCGTCCCGTGACCCGATCCGGGCACGAAAGTGCGAATTGACCACCCTAGCTCTCGCCGATTTCTCAACCGTGCACGTCCGACGCTTCCCTCGTTAAGGGGCAGTCACGAGCTTGTCGTGTCCGTGGTCTCGTCCCGTATCAGATGTCTAACATGCTTAGCTTGCTTAACATTCGTTTGAAATCATCCTTTGACAAACTTTTGGTAAGCACATCTGCAGCTTGATCAGTAGACCGGATATAGGGCAAACACAGCTCTCCAGTGTCCAGCCTCTCCCGAATAAAGTGTCTATCCAGCTCGATGTGCTTTGTCCTATCATGTTGGACAGGGTTGTTGGCAATACTGATTGCTGCCTTGTTGTCACAGTAGAGCTTCATGGGAAGCACAACCCTAATCCCAATGTCGGTTAACAGAATATTTACCCACAGTAGTTCTGCTACAGCTTGTGCCATAGCTCTATATTCAGCTTCTGCACTTGATCTTGCACAGACAGATTGTTTTTTGCTCCTCCAGGTAATGAGGTTTCCACCCAGGTAAATACAGTACCCAGATGTTGACCTTCGATCATCTTGTGATCCAGCCCAGTCAGCATCAAAGAACCCCTCCAAACTCAGATGACCTTTCTTCCTAAATAATAAACCTCTTCCCGGAGATGTTTTGATGTACCTCAAGATCCTATCAACAGCCTGCATGTGCTTGCTCCTGGGGGCATGCATAAACTGACTGACCACATTGGTTGCATATGTAATATCTGGTCTGGTCAAGGATAAGTAGAGGAGTTTTCCCACTATCTTTTGATACCTGCCTTTTTCAACCTCTGAGAGAATTTCTCCATCAAGACTACTCAGCTTGTGATTCAGTTCAAGTGGGGTATCAGCCGGCCTACTGCCCATCTTCCATGTCTCTCTTAGTAAATCAAGGGCATACTTTCTTTGGGAGATAAAAATGCTGCCATGGGATCTAGCAACTTCAATCCCAAGGAAATACTTCAGGAGGCCCAAATCTTTGATCTCAAATTCCTTTGCGAGACTGTCTTTCAGCTGCATGATGCCAACAGAATCATCACCTGTGACCACCATATCGTCCACATATACAAGGAGGATAACAACCTGTCCACCCTTCCTTTTCACAAATAGAGTGTGATCACCATTACCTTGTTTAAACCCCATCTGCAGCATAAATTTTCTCAGCTTTTCAAACCAAGCTCTAGGGGATTGTTTCGGACCATATAATGCCCTTTTTAGCTTACAGACTTTCCCATCTGTAGTTGAGCCAGGAGGGGGTTGCATGTACACTTCTTCAGCCAATTCCCCATTAAGGAATGCATTTTTAACATCTAGCTGATGCAATTCCCAGTCATGGTGGACAGCAAGAGACATTAGAACCCGGACAGAAGATAACTTGGCCACTGGAGCAAACGTTTCTTGGTAGTCAATGCCATAAGTCTGCGTAAATCCTTGAGCAACCAACCTTGCTTTGTATCTTTCCACAGATCCATTAGATTTAAATTTGATGGTGTATACCCATTTTGATCCCACAGGCTTCTTTCCGGAAGCCAAATCAACCAAGTCCCAAGTGTCATTCTTCCTCAGGGCCTCCATCTCCTCTGCCATAGCCTTGACCCACCTTGGGTCCTTCATAGCTTCCGAAAAAGAGGAAGGTACAGAGGTTTTGGAAATTGATGAGAGGTAGGTCTGGTACAATGGAGAAATTTTTGAGTAGCACAGATAATTGGAAATAGGATGCTTGGTACTCTCTCACACCTTTCCTGCAGGCAATAGGCTTATCAAGGTCAATAAGAGTCACTTGATTGTCAGTTTCGGAAGTAACCTCAGGGACAGCAGGAGATGAGAACCCAGCATTCTCATGAGAGTGGTCATCGATAGGGGCCTTTTCTTCAAGCTGTTCAGCCTCTCCTCTTAATCTTCTGGAGTAGACCTGTCCAAACCTTGTCTTCTCCCTAGGATTGGTTCCTTCACCAGTGTTGAATTCCTCTTCGGCATTGGCATCTTGGACATCATCCCGAATAGGAGAGAATGAGGAAGAACCCAGAGCATCAACAGAGCTACGACAGGGAATAAGGTATGAGTCCACAATAATCTCCCCCTCAGGCAGATTCGAGGAGAAGTATGACTGTGACTCAAAAAAAGTAATATCTCTTTGATAATAGACTTTCCCTGTGACAGGATCAGCACATTTATACCCCTTTTGTGTAGGAGAATAACCAAGAAAAACTCCCCTCACAGATTTAGGGTCAAGTTTGGATTGAGCAGGACCCAAGACATGGATAAAACACAAGCACCCAAATACCCGAGGAGTCAAGGGGAAGATAGGATGATCAGGTTGTAGGAGTGTCACAGGAATACAAAACCCTAGGGATCTGGATGGCATTCTATTAATGACATATGCTGCAGTGAGGACAACATCTGCCCAGTACTGTTTGGGAATCTTGTGCTGAAACATGAAGGCTCGAGCAGTTGCCATAAGATGCCTATTTTTCCTTTCTGCCACTCCATTTTGTTGTGGAGTATACGGGCAAGAGGATTCATGAACCATTCCTTCATCTGGCATAAACATATTCAGACTTCTTGTAAAGTATTCTTTTGCATTATCAGACCGAAGGGTCTTAATTTTCTTATCAAATTGAGTCAGCACCATATTGGAGAAAACCTGGACTGCCCGAGGCACTTCTTCTCTTGACTTCAACAGATACACCCAAGTGCACAGGGAAAAATCATCAATAAAAGTGATGAAATAACGATAGCCATTCACAGACCGCACAGGGGAAGGACCCCAAACATCAAAGTGGACCAAGTCAAAAGGAGCGATGCTCTTTGTTATAGAAGCTGAAAACTGAGATCTACAATGTTTTGCCAATTGACAAACAGGACACTGGAATGACTCTGGTTTAATAGACTTAAACAATGTAGGAAATAAAAGTTTTAAAGACCTGAAGGAGATCTGAAATAAGGGTAGGGAACTGCACCGGTAGCCTCCTTGTTGTCTCCTCTACCAGGAGAAATCCTCTGCGGCCTTTCTTCCTCCTCGTAAGGTAGGGTTTCTGGCCCAAGGATTGTCTGCGGCCCTCTTCCTTCTTGCAAGGAAAGGTTTGCTCTGCCTCCTTTCTTCCTCCCGCGGAGCTCTGCTTGTGAGGTTGTAGCCGCGGCCTGTTGCCTAGGGTTCTAGGCTGTTTCTTGTCCATCTGGGAGTAGCGGGATCTTTGCCATGGCCAACCAGCAGTCTTCATCAACCTCCAGGTCTACATCTACAAGTGCTGAAGGGGCTTCTGTAGGAAGAAGGGTATCGGTGTCTGGCACTGTGTCAGGCCATGAACACCATGCCCTGCAGATTACTCCTGTCAAGCTGAACAAAACCAACTATGTTGAATGGTCAGCAGCAGCAAAAATGTACCTTAGAGCAAAGAGGAAGTCTGGCTACATCAATGGTAAAGTTGAGAAACCTGCTGAGGATGGTGTTGAGCTTGAAGATTGGGTTGAACAGAACAGCATTGTGATGACCTGGTTAGTCAATTCTGTTGAGGATGCTCAGAGAAAACTGATTATGTGAAAGGAGACAGCTAGAGACATGTGGGTGTTCTTAGAAAAAATGTATGGTGAGAAGAAGAATGCTGTTAGGGTATACCAACTGGAGAATGCCCTATATGGAGCAAGACAAGGTACACTTTCTGTTACAGACTATTTTACTACTCTTCAAACTATGTGGGATGAGCTTGATTATTATGCTGTTGATGACTGGGATACCCCAGCTGATCATAGAAGACACCTGAAGTTCATTCAGAAGGGGAGAGTTCTGAAATTTCTGGGTGGTTTAAACCCGGAGTGGGAATCCCTCCGGGGGCAGATTCTCAATGACACTAGTGCCCTATCCCTTGATGAGGTATATCAAAGGGTGCTGGTTGAAGAGAATAGGAGGGAAGCTATGTCGGTGGATACTCAAACAGCAAGTGGGGTTTCACTGCACGATCATTCTGCTCTGGCCAGCAATGCCTCCAAGTTTAAGAAGGGCAATAGTAACAGTCAAGAGGATGAGGGGAAGGTAGTCAGGAAGTGTAGTCACTGTGGCAGACCTAATCACTTTGTGGATGACTGTTGGGAGCTTTATCCTGACAAGAAGCCTCTCAAGTTTCGTGGCAAGAAGGGCAACAAACAGGTCAGGGGAAATGCAGCAAAATCGCGGTGTTGAGATACAAGGGCCCAGGGTCATAAGCATATGAACCACAACTCATTTAACCAATACGGGACTATTGCCCGGGGGACTATATCCAAATATTCCAACACTCCCCCTCACGGCCAAGATGGGCCGTGGACATTAATCGGGTGGAGGTGACAAGAGGAGTTGGGTCATTTGGCCCGCTCTGATACCATGTTGTAACCAGAAATCAGGAGAACAAGGGGAAAGGAGAGAGGAACCCACCGAGAGAGCCAAAAATAGGTGGCGGCTGTCAACCTCTGGTATGTCAACAGCCACAGCCCAATAGGTTATATTTATAGGACAGGGCAACAGCCCTCTTTACAAGGTGTGACAAAAATACCCCTATCTAAGGATTACAAGGGCCGCACACCCAATAACCAGCAATAACAACTAAAACAATAAAACAGAAGCAATATGAGAAAGACAAAACTACCCTCAGCCATCTCTACACCGTTGAATGGATTTACAAAAGTATGCCAACAAAGCATTATGGGCCATCAGGAAACAAAGAGAAGAGCTGCTAGGACGAAGATAAACTCGATGAGGGAAAGGTTGGTTCATGCGTAAGGGAGGGAACGGAAGCCCTTTTGAAGGAGACAGACAAAGGGAGGCGAATATTTGACTTATTATCCCACATTGATAGGACTAAACAATTGATCAATGAGATCCTCTTTCTACTACTTATCGCTCTTGAGAAAAGCCTGACTTGCCTTATCCTACCCCTATCTTGCCCTTGCCTACTCATAAGTCAGTTTACCAGGACGTTTGACTGGACGTCCTGGTAGACTCCCGTCTATAAATCCTACTTCTTCTCGGCTAAAATCCACCTTCAGCTCGATCAAAAGAAGGATGGGTTGACAGGTTCAAATCAACAAACCGATCATTCTCAACTAATGGCTCCACAAATGTCCTTATCTTCAGCTGACTCTCGTTTAGATGATCCTTTTCATAGTATAAGCTCCTCGAATGGGCTGGGCTCTACTTAGAGAATAAATTGAATGAAAGCCCGACAGCCCGTGGCAACTACCTTTAGAGGAAAGGTGGGGCACACATCACTTTCTTCTTCAATCTCTCATCTGGATACAGGCCCTCTTCCTCACCAGGACAGAACAATTCTCTTCTTTTTATGGGGCAGCAACCATTAGAGAGTCAGCAAAATGCAAGAAAAGGTCCTTTTCACTCAGTCTACTAACTGAGGGAAAGCTTGTTATGAATATTCCAGATAAGGATATTCATTGTTAGTCGCGACTCTTACACGGGTCTCTCCCCTCTTTCCTCAATTGGAGTTTGCATACCTAACCTTTTTTATTCTTCTAGAAATGGTATTCGATCAGCCCTTCCTTGTGGGAAGGTCCAAAACCCTTTCTTACCTTGCCTTTCGACTCATATTTTGTTTGTACATAATCAACAAAGACCTCCCCGACATATGTTGCAACGTCCCTTAATTGATCGAGGGTCCAAAGGAGCTCGTTCATTCGTATCTGGCCGAATAATCTTCCCCAACTAATGGGGGTAACCTTATTCATGATTGATCCGCAGCTTCAAAACTTCTTGTTATCCAATAAAAACCAAAGATTCCCAATAACAAACTAAAATCCCATACACGATTGGTTACCAAAGCTTGTTGGCAAGTGCTTATTGCAAGCCTGCAATCGATAGCGTAAACCATAAACCTATCAATGAATACGAACAGGGCCTGGGGGGGGGGGGGGGGGGGTGGAGGATTGTCAAGAAAATGCCATAGGTAATGAAAGTGCATCTTGCTTGGACGCATCACTAGATGCTCCTACGTACGCTAGTCTGGGGTGATCAAGCCAACCCTTCAATGCTCTCCCATCTCACGATTTTCAATGCGATCTTATTCCACCACTTAGATGTCCGGCCAAAACCATTTTCTATCAAAGGTCATACGAAATTCCAGCTACAAGACCGATCAAATGTCAAAATTTGTGCTCACCCTTACTGGGTTGCAAAATGGAAGTGAAGACTTCATGCTTTAACAGGGAAGACCACTTTCTATCCCAGCCCGTTTGGTGGAAGTGAAGACTTTCATGCTTTAACCGTTAAGACCTCTTTGTATCCCAACCCGTTTGGCCAAGGGTGAGCACAAATTCTAACGTTTGATTAGTCTCCTAGTCGGAATTTCGAATGACCTCCAGATAGAAAATGGTTTTGGTCGGACGTCTAACGAAGTGGTGGAATAAGGTCATATTGAAAACATTGTTTTCAAGGCGACCAGGCGCATAGATGGCAGTATCGGCCGAAACCGATACGTTTCGGCCGAAACGTATCGGCCGAAACCGATACTGAAACCATTTCGGACATGCTCGCTGTAGTAGGTCCGAAACTAAAAAAAACACATTTTTAATGGTTTCGGACCAAAACCGACCGAAACCAGTCCGAAACAAGACGATTTCGGTCCAAAACCGGACCTGCTCACCCTAATTTTTTCCTTTTTGAATGTTTTGAACCGGTTTCGGCCGAAACCGAAACCGGTACATTTCGATTTCGGTTCTGGCTGAAACCGATACCGAAACCGGTACTGCTATCTTTGACCAGGTGCCTAGGCGAGCAACACATTAAGGCACTCACCTGACTGTCTTGTTGCACATAGGCCCCTTAGGCCTGCCTAGCCTGCCTTGGTCGGATATCCACTTCTTGTTTTGATATCTATTTTAGTATTTTGCCAAAAGTTCAGAAATAATTTTGAAAACATGACAAATGTGTTGGGCATGTGTGGAACATGTTTGATTCTATTGTTTTGATGATGTCTGACCATGAATCATTGATGAGTCTTATATGGATTTAATGATGTCAACTTGTATAAGTTTCAGGTCATAGTCAGCACTGATGGCATGAGATATGATGCATTGAAGCAGCAGGGCGAGGTTGATTCCAAGCCACATAAATGTGAATGAATCAATGGCTATCAAAACAGGTGATGAAAAGTTAAAATATTATTGATTGCACAGAAATCGAGACAACTGAATGCACAGAAATCAAGGTAGGTGATGAAGAGTTAAAATACTGTTGGTTGCACGGAAATGAAGGCAGGTGATGCAAAAAGAATGGGATTTAAAAGAGGAAGCCAAGTTAATTTCAGTCAACGGTTGACCCAGACAAGTTTGACCAAGTCAAAGTCAACATAAATCAAGTCAACATGGTCAACCTAGTCACACACCTTCACAAACGGCTATACAAGCAAAGGCGATGGTTCTGTGGAATAAGGGTGACAAATAGGTGGTTAACGGTGACAAGGGTGGTGTCGACCTCACAGAATTATGGTGTCGACCTCACCAGCTCCAGCAGCCATCCGCCTAATGAAATCTCAAAGGGTGGTGTCGACCTCACAGAACTATGGTGTCGACCTTACCAGCTCCAACAGCCATCCGCCTAATGAAATCTCAAAGGGTGATGTCGACCTCACAGAACTATGGTGTCAACCTCACCAGCTCTAGCAGCCATCCACCTAATGAAATCTCAAAGGGTGGTGTCGACCTCATGCTCTCAATAGGCCGACCTCACGGTGCTTCCAGAAGCCGTTGAAGACAGGATTTTACAAAGCAGTGTCGACCTCACCTTCACAGGAGGTCGACCTCATGGTCCTCCCAGAAGCGGTTATAAAAGGGATTCTTCAAAGCAGTGTCGACCTCACCTCTCAGCAGGTCGACCTCACTGAAGAAGAAACTCAAAAGTATTATGTCCAATCTGTCCTTTCGAAAACCGTCTAGAGAATAAAATAGTCAGACGCAAACCTCCAAAATCACCTCTTTTGAGGTCTGGAAGAGGATCCCAGGTCAGAGCTTCTGCCATTAGATAATGAGGGGTCAGAACATCTTCTTGGAAAAGATTTGGTCAACCACCAAACCTAGAAATGACCATTCTCTGCTGTCCTACCACCTGGAGCCTACCAGCAAAAGCTTGTATCTGAAGGGAAAATATCCCTGGCAAAAGGACGTCCTCTCCAATGGTGATTAAGGTTCTGCAGGTTCCCCTTGGTCAAACCTCTTTGTTTATTACCAGCCATTCAAACTGCAGAACTATTGGAGGGAAAGTTTCTGGGCTTTGAGGCCTATAAATTGGACGCCCCTCCTTCACTTGCTCTTGCTGCTGAAGCTGCTGCAGTTGCTGCCTCTCTTAGAAGCTGTCGTCCAGAAGAAGAAGAGAGCCCAAGAGAAGAGTGTGCCTGAGAAATATCTGTGAGCAAGAAAAAGAGAAGAGTGCAGCCCAGTGCTAGGTCCAAGCAAGCGTAGTGTTGTGAGAAGGAAAGAAGAGTGAGCACCATTAGAGCAGCCTTAAGGAGACTCTGAGAAGAAGAAGAAGAAAGGAGAAGCAGCCCTCCTCACAGCCAGTCCTGAGCCTGAGGAGCTTCCAATCTGAGAGTGGCCCTCATCACAGCTTCCAAATCTGTATCTGAAGCTACAGCTGGAAATATCTTCGTTTCAGTGTGTTTGTTTTATTTCGTCTTCTTGAAACTCTATCTGCATTTTCGTGTGTGTGTCCGGTGCTCTTGTGAGAGACCGGAAGTGTGTTTGCTGCACTTGCAGCTTGGTCTTTTATTTTGTGTGTGCGTGTGTGTGTGTGGTGTATCTCATCCCCGTATGTGTGTGTGTGTGTGGTGGATCTCATTCTCGTGTGTGTGTGTGTGGTGGATCTCATCCCCGTGTGTGCGTTGAGGACTTCGTCCTCGTGTGGAGAAAGCCTCACCGGATTTGGTGAGGGGTGGACGTAGGTCTACGGGTTTGCAGACTGAACCACCTTAAAAATCCCTGTGTAGTGGGCCGTGACTTGTGTGATTGTTCCTTGTCTTCTTTCCCCATTCACAAGCTCGTGTGCCAGCTTTAATGTATTCAAATCTAACTATTTTCTTCATCGCACACTTTAACATTCGGTTCTGCACACTGTTGTCTCCCTCACTGCACCTACATTTCCTTAGTTGCTTGCTGCACTCTTGCACACAAACACTAGGGAGTCACCCAGGCCCAGGGCAGGTTATTCCGTTCACACACACTTTAAGGATCGAATGAGCAGCTAATCTGACTAACAGCCAATCGCATAGAAAGTTTGCGTCGACCCTTCTACTCTGTTGCGTCGACCTCAGCCTTCTTCCCTTGAGCAACTTGTTGTCTTCTTGTGCTGCGTGTCTTATTCTATTGCCTTGAATCATTTCCGCTGTCTGTTGTAGTTTGTGTTTCATTTGAGATTAGTTTTTAATCGGGCGAAGTTCGTACCGGATCTATTCAACCACCCCCTTCTAGATCTGTTGGCACCCAAGGGACCCAACAAAATGATATGTCAAGATTGAAAAGAAAAGATAAGATTACCATTTCCCTTTCCCCTTTCTCTCGGATTCTTCTCCCTGTCGGTTCCTCTTCCCTCCTCTTAAGGACATTAATTCATATTTGTATAGAGCACTTTTTTGAAACTAATACCATTTTTATGTTTCTTTTCGATAATTCACAAGTGAAAAATTATGAAATTTTTATGTTGATGTGCTTATAATTTACCTAGAAATATGTCATATTTATGCTTCCTTTTGACATGGAGAATAACAATTTGAATACCAAATTTTATATTAAAATTTTTATATTGATTGATAGGTAGTCGCAAATTCTTATTAGTTTTCTTCTTAATACCTTGTTATTGCTTGCCACTTATTCTTTTTTGCTTTTTAAAATATAGGTATATGTTGATGATTTGTGAATATCAAATTTTCTATTAACTAAAGATAGAACTCATACGTGGAAAATGTATGGTAATAGTTCTCTTACAATGTACTCAATATATAAACTAGGCTTCTCCTAGGTGCCTCGCCTTGTCACCTAAGCAATAAGGCGGTGGGCCACCGCCTTGGTCGCCTTGGACGTCTTAACAACCATGAACGAAAATCATGAGATGGGAGAGCATCGAAGGGGTGGCTTGGCCAGCCCAGACTAGCGTACGTAGGAGCATCAGGTAATGCGTCCGAGCAAGCTGCACTTTCATTACCTATGACATTTCCTTGACAATCCTCCCCACACACACAAGCCTTGTTCGTATTTATTGATAGGTTTATGGTTTACACAACCAATTGCAGCAAGCACTTTCCAAAAAGCTTTCGTAACCAATCATGTAGGGGATTTTGGTTTGTTATTGGGAATCTTAGGTTTTTTATTAGATAACATGAAGTTTTGAAGCTACGGGTTAGTCATGAATTAGATTACCCCCATTAGTTGGGAAGGATTATTTGGCTAGACATGAATGAACGAGTTCCTTAGAACCATCAATCAATTAAGGGAAAGACAAAGTAAGAGCATGCTATAGGAGACATTGCAACATATGTCACGGAGGCCTTTGGTGATTGTGTGCGACCAAAATATGAGTCAAAAGGCAAGGTAAGAAAGGGTTAGGACCTTCCCTCAAGTAAGGGCTGATACAATACCATCTCTAGACTAAAAAAGTCAGGTATGAAAACCCCAATTCAGGAAAAGAGGGGAGAGACCCGTGTAACATTCGCAGGTTAGTAGAAAGATTCTTCCTCCTCTTCTATCAAGATATCATGAAACTGTTTAACTTAATCTGGCATATCAAAGGGTTTCCACTCTTGCAACAGTCATAATCAGTCTTTCTTGTATTCAGGACTCAGGCTATATGGCCTCTTTTCGATAGTAAAAATTTTTTGAAAGCTCTGAAATAGGCCTTTAAGCACTAAAAATGCGAGAAAGTGCTCTCTTTTAACGCCTAGGAGTGAATCCACTATAGCAAAGTCTAAAGCAGTGAATCCGCTATGTGCATTCTATTAGCAGGAATACTCTATTAGGAGCCTTAGCCTACCCTTGCTTGCTGGATGAATTGCATTTTCCTTTGGAAAGGATAAAAGGGACTACTTGCCAAAGCTTTCTATTTATCCCTAGCCTGAGAACTTGTTTGCTTTTTAGAACATAGAACATTAGAGCCCACTTTCTTGCCCGCAAACTTAGAGCAGAAAGAGCGAGCCACAAAAGCAATCTCAGGCCTCACTCATCTATTGAAAAGAATAGGAACAGGTCTCCCATTTCTAGCAATGATAAGGCCTATCGCAGTAACAGATAGATTCCTGCCATACCTCCGGAGGCTCCGCTTTGCCGCAGATCCAACTCTAGTTTCATCCCCCTTGACCCATCTTGTTAATTGTGGGTGTCACTCAGAATCAGTGGTGCCTTCACATGTAGAGAACAGGCCGTGACATCATAGACAACATCTGCCTAGCACATGAGCTGCTGCAAGACATTGGTCAAAAATCTAGAGTTCGATTGTCCTCAAGCTTGACATGACAAAGGCCTACGATCGCCTAGGCCCTAGAGTGGCAGGCGAGGGTGCCGTTATGCCCCGCTGCTCTGCACATTGTTGGCAGTTTCGGCCGAAACCGATACGTTTCGGCCGAAACGTATCGGTTTCGGCCGGTACCGATCCGAAACCGGACCAAAACACTGTAACAGATCCGAAACAATTAAAAAAATATTATTTAAATAGTTTCGGACGAAACCATTAAGAATTTCGACCGAAACTGGTCAGTTTCGGTCCGAAACTGGTCAGGATTATTACTTTTTTTAATTTTTTAACTGGTTTCATCCGGTTTCGGCCGAAACCGAAACCGATACCGAAACCGAGTCGTATCGGTTTCGGACCCGGCCGAAACCGAGTCCGAAACCGACACTGCCATCCTTGGCTCTGCAGCAGCTGGCCCCCGGGATTATTGAACGTAAATATGTGCATGAACGTATGCAAATGGGGTTAAAAACAGTGAATAGCCTGGTTCCTGCAGGCCGTGGTCAACGAGAACATATAATCAGGGACGGACCATCCTCCAAAATAGGTGTGATTAAGTCTGAAATCAGTCAAGGCAGTCCAAAAAAGTCTTTCTTGGGTTGGGCTAGATTCCCATACGACTATCATTAAGTTATCTTCTAAGGTAGCTCTAGTATATAGACATGAATGAAAAGTCACCTCTTCTCCTAGGAGGAGGCTACCATGCACGGACAGTGTGGAACTATTTTAGCAACGTCTTAGAGGTGGCTGCAGCTCATAGCGACACGGTTATCACAAGATTTTGACGATGGATCACCCCATAGAACTTCCTACAATATGTAAATAAGTCTCGATCGTTTCCTTCATAGCCAATAAACCAGAATCAGGAAGTGCTTGGAAAGTCAGGGATGGGAAATATTACCCTAGAACTGAAGCAATTGGGTTGGCTTACCTTAGGATTGCTATTGGTTGCTGTTTACACGCGGAATTTTCTGGCATCTGATTCGGCGGATGGATATGCGTATTTATTCTTTCTCTTTGCATATTTATTGATTCCGCACTTTTATTTATCAGACGATTAGGATTCGTGTACTGGATTTTTTCTCACCAATCTGAGTCAGTGTTAATTTACATCGGACAAGTCCGAACACCTTTGATTAACTGCTAAAAATCCCTTCTTACCCTTACGACCCGTGCCCTTAGGCGGGAGGGGATTTCTGTAATTTTCCTTGAGCAAGGTTTTACTTGCGATTGTCCCTTCCTTGAGAAGGTTTAACCACAAATTTTTATTTTGGAAAAGGTTTATTTGTAATTTCTACTGCCACTAGGGGCCACATATGGTCCTTGTGATTTTCCTGGACTTTTCCGCATTTTAGGAGATCTTCTCGCGGGTATATACGCAATTAAGAAAAGTTTGGGGGTAGCGATGCAATTTCCGGGACTTATCTTTTAGCGGGGAAATTTTCCCGAGCGGCAAATGTTTCTCATTAGTAAAAACATCTCTTTTGAATTTTCACATTTTTCTGACTTTTCTTTGAAATAGACGTACTTTTACGCAATTTTGGAAAAACACATGGTAGAAACATAATGTCGAGACCATGCGGGGGCTATAACGCAATTTTTGCAATTTGTGTAGAAGATAAATTGATGAATTCTCATCATTCTTTAACTTTCATAATCTTAGTACAATGTACTTCCATGGCATGTGAATACAATAGTTTCTATATGCCCCACGGGCATTTTAGTCAAGATATACCCTAAGAGGGTATTTTTGTAAACTGAAAATTTTAAACCCAACAAGACTGGAGAAGGAAGGGGGCGCACCCTTATTCCTAGTCTTCTTCCTTCTTCTTTTCTCCTCTTGGTCTTCCTTTCTCCTTCTTTTCTTGCTCTTCCTTTCTCTTTCCTCTCTTGCTCTTTCTTCAAGCTTCGGTCCTCTTCTCCCTTCTTGCCTCTTCCTTGGCTTCTCCCACCCTTTTATAGGGGTTGGAAGGTGGAGTAGAGGTGGTGGAGCTTCGGTGGATGCATCCCTCTCCGGTGGAAGCCCAAGAGGTGAGAGGTGTAACCCCCTCCCCCCTCTCTTCTTTTTTTTTCTGTTTTTTTTTGTTTTTTTCTGGGCGGAGGCCCATAAGAACAAGCCGGAGGGGGTCCCTCCGGTCCTGGTCTAACCGTAGGACCCCTCCTCTGATCTGCAGGGACCGGAGGGGGTGCCTCCGGTCAAACCTTGGGGGTCCCTCCGGTCAGGTTTGACCGAAGGGCCCCCCCCTCCGGTTGATTGCGCACCGGAGGGGGGTCCCCCCTCCAGTTAGCAAGGAGTCAAGTGCTACCGGAGGGGGTCCCCCCTCCGGTCCTCCTTCGTTTTGAGAGAGAGGGCAAGGGGCGGAGGGGGGGGGGGCTTGGCCCCTCTTGGCTTCAAATGGCTATAAAAAATCCTCCATTCTGCTAAAAAGCATTTTTTATTGTTGGTACGGATTGGACTGCGGCAATGGAGCCCTCTTTTGGTTGCTTTGGCCTTGCTTTGTTGGGAGAATAATCTCGTTGACCGTATTAAGGATCAGGGAGATCCGAATAATTGTTTGTAATTGACTTGTAATTGACCTTCCACGCGGGTGAGCGAGACAGCTGCCCTACGGGATATTTTGATGGACTTCTTCGTGCATAAAGCACATGTCATGTTGCATGAAAATAACGGCTCCATTATTTCGAGGCCGCTCGTGAGCCATTAAATTTTGTTTTCCCTTTTTTCTGAAAAAATTCTGAAAATACCAGAAATTAAGGATGAATCATTTCGGGGTCCAACAGTTGCTTGGTCGCAAGCACCTTTCCTTTCGGGTAAGAAGGGCTCAGCTTACTCACCAGGAATGGCCCCTGAGGGGAGAGTTCCTAGGTCACTCAAAGAAGCTAGTAAGAAGATAGTTATCATTAAGAAAAAGAAATAAGCTAGCTATTCTGTTCTCACGAAACAGTTTGTCCTAGTGAAGATGTAAGTACAACACTACAACCCCAAAAATCAGTTGATGGAAGGCAGTTCTGAGTGACATGGGAGATCAAGCCTGCCACTTCACAAGCTCTTCATATAATGTTATAGTGGATCCAATTCCCATCCTTCTTCATTTCAAACCAATTTTTGATGGCACCTGTGAACTGGGCATGGATTTGTAATCGTCAGTCCAAGTAGTATACATTTTCATAGCTAGTACAAAGGAACATGAAGCTTTGCTACCCAACAACCAGAAGCCGTGGCATTCAAGGGGTATTGCAAAGTATGCATAGCGGAAATAAATGCAATCTTCTGGCACAGAGAGGCCCACTTGCCCCGACTGCCATTATTATACTGCGACTATATATGGAATTTGGTCCTCCTATTATTTTCCTAGATGACAGAAAGAAGCCGATAAGTATTTTCAGTCATAGAACCCTCGTTGAGCGATCTTGCGCATCCAATTCCCCAGATGACGTGGTACAAAATAAATAACTAATAAAACAGATCGTACTAGCTCACATTTCGATAAGGTAATCATCATAAACCACAGCGATTGCAGATTAAGAAAAACGACCAGTTAGTTCCAGTGCCAGACAGACCAAGCAAACATCGCATTTAAATTAGAACCGGAACGAGGCATCAAATAATTGCAACAGCGCAAAAGCAATCGCGAACGAGAGAAAATTCGAAAATTCGAACACGCTCGAAAGTCAGGGCATCAAAAAGCACCTGCTTCCGGAACATCGGGGAATCCACGAGCTTCGCGAAGGCCGCCATTGCGCTCCGGCGAACAAGGACGAGCCACCGACACTACCTTGTCTCCGCGTCGCCGCCGTCGCGTCTCGCGGGATCGGGGCTTCGAGCAGTGGCGCCTCTGTCGAAGACAATCCAAACCGACGAATCCGTCGGCGAGATCCCCCTTTGGCCCTCAAATAACAACGTCGTTATTCGACCCAACAGCACGCGTGAGCGAGAAGGGGCGGGCGCCGAGACAGACCGGGACCCATGACAGATCTCATTCCTTGGAAACACAAATTAAGATTGCAGGCGTACGATCAAGATCAGACGATCCCGAAGATCACGAGGAGGTCGATATAATGGGTCTGCAGAACACGTAAAACCGAAGCTGTCTCGCGCTGTTTTGCATCGGGAGTAGATCATGATCCACTTGTGGATGTCCTGGTTGTCAAACCTGATTACCTGAGAGAGGAAGTAAACGTAGATAAGTGTTTGAAATTAGAATTACTGGAGAAGGTACGAGCTGAATCGGTATTGTTGCGTGTGGTACATTTTAATGTGTATTACAGGACCGAGCGAGGAAGTCAAGACGGCAAACAGAACACCTGACATAAAAGCAGAGTGTCAAGGAAGAAATCCTGGGCACTAGATGAGCATGCCGAGCGTTGAAGTCGATCTTACTGCACAAAAAGATAAATTTTGACCGGAGGTTATGTTCACGTGGAAAACTTTTTAATTCTTAAGTCAACATTAGGAAATGAAATTCTAGAGAGGGGAGCTACCCTGGTGCTACTATCAAAGGTTGAGTACTGTTGGGTGCATATCCCGAGGAGATTGTTGAGAAAAACTTTTTACAGACGGAGAGCCAAAGTTGTTGTATGACTACGGAGATACCGTGTGATCATGGGAATAAGACAAGTCATGCTCGAGAATCCACCAGAGTGGTCATGAAAAAGTGTCAACTGAGCAACATGTAGAGATCATGAGATTACCTACCTCGATAACGTGCGGACAATCTGCGTGGGCATGTGCGATGAAATAAGCGTTTCCTGATAGTGTGCTAATGATTGGCTGACGCCATTGTCTAGAGATGCGCCACGTTGCCATTATGATGTTTGAAATCAAAATATGGTGGATGTATATCCTAGGAAGACGAAATGGGTCACGTGCCAGTGCCGACGAGATCCGCCCACATCACTTACCTCCCAATCTTCGTGTTTTAAAATTTTAATAAGATATCATATTATTATTTTGATAATAACAAAATATGTTGTGTGATTAATTATCAAGATTTGATTGCTTACTAACAAAATATGTTGTGTGATTAACTAGGCCATTGTCATAGTTACATTCATCCAACTTAATTTTGCATCAACTTCATAAGATTCTTCAGACGTGTTATTTCTTAATAAGTAGATTGACGAAACAAGTAGATTGTATCAATCGGATCTTTCAACAAGCAACAGGCTTCTAAATAGATTTAGATTATCAGGTCATTCATTATGGATGCATAAAAAGAGCAACAGTAAGAGAGAGCGAAACTTTTAACTTAAAATAAAATGTTAACTCACACATGTTCACAGGTTTACAGAACTGTCTATAAGATTACAAGACAAGATTACAAACACAATTACAAGAACATTGCAAGAACAAGAGCACGACACTAAGTTGAGATTACAAGAAGAAAATGGAAGAACTTACAAGAGAGAGAAGGCCAAGGTTTCCCGTGGAATGCTGGAAGGTGGGATGACTTTGAGATAGAAGAAGAAGATGGAAGAGGAAGAATTGGATGAACTCTGGAAAGAAGGAAACGAGAGGGATGCTTATGAACTCCGAAGATGCCTGAAGGGGATTTCTTGAATCATGGAAGGATGGTTTTCTGAATCCTAACGAGCTTTGATGGTTTTCTGAATCCTGATACACAAGAATGAGCTCTTGGAGTTTTATTTATAAGCCTGAGAAGACTTTTCCGGAAGAAGCTATTAGAAAGGTGCCTCGCAGGTGTCTTATAAGAGTACAAACGAAATGGCTTTAAAGGATGGCTATAAAGCAACCTATAAAAGTGGCTAAGAATGTGCCTTTAAAGTAAAGTGCACAAGGATAAGAGGCTTGCTAGGAAGTTTCCTATACAATGGACAAGGACATGACAGACACAATTTAAAAATTGACTCTAAGATTTCTGAAAAATGTTGCAGCTCCCCAAGGCTCAACAACATTATTAAGAAAATCCTTTTACAACTCGACAGTCTATATTTTAGACTGAGCTTTATATGATTACCACGTAGATTTCCCTCTACATAGAAGTTATAAAAAGAGTAAAGTGTATTCCTTCATAGAGAAAGAACGCATGTATTGCGGAAGAAGCTATTCCTTTCTTGTTCATGAAGCTACTATTTTTCTTCTTTATGAAGCCTAATATGTAATGGCGTAATTGCTATCTATATCATTGTCACATTTATCTGCCTAAGTTCTCAACCGTTGTCATAGCTGCATTCATCTAACTTAATTTTACATCAACGTCAGAAGACAGTTAAAATCCTTTGGACATGTATTACTGGTTAAGAACACAAAACTCCGTAAACTTAATATGAAGTTGTCTAGCACAACATCTTCATGTATATGATATTTGACACATCTTCAATTCTTTGCATAGCTAACACCTTTGTTTGGATCAAACTAAGTGCCCGGCAAAATCTCAATCCACCATAAAATCCATATCCCATGTATGTCAGCGAAGTCTCAATGCACCACAAAATCGCATCCCTAATATGTCCGACAAAGCCGCAATCCATCTCAAAACCTTATCCCTAATGTGCCCAGAGGAGCCTCAATCAACCACAAAAATCTTAGCCCTAATGTGCTTGGTGAGGCTCCAATTTGCCACAAAACTTATCTTTTAAGTCTCAATCCTCCACAAAACCTATGTCCCAGATGTATCCAACGAAACTTTAATAACGACCTCTAAAAAACAAACAAAAAACTTAAAAACGAGATGCCCTATTGGACTCAATCAAACCTTCGAACAAGGTTGAGGGTAAACAAGTTCAAAACTTGATCGAGATGAAAATCTGAAAGAGCGTTACAGATAAAATTGGGACCTTATTGGAAACCCAAAAATGGGTGCCAATGTTGGTTTTAAAAAAAAGGAAAAAAAAGAGAGAGAGCGAGAGAGGAAGCACGTTTGATTGACGCCAATTGATTCCAAGTCATTTACATAAAGTGCTTAGGATAGACCCCTGAGGTAGCCATGAAAGTTAATGGATCTCATCAATCCGGGCTCGTGCAGTTGATGCTTGGCGGATAAATTTGTCTCATTGACATTCAAGGGTGTCATGATCTGCTTTCCATTCACCACCTGCCAATTTTGCAAAAAGTCTTCGCATATACTCGGAGATTTCATTTAACTATTATGTGATAATCAACTATTTCAAGTCCCAAATGAGTTCGATATTTTAGTTAGGACCGAATATATTTAAATAAATATTATTTAACTAAGATTATTTGAAAAATATCTAAAAATGACTAATATCCCTCTCTATGGGCTCTAACGACACGTTTGCATTTGCAATGCAGAAGGGCAAAATAATACATCCACATGAAAGGACGGCCATACCCTCCAAGGAAGGCCCCTCGCCACTCCCGGCCCTTTTTCTGCATCCACCTCTGTTATTACCCGGGGAAACGGCTGATGCGTCTACCCTCGCTGCCTCCGGCCACCAGATACTTGAAGTCGGACAAGAAGACGCTCTCGCTCCTCCAGCAATGCGACCTGACCATGACCGGCATCAAGCAGATCCACGCCCACCTCGTCGTCTCCGGCGCCATCGCCGACCCCTACGCCGCCGGCAAGATCATCGCCTTCTGCGCCATCTCCGACCGCGGCGACCTCGCCCACGCCCACCGCCTCTTCGGCGGCCACCCCCGCCCCACCGCCTTCCTCTGGAACACCCTGATGCGCGCCCACGTCGAGAGGAAGGAGCCCGGCGCGGCCCTCGTCCTCTACGGCCGGATGCTGGGGGGCGGGCACCTCCCCAACAACTACACCTTCTCGTTCGTCCTCCGGGCCTGCCTGGACCTCTCGGCGCTCACGGACGGCCGGAAGTGCCACGCGCAGATCGTGCGGCTCGGTTGGGAGTCCTATGATTTCGTCCAGAACGAGCTGATCCACATGTACGCTTGCTGCGGCTGCCTCGACTCGGCGCGCAAGGTGTTAGATCGGAGTCCGAGCAGGGACGTCATCTCGTGGACGGCGATGGTCGATGGTTACGCAAAGGCAGGGCAGATTGGCGAGGCGCGGCGGCTGTTCGACAGGATGCCGGGTAGGAACGCGGTCTCTTGGAGCGCCATGATCAGCGGCTATGTCCAGATGGAGATGTTTCGTGAAGCGCTGGCGCTCTTCTGTGAGATGCAGATCGCAGGAGTCCATCCGAATCACGCGGGCGTCGTGGGCGCTCTTACTGCGTGCGCGTTCCTTGGGGCTCTCGACCAAGGGAGGTGGATCCACGCCTACGTGGAAAGGAATAAGATGGAGCTGGACAGAATACTGGGAACGGCGCTTATAGATATGTATGCGAAGTGTGGGTGCATAGAAACTGCTTGGCAGGTGTTTGATGAGATGCCCGATAGAGATGTCTTTGCCTACACATCCATGATATCTGGTCTATCTAACCATGGGCACAGTGCGAAGGCAATCGAATTGTTTGGTAAAATGCAAAGTAACAATGTCAAGCCCAATGAAGTAACATTCATTTGCGTCCTTACAGCCTGCAGCCGCATGGGTCTAGTTGCAGAAGGGAAGAACTTCTTTGAGAGCATGGGCAGCATTTACGGGATCCATCCGGGAGTTGAGCACTACGGGTGCTTGGTGGACTTGCTTGGTCGAGCAGGCTTGCTTGGAGAGGCAACAAGAGTCGTGAGAGAAATGCCCATGGAGCCTGATGCGTATGTCCTGGGTGCGCTACTTAATGCTTGTAAGGTGCACGGGAACGTGGAGTTGGCGAAGGAGACCGTGGAAAGCCTAGAGGAGTTGGGGATCGACCACGGTGGTGTCTATGTGCTGCTGTCTAACATGTATGCGTCCGCTAATAGATGGCATTATGTGGCAGAAGTAAGGAAGGAGATGGAGGACAAGAAGGTGAGGAAGGTTCCTGGGTGCAGTATGATCGAGGTGGATGGAGTGGCTTGCGAGTTTGTGGCTGGGGACAGATCTCACCGGCTGATGGAGGAGATCATATCGACATTGAAAGTAATGGACATGCAAGTGAAACTATTTGACACCGGGTTGAGTGTAGACGGCGAGATCTTGGAGCGAGCATGTGATTGACTGGTGTCCATTCGCATTCAACATTGAAGGGAAGGGTATTGGGAGGATGTTGAACAGACAATGCTACATGTTATCTATGGGGTCACTTCTGCAATACCATCATTGCCAAAATGACAGTGTACACTGGGAAGTCATGGATGGTTTAATATTATGGCGATGAGGCATTTGGAAACAATCACACCCACCTCCTCTTTTAGAGTACACCCTCGGGGGTAAGTTCATAGGAATGTTGTTCTAGAAGACACCTAGAAATGTCCACCGCTGAATGGAGCAGGGCCTCAATTATGTATTCCAGAAGGGTGGATGTAACTTGATGATCGAGCATGAAGGAGAGGTAGGCAACGGTGTTCCTGTAGGTGCTTCTGAACACGAGAGAGGTGAGAGATTGAGAATGACGGTCTTGTCCTTAGGAGCATGGAGTCTGAACAGAAGCAGATTAAGATGTGAGTTGCGGATGGAAGAATATCTTATATTTCTACAATTCAAGTTTTCTTTTGGAGCGGGACTATTGGCAAAATTAGTGAGCCCATCTTTGAAGATATCATCTTTGAAAGATGCAATAAAAGTGGGTGATAACTTTCTTAAAATGTTGTCTTAACCATTTGCGAAATCATGATATTGTAGCTGGCATGATTCTTAGGGACAGAAAACAAACGTTGAACGGTAGCTTTTTAACATCATAGATGGTGTAATTTTAGGATAATTTATCAAGGTTTTGCCTTCTTTTTTGTGTAGTACTCAGCAGAAGTTTTTGGGCACTCACATTTTAAATGCACTGTTTGTGATTGCTTAGGCTTCTAAAACTCATGGCAAATTTGCACTCGCTGCCTTCTAAATAATTGTCTTCTGGACATCTCGACATGCTGCCAGAGATTCAGACACGATTGTTGCAGGAGCTACATCATCTTTCTTTGTGCTTTGTGCATGGACCATGTGTCTGATTTAGTTCGCTGGTTTAGGATTCTGCGATGTGCTATCTTACAGCATGTTACTTCTGTGGTTGGTTGGTTTAGTCATATAGACATTGCACTTCTAGAACTCGTATGAATTTCTTGTCGTGTTTTATTGGGGTAGTATCGAGCTGGATCTTGATCTTATTAACCCAGTTCGCGTGATGGGCTTTTCTTCTTGAAAGGGTTCGGTGTACTTGTATCACCTAAGCCACATTATGCCATGGTGAGAATGTTAGTAGGATGTCCTTGGGGCAACACCAGCACACCCTTCCCTCCTTATGACAGGTATGCTTTAAGGCGATTATCTTAGCTGTGAACATGATGGAAGGGTAGGCTAGATGCACTCCGATGGCAATTCTTACAGATATGCTTGTGCAACATGAACAAATGAAGCGGTCTATGTGCATATATTCAAGTCTGTACCGAATACACAGTATGTAGAATCTATACGACAACTGTTGCATAACACTTATAGTATTTATTGCCGGGACCGAGCAAGAGAGCTTGAGCGGTGGCGAAGGAATTGAACGCAGAGTGGAACGCCGGATGTTGATCCTTCGCCAAGTGTTGGGAAGAGATGATCTTGGAAAAGGAAGGAGACACGGGGAGTCGAGTGGTGTTGCTGGATGCTTAAGCCGATGGTCCTCCTGTGAAGAAAAGTTCAACCCAGGTCAGGGTGTCGTGGGAGAACTTTCCGATGCTTTAACTCAACGATTGATGGAGAAGGAAAAGAGTATTAAAGTTGAAGGAGCAGTTGTGTGTACCTTGCAATGTTGTTGTTATGTACCTTTTATAGGCCCAGGTGTCCAAAGACATGCGATGACAAAGCTATTGCCCTAATCATGATTGGGGGCAAAATAGGAGGCAGGTCTTAGGCAAACTCAAACGAAATTATGGAAGCGTAGGGAGTCCGAGTCAATTACAGGGGTGACCAAAATCCAGAGCGAGATTTCGGTTGACAACGAAAGGAATCTTACGTCGGATTTGACCCTACAGGGATCTTGCGCTCGTTACTCGGTCGACTTTGAATTTGATCCGATAAGGCAGTAGGAAATGCCTACCTTATTTGCCCCCCAGCCCTCGGCGCGAGGTGGGTGACCTAGCTTACAGTGCGGGCGATTCATTAGCGGGGCATGATCACTGTGGTGTTTGGCTGTGTGAGGAGTCGTAATTCCGTAAGATAACCGAGTCTAAGGCCACAAGTCGGCTGGATCTAAGGTTATACCTAGGAGGGCTCTCGGAATTGCGGCCGTAGTTCGGCCAAGTGTGGAGAGGTGTACGTGGATGAGGCCTTCATTTGGCTAAGCCGAAAAAATGATACTGTGCTGAGGTCGAGGCTAAGGCCAGTTGATGGGCCGTGCTTAGGGTTGTGTTTAGAGAATGATGATCGATGCTAAGGTCTATGATAAGTCGCACCTAAGGTCATGATGTGAAGGATGGTGACTCGGTTGAGGCTGCTATACAACTAGGTTGAAGGTCACATGCTGAGAGGTAATATGGCCATAGCCAGAAGATGTCTAGGTTGAAGGTTACGAACTAAGGGATAGCTGGGCTATGACCGTAGATTGGCTGGGCCAAAGTTTTTTTAATCTTGTGAGAGGAATATGGGCTATAGTCGTCAATCGGCTAGGCTGAAGACTATAGAAAAATGACCGAGGCTAAGGCCTACTGCTAGCCACACCTAAGGTCATATAAGTCCGTAATCGGACTAAGGCATGTGCTTAGTCGCACCAACTGTTACGAAATTCAGTGACCGAGACAAGGCATGGGATTTGTCATACATGAGGTGGTATTGTGGCGGTTTGACCGTAGGGTCGAGTAGGTGTGAATGTCGTGCCGTGCTGCTTGTGCCTTGTTACAGTCTGTCAGGTGAGACATGCGAGGGAAGGTGGCAGCAGAGTGAGCCGACAAGCAAAGCCAGTAGCAGATTGTGGTGTTAGGCTGTCTGGGATTTAGTTGTACGCGCATGATCGATTAACGTCAACTCTATTATTAATGCAGCTGAAGTTCGAGATGGCACAAAAGGTGACAAGATGATGCCAAGTATCTGGGCCTGATTGTTCGTATGAAGGGCCTAGATCTTGTGCCCCTAGGCCAACGGTGCGATGGGGGATGTGTGACTCATATTAAAGATCAAGCCGTCAATGGGTGGTCATTGTTATAAGTTCTAGGAGGCGTGAATCGATTCATATCCCCTTTTTTCTTTGTGACCGTTCATCCCTTAGGTGGTGAACTGGTGTCATGGCCAACGACTATATAACAAGGAGCCTGGGGTCCTTTCGTTCGCACTTTGGAGTGAAAGGTGCTTGTGTGAGGGCAGGCTTGGTGAGAGCGATTGTGCCTATCTAGTGAGGGTCTAGGGAGACATCATATAGGTTCCTGGTGAGTGGAATGTCCTCAATTTTGTTCCTTACTTCCGCAATCAATGATGAGAGAAGGCGAAGGAGAGCGGCTTGTCGTCAGGGTGAGCTGGCCAAGGAGGCTCACGCGAAGAAGGCACTATCGCCAGATTGAAAAGTAAACATTCCTATGTTGAAGAGGTATATGAGGACCAGAGTTACCTAGGAGAAGGGCTAAGCCGTTGTATAATGAGGGATGTTCTCTTGAAGATGCATGGAGGCAAGTGCAGGGTCATTGCTTACATCGTCCTCTTCAAAGACTTGGGTAGCTCATAGGAGGTTAGAGATGAAATGAGAAGGGCTTCAAGGTCCTTTATGGATCCCCATCCTCAACTTCACACATCATGAGGAGTTACTTCATGGGTTCTCCCCATATAAATAGGTAGGAGATTTTGTGAATGCTACTTCTTCGGCAAAGAAGGGGTGGATATGTGGTCCAGGTAGCACAGGAATATCGGCGGTGCTTCACTGTGGAGGAGGGTTGCATTTAGGAAGATAGACGATAAGGCGGCCTTCACAAATGTCTTTGGAGAGGGCTACCTCTAGTGTTTTAGGACTAACTCAAAGCTTGGCTTGAGTGATTTGCATTTTCTTATCCTTAAGTGGTTCCTAAATGAGCGAAAGTGTTTTCTGTAGGAGCAAAGCTCAACCCTTATTGTAACGTTCCTGTATATATGAAAAGTTCCTTGATGTGATGATCATCTTTATGCTCAATGCTTTGCGTCTTTGCTTGGTGTTTGTTGCTTGCGTGAGCGTTGAGTGGCCGGGCGAGAGACCACCGGGGTACGAGCCATAGGTCAGTCGAGTCTAAAGTTGCGCTGAAGGCAAGAGTCAAGGTTTAGACCGTTACTTAGTCAGACCCCTAGACCAAACATAGTAAACGAAGCTAAGGCCATCGATCGACCGTTACTTAGTCAGACCCCTAGTCAGGGTAAAATCGACATGACCCATGCACAGCCCATCAGCGTTAGGCCCACATCGTCCCAAGGTCCGTAACGCGTGTAAGGGGCCCCCAACAGTCACGGCCCAAGACAGGCGATCCAATAGGGCCGGCCATCGGATTCGCCAATCCACGACGGGCATCGACCCAGGCAAATCGGACGCCGGGTGAACCTTCTGCGACCGAACGTTACTCCCGCCTTCATCGGCCTCGACTCCACTAAAGACGAGCACGCCCCACGGGTGCCGTAAGACCCGCCTAAAGCCCACCCAACCCCGGGAGAACGGATGTCCAACGAAAAACTCTCCACTATCGCGGGGAGACGTTACCCCACGACTCACGCCCTTCCCAACTAAGGGATAGGCCTCCACCGCTAGGGAACCCCTATAAATGAACCTTCGTCCAAGGACACAAGGGGATATAGACACACGCGTCCGCGAAGACACCCATAGAGAGACACGACAAGACAGATTTCTCCACTAGCTAACAAGTTCAGAAAGCGCCTAGTTCGCTCCCGAGCACTCTCCTAGCTTGGCGAGCACTCTCCGAGCGTTTACTGGGCGTGGCGAGCACTCCTTCAGAAACCCTACCATCACCCCATGCTTGATCAGTGTCTCCCAGCTCTCTCTCTCTCTCTCTCTCTCTCTCTCTCTCTCTCTCTCTCTCTCGCTCGCTCCTCTATTTCCTCTTAATCTCCATCCTCCAAGGTTCTGACTTAAACATTAGAGGGTTGTCCCCTGGGGTAACGCCCAGGACTCCTTCTGGCATCGTTTCTCTGGTGTGCGCAGGCTTCCACTGGTGGCCGAATGATCTTCCCTAAAAAATAAATATTAAAAATGTGATACGAGATTCGAGAGTTCATTTTCTCGTCTCTACACTACCCATTGTCATGCCCCTTGACACCCAGTGTCATGAAGCTTGATAAACACTAAGTCAATGGATGTAGCTACTTAAACCATTCAAGAAACCTCAATAAATATCATTCACATATTCCCTTAATTCTGAAATAAAATTGAGAGAACCTTTCCTGTAAATCTCTCACTTAGAATGCCCTGTTAGAGTGTGGAGTCAGAACTCATGCGCCCTTGCACGGAATCACACTCTGCCTCAGGAGCGCATCCACTACTTCAGGGGAGCATTCTCAGCGTCAGGGGAGCATGGCGAGCACATGCTGTCTCTGGGGAGCAATCGCTGCTTCAGGAGAGCATCATCAATGTCAGGGGAGCATGTATTACGGGCTCAAGGCATTTCGATGTCACTTGGAACAGGCCGACCTGCATGAAGATGTGTCGACCTGGTCTTGGCAATGCATTGATCTGACTGATGATGGGGGAGCATTAGCAGTCTCTGGAGGGCATACTCGGTCTCAGGAGAGCATTCTTGGAGACAGGCGAGCATGCACGTCTGTTGTATCCCAGAAGAGGATTTCTATTTAACAGGGGTATTGTTGTCCTTAATACCCTGTCTAATGACGCCCTAATCTCCTAGTATAAAAGGATGGGCTCTCTCCTTGTATTGTAACCTGGTTGGTGATTATTAGTGGATTACTGTTGCGGCCATGGACGTAGGAGGCATCTTGCCTCCGAACCACGCAAAAAATCCCTGTGTTCTTATGGTTTTGATTTCTTTTCTCCTTCCTTCTTCCTCCTCTGCTGGTTGTCCTCCTCGTCTGGGTACTCTATATTCCCAACAACTGGTATCAGAGCCTTGTTATGGTTCGAGGAGAACAGTGGGAGCAATGGCGGCAGATGAAGGAATGGTGAGGATCGACAAGTTCGATGGCAAGGACTTCGGTTTCTGGAAGATGCAGATCGAAGACTACTTGTATCAGAAGAAGCTGCATGAGCCGCTTCTTGGAACGATGCCGACAGGGATGAAGAAAGAAGATTGGGATCTACTAGACAGACAAGCACTCGGAGTTGTTCGCTTGACGTTGGCCAGAAACGTCGCCTTCAACATCGTGAACGAGAAGACCACGGCAGGATTGATGAAGGCGCTATCAAATATGTATGAAAAGCCCTCGGCTTCAAACAAGGTATATTTGATGCGTCGTTTATTTAATCTGAAGATGGCCGAAGGTGCTTCTGTTACAGATCACATCAATGAATTCAATGTGATTACAACTCAGTTGAGTTCTGTAGAAATAAATTTTGATGATGAGATTCGGGCCTTGATTCTTTTATCCTCCTTACCTGAAAGTTGGGGTGCTACTGTGACGGCTGTAAGTAGTTCTTCCGGTTCAAGCAAATTGAAGCTTAATGAGGTTCGGGACTTGATTCTAAGCGAAGATATTCGCAGAAGGGAATCAGGTGAAGTCTCAGGTTCTGCTCTGAATACAGAGAGCAGGGGAAGAACAAACCAGCGCGGATAAAATAGGAGCATGTCCAAGTCTAAGAAAAGGAGTCAGTTTAAGCCCTGCGAAGATGGCTGTTGGAATTGTGGTAAGAAAGGACATTTGAAAAGGGACTGCAGACTCCTGAAGAAAAAGAATCAGAGTCAGAAACAAGAAGAAGATTCTGCGAATGCTACGACAGAAGAGGTCCATGATGCACTTATCTTAAGTGTTAATAGTCCCATTGAATCATGGATTCTAGACTCAGGAGCATCCTTCCACTCTACCTCACATAAAGAAAGTATGCAAAATTATGTTGTTGGAAACTTTGGGAAGGTTTATCTTGCTGATGATGAGCCATTAGACATTGTGGGGAAGGGTGATGTTCAGTTGAAGACAACAAACGGGACTGTGTGGAAGTTAAAGAATGTTAGACATATTCCAGGCTTGAGAAGAAATTTGATCTCCATTGGTCAACTTGATGATGAAGGATATGTCACTACCTTTGTTAGTGGGTGCTGGAAAATAACCAAAGGTGCCATGGTTATAGCACGAGGTAACAAGACTGGAACCCTTTATATGACCGCAAACAACAAAAACACATTAGCAGTGGTAAATTCAGAAGTTGAATCCAAGACCTGGCACTGCAGACTTGGACACATGAGTGAGAAAGGAATGAAGGTGCTGGCAGCAAAGGGGAAGTTGGGTGATTTGAAGTCCATAGACATTGGGCTATGTGAAGACTGTATCTTCGGAAAGCAGAAAAAAGTCACTTTCTCCAAAGCTGGAAGAAGTTCTAAGCTAGAAATGTTAGAACTTGTACACACAGATGTGTGGGGACCAGCCCCTGTACGATCTCTTGGAGGCTCACTCTATTATGTCACATTCATTGATGACTTCACTCGGAAGGTATGGGTTTATTTTCTTAAAAATAAATCTGATGTTTTCTCTACCTTTGTGAAGTGGAAGGCAGAAGTGGAAAATCAAACTGGCGCAAAGATCAAGTGTCTGAGGTCTGATAATGGCGGAGAGTACAGTAGCAAGGAATTCAAAGATTTCTGTGCACTGCATGACATTCGTATGAAGAAAATAATTCCAAATACTCCACAACAGAACGGGGTTGCTGAACGCATGAACAGAACCCTGAATGAGAGAGCTAGAAGCATGAGATTACATGCTGGCCTACCGAAGACCTTCTGGGCAGATGCAAGCAGCTGTGCGGCTTACCTGATTAATAGAGGACCTAGTGTTCCTCTAAATGGTGAGATACTTGAAGAGACTTGGACCGGTAAGCAGGTAATTCTTTCGCACTTGAGAGTATTTGGTTGTGTTTCATATGTGCATATTGATTCAAATGACCGAGACAAGTTAGACCCCAAGTCAAAAATGTGTTTTTTCATTGGATATGGTTCTAATGATTTTGGATACCGTTTCTGGGACGATGAGAATAGGAAAATCATTAGAGAAAGGAATGTTATATTCAATGAAAATTTACTGTACAAGCACAAATCTGTTATGAAATCTGAAGATGCATGCTAAGAAACTCAGAAATCTGGACATGTTGAGTTGGAGGAAATTTCAGAAGATGATGTGTTGAAGGGATTTCAAGGAAATCCTGAAAACACTGTAGTGCAACCAGAGTTAATCACACCCGAGGTTCAACCAAGAAGATCAAGCATATTGCCTAAATCGACTGAGCGGTTTTCTCCTTCTTTGTACTATTTGTTGTTGACTGATGCTAGTGAACCTGAGTGTTTTGATGAAGCTATGCAGGTGGAAGATTCTATCAAGTGGGAGTTGGCAATGAAAGATGAGATGAACTCCTTACACAAAAATAAAACTTGGGTGTTGACTGAACTACCACCTGGCAAGAGAGCTTTGCACAATAAATGAGTTTATCGAATAAAAGAAGAACATGATGGCAGTAAGAGGTACAAAGCAAGGTTGGTTGTGAAAGGCTTCCAACAGAAGGAAGGTATTGATTATACTGAAATTTTCTCTCCAGTTGTCAAGTTAACTACCATTAGATTGGTGTTGAGTATTGTTACTGCTGAAAACCTGCACCTAGAACAACTTGATGTTCAGACTGCTTTCCTTCATGGTAATTTGGAGGAGGATATCTATATGGTACAACCGGAAGGTTTTCATGAACATGGTAAAGAAAACCTTGTTTGCAAATTAAACAAAAGTTTATATGGTCTGAAACAAGCCCCAGACAGTGGTACAAGAAGTTTGATGGATTCATATGTAACAATGGTTTCATTAGATGCAACATGGACCATTGTTGTTATCTTAAGAAGTTTGATAATTGTTATATCATATTGTTGTTGTACGTGGATGATATGCTTATTGCAGGTTCAAGTATGACAGAGATTGACAATTTGAAAATGCAATTATCAAAGGAATTTGCTATGAAGGACTTAGGAGCAGCAAAGTAAATTCTTGGGATGAGAATTGTAAGGGATAGAACAGCTGGCACTGTGAAGCTATCTCAAGAAAGTTACATCCAGAAAGTGTTGAGCAGATTCAACATACAGGATGCAAAACAAGTTAGCACTCCTTTGGCAAGTCACTTCAAGCTGTCTAAAGAGCAGTCACCAAAGTCTGCTGAAGAGCGTGAGTCCATGAAGAAAATTCCTTATGCATCAGCTGTAGGAAGTCTGATGTATGCCATGATTTGTACCAGGCCGGATATAGCACATGCAGTGGGAGTTGTGAGCAGACATATGGCAGAACCGGGCAAGCAACACTGGGAGGCAGTGAAATGGATTCTGAGATACCTAAAAGGCATCTCAAGTAAGTCACTTTATTTCAGGAAAAATGATGTTATCCTACAAGATTTTGTTGATTCAGATCTTGGTGGTGATCTGGACACCAGAAGAAGTACCACTGACTATGTTTACACCTTGGGTGGCACTGCAGTGAGTTGGGTTTCAAAACTTCAAAAGGTTGTTGCTCTCTCAACAACAGAAGCAGAGTATGTTGCTATCTCTGAAGCTAGCAAAGAGATGGTATGGCTGAAAAATTTTCTGAAGGAGTTGGGCAAAAAACAAAGCAATAGTGTGCTGTTTTGTGACAGTCAAAGTGTAATTCACCTTGCCAAGAACCCAGTCGTTCATGCAATGACTAAGCACATACAACTGAAGTATCACTTCATTCGTGGTTTGCTTGAAGATGGTGTTTTGTTGCTGGAGAAAATACTTGGTGCAGAGAATCCAGTAGACATGTTAACCAAGGTGGTAACCACAGAGAAACTGAGGCTGTGCAAAATCTCAGTTGGCCTCCATGATGATTGATGGAGGGATGCCGTAGCAGTATTTTCGTTGTTATATTGAGCAGGGTTAATGCATTGAGTTGTTTGATTTCTTTGGAGTTCAGACTCCAAGTGGGAGATTGTTAGAGTGTGGAGTCAGAACTCATGCGCCCTTGCACGGGATCACACTCTGCCTCAGGAGCGCATCCACTGCTTCAGGGGAGCATTCTCAGCGTCAGGAGAGCATGACGAGCACATGCTATCTCTAGGGAGCAATCGCTACTTCAGGAGAGCATCCTCAATGTCAGGGGAGCATGCATTGCGAGCTCAAGGCATTTCGATGTCACTTGGAGCATGCCGACCTGCATGAAGATGTGTCAACATGGTCTTGGCAATGCATTGATCTGACTGATGGTGGGGGAGCATTAGCAGTCTCTGGAGGGCATACTCGGTCTCAGGAGAGCATCCTTGGAGACAGGCGAGCATGCACGTCTGTTGTATCCCAGAAGAAGATTTCTGTTTAATAGAGGTATTGTTATCCTTAATACCCTGTCTAATGACGCCCTAATCTCCTAGTATAAAAGGATGGGCTCTCTCCTTGTATTGTAACCTGGTTGGTGATTATTAGTGGATTACTGCTACGGCCGTGGACGTAGGAGACATCTTGCCTCCGAACCACGTAAAAAATCCCTATGTTCTTGTGGTTTTGATTTCTTTTCTCCTTTCTTCTTCCTCCTTTACTGGTTGTCCTCCTCATCTGGGTACTCTATATTCCCAACATGCCCTCCAACTCTTAAAAGAAAGGGAATTTTGCATATATACATGTGTAAAGATTGATTTTACCAAATAAACCCCTCATTAAACCTATTATCAAGAAAACTCTCAAAATAGTTCAAAGACTTGCAATTATGTCCTTGCCATAACTCACATTGGTTTAACTGAGGTTAAATGTGGATCAAGTGACGGACTTACTAACTTACCCTCGGGTTCTCTCTCTCTCTCTCAGAGATAGAAACCCTAACCGTTATGAAGGTAGCCTCCCCCGAGGCTGCCGATGTTGGGGGAGCATCTGCACCTGAACCCCACGAAGCTGACGGCGAGCCAGAGGTGAGGGAATGGAGTTGCGACTGACGGCGAGCCAGAGACTGCCGATTCCCATGAAGCTGTAGGTGACACTGATGAGGAGGATATCCCAGGGCGGGAGGCGGTGACTGATGACGAGCCTGAGGCGCCAGTTCCCACGAAGTTGCAGATGGCACCAATGAGGAAGGCAGCCTAGGGCAAGAGGCGGTGGCTGATGGCGAGCCAGAGGGTGTTGGTTCCCACGAAGCTACAAGCGACGCCGACGAGGAGGACGGCCCAGGGCGGGAGGCAGTTGCAAGCCACACCAAAGAGCATTTGCATCCACACCGCCACACTTAATCCCACCCATGGTAGCCAGCTCCCCGCCTTCACCCCCGCCACAGCACCGACGCTCCTTTGCAACTCCCGACAGCATCAAGGCATGGGGGGTGGGGGAGAGGGGCCACATAAGGGGTGGGGGAGAGGGATTGTTAGGATCGGAGGAAGGAGGGCCACTAGGGGTGGGGGAGAGGGGTCACCAAGATGGGGGGAAACGAGGGCCGCCGAGGGTGGGGGAGAGGGGCTGCCGAGGGTTCTCTCTCTGTGTGTGTGTGTGTGAATATTTTGAGTATTTCACATACCCTAATATTTTTTGTGACATATCACATCGAATATTCGCCCCTTATTGACGAGCAAGAACTACAAGAGTATAACCATAAATATTTGAGCTATTTCAAGGATTTTCTTGATAATAGATCCAAATGAGAGGTTCATTTCACAAAAGTGATCTTTATAGGGATATATATGCAAAAACCCTAACATAAACCCCAAATGAAAGAGGAAACTAGGTTGGGCTGATAGCTTACCTCTTTGAAGCAAACCCTAGGTGGCTCTCAAGGTTGTCTTGGCTCCGGACAACTGGTGGAGACGATGGCGCCGCTGTCTAACTGCTAGTTATGTCTAGCTCCTCCCCTTCTCTTCTTCTTCTTCTTTGCCGTTGGTGGCCGGTGCACCTGTCCTCCCTCTACTTCTTATTCTTCTTTCTCCTGCAGACTACTGTTACAATTGTGCCTCTCTCTCTCCTCTTCTTCTCTGCTGCTGGTGGCTGATGCACCTGTCCTCCCTCTACTTTCTTCTTATTCTTCCTCCTACTGCAGACTACTGCTACAATTGTCTCTCTCTCTCTGCTCCTCTCTCTCTCCCTCTCTCTCTCACCTCTCACACACACACCTCTCTCACACGAGAGAGAGAGAGAGAGAGAGAGCTGGCTGGTCTAGGTAGAGACAAGTCTGCCACCCTCTAACCTACTATTGGTGGCATGGTAGGACAGAAGAGGTCAGGTGGGGTAGCTCTATTTATAAAACTTGGGAGTGTCCATGTTTTTTGATTAGCCAACACGGGGCTAAACTTCGTCCCTACTCCCCCTAGATCCATAAGACCTAATAATATAGCCCTTGAGCCCAATAACAAGCCTATTAAGGGTTCAGAAATCCCATTAACAATCCACCTACTGGATCATATTTACAGCCCAATAACGTTGTTGCTAAGCCCGTTAGGCACAGCCCATTAGGCACTGTGTTTAAAGAAAATTTGCAAATAAAACCCTGTTATTTTCATCTTTAAAAATTGAACCCTGAACTTCAAGAAATTGCACAAAAGTGCTATTCTTTTACAAAGTCCGTACACTTGTAGTATTCTAGATCAATTTAAGGATGGAGAGAATCCTGCAAAATGTAACGTGCATAGAAGAAGCCAGCTTTCCACATCAATCCAGACGATCCTTACACTGTTTCACTAGCAAGTTCGTCGTCAGGACACCGTATGTAGAATACCTTCTGCTCAGGACATATGGATGATTGTTATGGTTCCACGTCAAGGGCTTTCTAACAGGTCTGACTCGACCTCTATGTGCTATGTACAAAAACATTAGTCATGATATACATATCTACGTATACATATATATATTCTTTTTATAGCACATGCCTGTTATGCCACGAGCGCGTTGTCATGCTCCAGCACTTTGCCAGCCAAGAAAGTCTCCAAAGCATAATTTTTCTCATCTATGTCTCTAAATCTCACCCTCCTTCCATGACCTGCAAGACGATTACTGTTGAAATTTGCGGAATGTGTTATCCTCTTCTTCTTCTTTTTGCCCCTTCTACTTTTCTTTAACATTTTCTGACCTACTTCACATGATCGGTTACTAAAGCTGCTTTACAGAGAAGAGAACTAACCGGGAAGAATCCACAAAAAGTTCAGGTCTAAAAACTTCCGGACACTAGCCAGCTGCGTCTTGACTGAAATTGATATGTTAGACAAGTGAGCTTGGACATTAACCTGAAAGAAAATTCGATTGACTGGGAACTGATTACTTGGAGAGTGCATACCTGAACAATGGTTGTATTGCTCCCAGATAGTTAAACCAGATTCCCCTGATTTGGCAAGATGATCTCCGGTAAATAGGACCTTCAGAGGCTTGTACAACAAGCAGACTGATCCCTAACCGTAATTTTGCATGAAGACCAAGGAGAAAAGGCTGATCAGTCTTCAAGTTGTAATGGATTCTGGTGATCATATTAACAGGAGATGTATACAGAAGGCCTATTATTAATTCCTTCCTGTACAAGCATTATAACCCAATACAGTGTAAGTCCAACTTTAGTGCTAGAAACTACTGGTTTTCTGATAAACATTGTGATCAAAATTTTGGATTACGGCTGCAAATGCATTCCTCTCTATCCTTACTACAAATGCGCATGGGCAGGGGTTCAACAAAACTTGGACCTGAGAGACATAAACCTTTTGGCTATTGCACTGCATAAAGATTGTCAGTTCTGCATTCAGTTTCCACTACTTGCCTTACTGTGGCCTGGGGTATGAATAAGTTCAATGTCACTGCCAATGTTCCATGGTCCATCACCATATAGCTGCATCTCTACATCAGCGGTGGAAAATTCCACCTGGCACAATCGAAGATAAATAATAGTCCGAGTTCAGTAACAGCGAACCGAAACTTAGATAACTCTAAATGTATATGTATATGTATATATGATTTGGATCCATTGCAAGATAATTACTTGAGGGATAACGTGCAATCAGCATCATAAATATAAGAACACTTGAGTCAGGGGAACTGAATAAGAAAACAAAAAGATTTTGGGAAATGGTTAAAAAGGTGGCTTCTTTTAGTTGATAAGTGAGGTTCTTACATCTCCAGAGTGAAGGATTCTGTCACACCTAAACCGCTTGGACCACAATTGATGATCTCCCACATCATCCCTTTTTCATAAGAAATGATTGTATAAGCTGCATCATGTAGAAATGGAAGCTAACACAGACAAAATGAAATAGTTTCCGTTATCATACTTGTGAGTCAGGAACATGTACCGTACCCCTCCAAGAATGTCAATTCTGCGTGCAAGTACTTCTTTGTATTTTGGGCTGTGAAAAGATATCACCATGAGTACTTCTCACACTAGTAATCAAGGGATGACATGATGCATCAGGTATATCATGTAAAACTGTTCTTTCTTTTTCTTCATGTATGAAAATTAATATGCTGTGGAGTAGTAAAATTACAGCATTTTCACATCAAAAGATGAATCTACATATCCTTATGGTAGTCCAAAGTTAATTTTTAACAACTAAATAAGAGAGAGAGAGTCAAACAAGCCAAAACCACGAAGAGGAAGCTCATTCGACAAGATAGCACACTTCAACCCACTGATATATGAGATGACCAGATTCTAAATGGTCAGTCATTATGGAACTATTCATGATAGTATCAGGATGTTTAAAAGAGGCATGTCTCCTACGTTGGAAGCCTAAACAATAGACCCTCTAGTTCTTAGGACAATGATAATTCTTGGTTGCTACCAAAATGTCCTCATCAGTCTGGAGAACACCATTTTCTACTGCCAATTAGGTTAAAGAAAAGAAAGAAAATCTGAAACATCTAGAAGCCTAAAAGAGCATGACTCTTTCTTCTGACTCAGGATTTGCTTCCTGTTATGATTTATCAAGGCACTACAAAGTTGTCCAATTTATTCGGTAGTTTTATGTGCATTTTTCCCTATCTAGCAACCCCCAAAAGTTTGTTAGAATTAGAAAGGCAAGACATCCCTGATGAAGCAATGAATCATACGATTACCTATCAACAAGTATATTTCCTTCAGGGTGAGCTATGAGATAGCTAGTTGCTCCGTATGTTCTTTCGGAATGATAACCACAGTGATATATGCCCTGAAAAACTAGAACAGAGTGAGTTTGCATGTGTGTCAACATTTTTCTCTGATTGTATAATATCAACGTAACAAAGAGAGAAAAGGCAAAAATAAAGATGGTGACTTATTTTCTTCAAATAGAAAAGACTTTTCTAGAAATTAAGATAAACAATGGAAGATATAGATCTGCGCTTGAACACTTCCATGACTGAAATGGAAACCCATCAATCAGTCAATGCTGAAATATATCATTGTGTTCTTGGCCTCCATGTGATTCAGCGCGCAGGTCTCCTACAATCCCACTGTGAAAAGGAGCACGGTGTCTATCCCCCTTCCAATCACAATAATGGAAAAGGGGGGGCCCCGTGTGATTTCATTTCAATGTAGAGTATATTGGTTGGTCGCATATCCATTACTGGCTTGTAACAACTGCACTACAAGAATAATTCGACAAAAAAATGTCCAGATACTCAAGGAAGAAATTCCCACTGCATTCTCAAAGTGATCCTGTCTCGATGCATTATTTGCTGATCACTCAGGTCTTCATTAGTTAAGACCCCAACATAGCAACATCATCAAGAATTGGCCTGCTGTGTAATAAAAGCGGAACAAGCAATCATAATAAAAAGGAAAGGTGAAGTGGGGCATGTTGAATCCACAAAACTGCGGTGTTGAGATACACAGGCCCAGGGTCATAAGCACATGAACCACAACTCATTTAACCAATACGGGACTATTGCCTAAGGGGGACTATGCCCATCTTACAAACCTTAAAACCTAGGTGCTAAGGTTGAAGGACTCAGGACTATAAACTCAATAAACTCACATATATTTTCCGATATGAGACTATCCCCATTCGGTGCTCCAACACTCCCCCTCACTCAGGTCTTCATTAGTTAAGACCCCAACATAGCAACATCATCAAGAATTGGCCTGCTGTGTAATAAAAGCGGAACAAGCAATCATAATAAAAAGGAAAGGTGAAGTGGGGCATGTTGAATCCACAAAACTGCGGTGTTGAGATACACAGGCCCAGGGTCGTAAGCACATGAACCACAACTCATTTAACCAATACGGGACTATTGCCTAAGGGGGACTATGCCCATCTTACAAACCTTAAAACCTAGGTGCTAAGGTTGAAGGACTCAGGACTATAAACTCAATAAACTCACATATATTTTCCGATATGAGACTATCCCCATTCGGTGCTCCAACACTCCCCCTCACGGCCAAGATGAGCCATGGAAATCAAATTAGAAAGGAGGTGACGCAAAGTGGGCCTTGGCCTGCTCTGATACCATGTTGAATCCATAAAATTACGGTGTTAAGATATACAGCCCAGTGTCATAAGCACATGAACCACAACTCATTTAACCAATACGGGACTATTGCCCATGGGGGACTATACCTAAATATTCCAACAGGGCAAAGAAGGGAACTCACCGGGAGGCTCTGCTCATCGATGGGAAGAGGGAATGTGTTCTGCACTGCCCGGATCTCCTTTGGAGGCTTCTCCGTGTGGATGGAGACCGTCGGACAGCACAGCAGCGCCTGAGCACGAAGGCACAGTGCGAGTAAGCACCAGGAGCGAAAGAGTACGAGCCCCGCCAAATCGGTCGACACCACTGGAGGGCTCAGGGCTCAATAGGGAGCGATGATCTCCCCACGAAACCAAGCACAGGCACGGACGTATAGAGGATGGAGTACAAACCTGGAGAGCTCGGAACCTCTCTTCCTCGCAGCTTGGTTGTCTGAAGACCGCCGATTGCCCTCCGATCCGTGTGAAGGTTTCCTACGCTTTCCGGCGCCGCCCAAGAGAAAAGAGAGATTAGAATTCTTCCTAAAAGAAACAAAAGCGAGAGAAACAAACTTGTAAAGACAGGAAGAGCGAGCTTACCGGCGCCATCCAGCGGCAGGCGTCACAGTCGATGCACCTCTCATCTGCAAAGCATGCATCCAACATGAGACGAGGGATTCGACAACAAAAACACACACACACACACACAGAGAGAGAGAGAGAGAGAGGAAAAGGGAAAACTGGTTGCAGCCTCAGCTCGCTGTGATCCAAGCTAAAAAGAAATGGATTTTTCTGTGTATGCGAGAATCGGAAAGATCGATTAAAAGCATCAACATCAAGAACAGCCGCTGGCTTTGCTGAACTCGATTCCATAATTGCAGCGTCAGCTCGCTGTGATCCTAGCGAAACATATATAAGTGGGATCTTCCGTGCATGAGTGAATCGGAAAGATCGACGAAAAGCACCACCAACATCAAGAACAGCAACTGATTTTGCTGAATTACATCTCGCAAACTGATGAGGATCAATCGTATCGTGCCAGCAGCCTTCTCTCACCTACGAAGAAATCTCCCTCGGCGTTCTGCGGACGCCGCCGGCGCGTCCCCCCGGCGGCCGCCCTCACTCTTACTGCAAGGTTTGCACGGCGGCGGCGGTTGCCGGCGTCTGGTATGGGAAGAGGGCGGCTCGGGAACTGAGGTCTCCAGCAGATGCTCCCCGCCATCGCCGCACTAACCATTTTCGCCACTTGCGGTGGTTCTCTCATCCTTTTTTCCGCCACTGTTTTTTAAACAGTAAATTAAATAAATATTATTAAGTTTATTTTTTTAATTATCTCATTTTATTTTTAGGTTTTTCAATAATGACATGATTTATATTTTAAATTAAAATATTTTAAAAATTATTTATTTTTTAAAAGTAAAAATAAAAATGCGAAAAACTAATGTGCAGCACATTTAGATGTGTAATAAATCTTTCTCATTAAATAACGAAAAATCCACGTGGCAACTTCTGGTGTGGAGGTCAGAATGGCTGGCAGGTGGATGGCCATTATTCATCAAAACTGTCTGATCGGTCTGAGAATGGAGTGAGGGGGTGCTGTGAAATTGATACATTTAGGACATCACTTGTAGATGCTGTTTAAAAAATTCTCCGATTTTAGAATCATGGGCTTGGTTGGAATTGGCCTATTTTTTATGCATTTTATATGATTGATCATAAAACAAAGGGGGCTTTGCATATAAATCATTGTTAAAATCAAAATTATAAATATATATCATTATTGTTTTCTACACTTGTCATTTAAAATATTGATATCGGGTAAAAAACACTATGGAATGATCTTTCTGATCTTTATGCACACATTTAAAAGTTTCATGATCTTTTTGCACAATATGATACAAGTACAAATGTATTTTCTTCTGACAATAGTTTATATTTTTCATATAACCGTGCAGATTACGAGGGTTTTGAAAAAAAATACATGGATTATGAGAGTATTTTTGAAATTAGAGTTTTTTCTTAAAAATATTATTTAATCAAAATTTAATAAATCAACACGGTAATATGTATATCACGTGTATCAAATTGTACCAACCAACGATCAATAACATCGATAAGTGATATTAAAATGATACACTAATCATATTATTTTAAATATAATATATTTTATTTTATAATAAAATTGACTTCATATGCCAATTGGTTGGAAACCTAGTTAGAAACCTCATGTTGAAAGATGAGGGCTCATCTCATGTTCGAACCGTGCACCCGACATATTTTTCTCATTTTTAATAGAGTTATTTAAAAATTAAAGTAAAAAAAAATAAAAATATGACCCTTCTCATATTCGAACGTGAAGATTAACCAAACACCAACTAACCAACCGAGTTAAGAAATAACTTGAATAAGTTTATTATATAATATATATATATCAAATATTTTCTTTCTTCTTGATACGTAATGATATCAATACGTACATACTACCGATAGGATCGAGCCGATAAACCCTACTTTTAATTATAATGAAAAAACAAATGAGAGTCAATGCTACTTGATCAAACCAAAAATAAGCCTCGATAACTCCATCTACATGAGTAAACTTATCTCCTCAAATTTAATAAGAGGACAAGAAAATAGCATGCTGACAAGACTACTGGCACCAAGTAATTAGATTTCCAAACAGAAATAGGCAAACGGGGAAAAAATGGATTGGAAACTTAAAACACAAACATGTCTAAATAAGTATGACCCACTATCTAAACTTAATACAAAGAATAAGATCAAATTCAGAGAGACGTTTTGCCCCCCAAAGACCGTCCAATGTGGCGAATCCCTGTATCAGAGTTGCACGCAAACTTGAGAGGTCAGTAGAGAGCGGAAACTGGTTAGGGTGGGATATAACCCAGGTTACAGGCAGAAAATTCTTCTGATATATGCACGCAGTCTGGGCTTCTAGCTTTCTAGGATTCCTGGCTTAACCTCAAACAGGAGGTAAAATTATCCACCTGGGGATACGGTGTGATTTATTCCTGGTTTATTTGATATCGGCACTGGACTTCTTCCCCGGCTACGAGTTTCTCAAGAGCATCCACAGGCAGCCCAATGAGTTCCAAGGTCTTCTCCCATACGTTCTGTGATGTTTCTAGATTGTGCGCTTCCTCTGAAGCATTCGTTGGGCGGCAGTCATGAGAGAGGTAAGCACATACCGGCCACTCCTCAGTCTTCAACATCTCGCAGTATTCTGGGACCTGTGGATCAGTAGCCGCGAATAAGGAGCTTCTAGAACCTGCAACCAAGGACCCCCCCCCCCCCAAAAAAAAAAAAAAAAAAAAATCTTCTTCTATTTAGAAAGGCAAGTGCAACACTCAAAATATTAGGAGAGGCCATTCTGAGGAGGAAATACTTGCCTTCCTGAGCATCGAAGATGAAGTATGGAATTAGATGATAACCAGCTTGCACAATTCTAGAAAGATCCCTGGCCTGAGAATAAGAAGCCTTGCATTAAGAATCCACCTATGAAATGGTGGCAGACTAGCTACAGACTGCATTTGCTCTCCCATCAATCACGATCTCATATTAGCCCAGTTAATGCACTTAAGAAGGTAAGATATAAGACAAATAATAGAAATTCAATAAATGATCTCATGGATTGGGATTTATCAGAAATGTGAAATGTCTTGCAGGAAGATTGAATTTAACATCTTTTAAAAGTAATGTATTTAACTGCCTCGTCTTGACAATTTCCTGACACTTTGAAGACGGTCCATGCTTTAAATGTGTGCACACGTGTGTGTGCGTGTGTAGAGAGAGAGAGAGGGAGAGGGTTTAGGGTTTAGGGTGGGTGCAAGCACATGAAACGAAGCAGCACACTTACAACATTTGTGTGAACAATTCCAGGAGAAGCACAAACAACGTGGATGCCAGCTTCAATAGGTAGCCTCTTCTGAAGGATACTGCTAAATTTAACCTGTAAGACAAATATAACTTCTCATCAAACTTTTAGACATATATACATATACATATATATGTGAACAAGGATATGAATTTATTATTTTACATAAAAAGAGAATTAACTGTAGACTATGAATAGAAGCATCAATATTGAAAAAAGAAGTAATTACACAAGAACATCGTAAATCAAGACCATATATGAGAAATCCTGTACCTGCGCCAACTTACTATTGGAGTATCCCAACAAACTTGTATATTTCTTTTTGCCAGAAACCAAATTCATATCTTGTGTGTCAACAAAGCCGACGAAGTGCATCTACCAGAGATTAAATTGAATTAGCAGTTGACTATTTAATAACATCCAGCAACTATGAAGTCAAGTACTACCTCAGGAAATAATAGAGGATTTGTTGTTTCACCAAAATTATCAGATGAGACAGAAAACGTAAGAAGCACAATTAATCACTTCTGTTCACACCTTAAAAAAAAGGGATAGGATGAGGGAGCAACTTTCTGCTTCCTTTTCCTTCCACCATTCTTTCTTTTCTCAAGACCATTCATGTTTGGATATGTAAAGAAAGAGCTATGAAGTTGTTAGCAAAAAACAAAATAATTTGTGCCATATACTGACACGGTATTGGTCATCAACTGTTGTACATAATGAAATCAGGCACAAGGGAAATAAACACCATAAAAGAGCATCTCTAAGAGAGGAATTCAACATCCAATGCTTAATGTACAGTGCAGTTCTCCAACTGGCCAATTGGATGCAGAATTGGCTGCAATCTTTGTATATTTTCAGGAGCTAGTTCCCTTTTTGTCTGAAAGATGGTCGCCATCATAAAATTGATCAATGGAAGGATGATACGGTGGAAGACTTTCCACTCTTTTCCATCCATGAGCCATATTACCTTGAGGAGGTTGTTATATGATAATCAAATATGCAATTATCTAGTCCTCCATTTCCAGTGGAATGTAATTGTTCATTTATTTTCTCTTGAAAATGAATGGCGCCACCTTCTTTGCTGTTCATTTGTTAAGGTTGCTCATTTGGAATAGGAGAACAAATGTAAATCCTAGGGATATCATCAATTGATTGGGATTCAGGTGTCTTAATGCCCACAAACAGGGCACAATTGACGAGTTGATACATGACAACTACAGATTTATATTATACAAAATAATGCGATACTTTTAGAGAAGTTTGTTATTCACCAATTTACATTCCCATTCCATAATGTGCCAGAAAGCTTGTTGACGTCCAGTTTTTAATCAATAAATAACTTATTGCATTTTTTCTTCCCTTTATCTGAATAGGACAACTGCAATTTCATCCCGTTGTGAGTATCCTAATCTTTGGTTGCTCCTTCTATATTCATCCATCCATAAGACTCACAGCTATGCGTCAGAAAGTTGCCCCAGAACAAAATATAACAAAAGCCTGCCCAATACCAAAATCAAACTCACAGAAGATATGCCTCAGTAATGGAGACACACCTCCGTCCAGTGAATTCTTTCAGTTTATCATGTTGGATCAGTTATATATGTCTTCTCTATCTATCACTCTGATCCTTTTGTCTAACATGTAAAGCTGATACATCCTTCTCTGGGGAATTGAGAGTCCTTCTCAAGTTTCTGGTTGCTTGAATAACCAGCAGAGATAATGGGTGAATAGACCAATTTCTCCTTTGAGCATCCATCTTCCATCCCTTCCATTCTCCTCTACATTGAGTTCATCCAGGAACAGTGTACTGTTTAAACTATCCCCATATGCCTGTTTCCTGCCCTACATTTACCATTCGAGATTTGCAGAAACTATGGTACACACTCTCCGCCAAATAATGTTGGACTCCAACTCCAAGTAACAATGATCAATAAGCTTGCATCTCTCGGAAAAGGTTATAATTATTGGATCATCTAATCATTATATTTGTTCAAATTTTCAGGGGGATGAAACAGACTAATAACTCCTTGCAAGGGATTATCTAAAAGGTCCATATGTTCTTAAAGAGCTCTCAACAAATACAATTGTTGACAAAAAGGCATTCTGTACTGCATATTCATGAGCCCATCCATGCCTACAGAAATTATGGTCCCCTTGACCTGCATTTGAGTTTCGAGTCGGCAATTTAGTTCAATAACCCCTGGGGTTTCCCCATTTGGATTAGCAGCCTTGGGAGCAGTGTCATTTGCCATACAATTCTACCCAGATTCGCTGTCAGGAGGAACATTGACAAAAGGCCATTTAATCTCATATTGGGGCACTCATGAGGCACTCCATGGCAACATTAGTTATGGGCCTGACCCAAATTATGGATCAGCATTTTGGTTTGGTAAAAACGTTTATAAAAGCGGTCAATGATGCACTATCTTCCAAAAGTTGGGGACTACTTCTGTGGAGATTAAAGAGTTAACTTGGTATGATCTGATGAAAGTATGTGAACTGTTTTATGACTGGAGACAGTTGGCATCATTAGGCTTCACCAAGATTTGAATAGTAAATGGAGATGAATGACCAAAAGGGGGGGTTATTTTGGACCTAAAAACATTTTTCAGGATGGTTTGGATACACATGAGAGACCAGGACTGCTGCAATTATTTTGTCTGTTGACTAAACCAGCATCCCAGATGTCATTTTTCTCAGCAGCTGAATATGGCAATCACCGTGTACCCCTGTTGCCACTGCAGCCACCCTAATCATTTGCCTATTCTCACAGCCTTCTTCACTAGTACTCCTTGATGGCTTGATCGAAGTATTAAACACCAATATACTTGGTGTGCCTTCTACAATCTACTTTTTTTGCCACCTTCCCCTTAGTCCTTGCCCACAATCTACTTTTTTTGTCGCCTTCCCCTTAGTGCTTGTTGCTGCTGCAGCAATAGCTGTCTTGCAGCAGCAGGAGGGAGAACAAAAGATGAATGTTTTGTATCTCAGACAAAGAAAAGATGGATTTTCAACATGTTCACATTTGGACCACTTTCAGACATTAGATTAATCTAACAGGTAGAGAAAAGGAGGGGATCCATTGATTATGGAGTTAGTTTCAGTTTCTGCCTGTACCGAGCATGAATAACATGTACTCTTGAAACTACTAGTGACTGGTGAAGAAAAAATTTGCATATCAGAGAATGACTGAAATGCCCCTTAGATTCATAAATAAAGGAAGGGCATAGTGGACATTTCATTAAAATATCAAAGGAAATAAAGGAAAATGCCCTGAAAAAAATATATAGCAAAAATGGGGAATAAAACTAAAATGGTTTTTTTGCAAATATGGCATTGCTAAACTTTAAATGGCAAAAAAACCATTCTCAGATTCACATTAGCAGAGATACCATTTCTTTTGTCTAAATAGTGTAAATATGCCATCGCCATAACTTACCGTTACCCGCCGTGAATCTAACCCTAGTTAACCTTAACTCGATGTGAGAAAAGACGATAATGCCCATAGTTAGAAAGAAAAAGACTCACCTCTATCCAACTTCTTCCCCCTCTCACCCCTAATCGGAGGGGGCTGCCTATGGGAGGTGGACTTCGGTGAGAGGTGGGGTAGCAGGGGGAAGAGGTTTCCGGCAAGAGGGTTACAGTGGGGGGGAGGGGGTTCTGGTGGGAGAGTTACAGTGGGGAGGAGGGAGTTATAGGGTGGAGGCGACTCCGGTGAGATGGGGTTCCGGTGGGGGATCGCCACGAAGAGCAGCTTTTGGGGGGGGGGGTGTCTGTGCGAGGGGAGAGGGGAAGGGGGCCTTGCCGAAGGGGGAGAGCAGCTGGGGTGGGGAGCAGCACTGCGGGGGTGGGAGAGGGGGGGAGTCATTTGTGCAAAGGGAGAGAGGGAGGGAGCCTTGCCGGAGGGGGAGAGGGGACCAGAAGGGGTGGGGGGGGTGGGGGGAGAGCAGTGCCGTCTGTAGGGAGAGCAGCTGGGGGGGGGGAGCAGAGCCGCCGGAGGGGGGAGAGGGGACTGGAAGGGGTGGGGGGGGGCAGTGCCGTCGGCAGGGAGCACCTGGGGAAGGGGAGATCTAGGGGGGTGCCGGCGGGATGGAGGGAGGGTGGGGAGGTTCTGTCGTCGGCAGTCTGGCCCCTCCCTCTCTCTCTCTATGGAAAATAGCAGGGGGGTGGAGAGCACCGCCTGCCAGGTGGGGGGGAAGGATCGACAACAGTGCTGCCGGGGGGGGGGGTTGCCGACGGGAAGGAGGGAGGGTGGGGAATTTCTGCTGGCAGCAATCCGGCCCCTCCCCCCCCCCCTCTCTCTCTCTCTCTTTCTCTGTCCGGTTAGGGAGAGCAGCAGGGGGTGGAGAGCAGAGGGGAGGAGAGATTGAGGAGGGGTGCCGGCGGGATGGAGGGAGGGTGGGGAAGTTCTGCCAACGACAGTCCGGTCCCTCCCTCTCTCTCTCTTTCTCTGTCCAGCTAGGGAGAACAGCAGGGGGGTGGAGAGTAGTGCCGCCGGGGGGGGGGGGGGGGGGACGAGCAGAGCTGTCGGAGGGGAGAGGCGACCGGAAGGGGTGGGTTGGGGGGGGGAGTAGTGCAGCCAGTGGGTGGGGGGGGGAGCAGAGCTGTCGGAGGGGGGGAGGCGACCGGAAGGGGTGGGTTGCGGGGGGGGGGGGGAGGAGTAGTGCCGCCGACAGGGAGAGCAACTGGGGGTTGTGGAGAGCAGCGCTATAGGGTGGAGGATCATCTGGGGAAGGGGAGATCGAGGGGGTTGCCGGCGGGATGGAGGGAGGGTGGGGCTGCCATCGGCAGTCTGGCCCCTCCCTCTCTCTCTCTCTTTCTCTCTGTCCGACTAGGGAGAACAGCAGGGAGAGTGGAGAGCAGCGCCGCCGGGTGGGGGGGGTGTCGACAGCAGTGTCTCCGGGGGGAGGGGATGCCGACGGGATGGAGGGCGGGTGGGTAAGTTCTGCCGGCAGCAGTCCGGCCCCTCCCTCTCTCTCTTTCTCTGTCTGGCTAGGGAGAGCAGCAGGGGGTGGAGAGCAGCACCGCAGGGGGGGTGGGGGATCGCCTGGGGAAGGGGAGATTGAGGGGGGGGGTGCCGGCGGGATGGAGGGAGGGTGGGGAAGTTTTGCTGGTGGCAGTCCTGCCCCTCCCTCTCTCTCTCTCTGTCCGGCTAGGGAGAGCAGCAAGGGGGTTGGAGAGCAGCGCTGCCGGGGGGGGATCGCCTAGGGAAGGGAAGATTGAGGGGGGGCAGCGGGATGGAGGGAGGGTGGGGAAGTTCTGTCGGTGGCAGTCCCCCCCCCCCCCCCACTCTCTCTCTCTTTCTCTATCTGGCTAGGGAGAGCAGCATGCCGCACATGAATAGTATCTTAGGATGTGTGCCATGAAACTATGATGCCTTACCCAAATAACACACCTTGGGAAGCTTGTCATGCAAGTAAATAGTGTATGAATAGTACCCTTGGAAGCGCACCATGCACATGTGTAGTGTATGAATAGTACCTTGGAGTGTGTCCTGCAATAATGACTTCTGGACCTCGATACATTCAAATCTTGTCTCCCAAGTGGCATGTCATACACAATCGTGTAAATTGAGTGAGCATTTCGAGCAAGGCATCTAAATTTGTGAGACATTAATAATTGGCAGAAATCAAAGGCTTCCTCACCCAGTGAAGTGTAATTAACGCCAATCTACAGATTGGCAGAAAGAGTCCTAACGTAGCTAAATCTAGGTGCCTTTTCTATTGGGGCAAGTCAATAAAATCAAAAAATAAAATTTTCATTGATCAACGGTCATGACTCCTAAATCCAAAGTTTTCCAAAAGTCCAAACAAATTCCAGATAAACAAATCCGACTCCAACGGTGACTGGTAGGCATGAGATTAGATATAATCTTTGTAACCAACTTCTCTATATTGTATTTGCATAGGCTTATGATTTATTGGGCTCTGTTACAGAATGACCAGACCTCATTTTATTTGTTCAACTACTCTTACAAGTTACTGGTGTATAGGAGCTAGATGAAACCAATTTTTCCCTTCTTTATCTTTTTCCCAGAGATATGATGGTGCTGCCTTTGACACAATGGTTTCCCGGATCTGTTTCAACCATACGAACAGTTCAGTAAAGTCGAACAAGTTATGTAAAATAGAATCTCTCACTTCACATGCTTACAACCATGTTCATGAAAAAAAGAACAATCCAGAAGAGTCATATCTATTACTTTCCAAACCTCAAACTTCAGATTAAGGAAAAAGTCGAATAGGAAAAGAACTGATAAAGAATCTTCCTCTACGTCATCCAGATACATATTTAAAAAGGAAACATTGTGACATGGGAGTGACACCTCACTAGTCACTTCAGGAAAAAATGTATTTATTTCAATTATAAAGGGTTTACAATTTTTTTAAAATTTTACAATCTTTATGGATTTAAATTTATATAATAAAACATGGATAGCATGGAAAAGGGACAAACCGATGAACTTACAACGGAATTGACATTGATAATTCTGCTCGGAGAACCTCTGATTAGAGATGGCATTAGTAACATCGAAAGCAATGCTGGGGCTAGGTGGTTCACTTGCATGTGTGTTTCATACCCATCCTCTGAAAAATGCTGACGTTCTGATATCATAAAGATTTAGCTAGATTAATAGATGTTCAAACGTTGACAAAAAGGATAGATATGTAACAATATACACTGACTAGTATCCGCTAAAGCCTGTTCTATGATTTCTTGTCCTAATTTATAAGTAGATTCTATGTACAAAATATTTGCTTTCAAGACTTACAATTCCTTCATAAATGGTGCTACTTTATTCTTAAAGTCAGTTTAAGAGGACTGGAGAAAAGCTTTTACAGCTTTGTAACTTTTTTGCTGGGTTCAACAGGAACCCCACCTTTTCACCTTCTTTGATTGTACCACTTCTATTTATGCAATAAAATTAGTGGCATGGTCCATATTTCTTTTGGGAATACATACATACATACATACATACATATATATAGAAGTTCAGAAACTTGGTTGGATGGACTCAGGTATGAACGTGAATTTGACAAGTTGTTCGATTTGTTTATGTATTCTTAGCTGACTACAGACACTGAGTTCTGTTCTTCATGACCATGGTCTGCAGTACCGCCCGGTACCGGTACGTACCGGGTGGTACGTCTCGGTACCGGACCCGACCGGTCCGATACCGGCCGGTACAGGTACCAGTACCTATTAAAAAATTATAAAAAAACAGACGAACCAGGGTCAGTCTGGCCCAGTTTGTTCCATTGGGACCGTCCGATTAAGGGCCTCCCTCAACTCCCGAGCTGCACATTGCAGTCCCGTGAGTTGAAAGCCCAAGCCTTCCCCCCTTCTTCCATTCGCAGGCCCACCCCCTCCCACAACTGCACAGGATTGAGTAAATTTCTCAATTACTAAGTATCAAATTTAACTACATCAATGCCTCAATTTCTCAATATATGTGTTAGATTGTGTTGAATCATGTTGGATTTTACATTCTATTAACTTTTCCTATTTTTATGATTTTTTACATTTTTTTCAATTTTTAAACCCATGTATATATGTACACTAATATAGGGGGGCCAACTGTTGGGCGGTACCGTACTGGTACCGGCCGGTACATACCAGTACCGACCCTGACCGGTACCGGTTCCGGTAACTTCAAAGATCAAGCAAAATAATATTCGTGGCGGAATGTGTTTCTCTCAACTTCATATCTGCTGAATTTAATTTCTTACTTTAATTTCTATTTTGAAATTACAGAAGGATCAGAAGAAGGGAAGAAGAAGAAAGCAGTTCCCCTTGGCAGTCCCGGGAGGCCATTTTCCCATCCTACAAAGATATTGGCCAAGGGACATCAAGGAACTGGACAATGAAAGATGATACTTGCATAGCCGCATGCCTGTACTGGACAGATGCATGAATGCTTCATCCGTGAAAACTGTTATAAATTGGAATAGTTCAGGAGTCGAACAGCACTTCTCTGATGACTTTAGTTGTCAAGCTTGACATCAGGTTGTAATAATATGTCAACTGTTAGAGGATCTTTTGACAGTGTTGCCCTAATCTTATGTTGTTCTCTCGTCGGCCACCTCTTCCAGTCTTCCTTGAGAAAACCTATGGCAGCTGCTGTGTGTAACACTAGCCCTGGCTATTGGGAGCAGCTAATGGAGGCAGCCAACAGCAGCAGTAACTGCTGCCATCAGGCTCCCCTTTCCTTTCTTTTTCTTCATGTTTCCACTCTGAACATGCAGAACCTTCCAGCACCATCTTTTGTGCCCTCCCTCCCCCAATTTGGACTGGGCTATTTCTGTATGTCTTGCTACAAATTGTAGCCATTACACAGAAGCATTTTGTGATAAATGCATTTCACATACTTGAGGTGGTTTCACTGCAGCTATGGTCCAAAAAATGCCTAGTCAGCAGGCAGCTCCTTCAACAGACTTCGAGAGCCCTTTTCCGGCATTCAACCAGTCGTGGGAATGTCTAGTATCTGCAGCCCAAACTGCAGCTCTTCAAAGGCCCCAAAGTCTAGACATTTTCTTTGTAGATCAGATTCTAGGAGAATCAACATTTTGGATTGAGGAACACCACATTACAGTACTTTGGACTTGTTTAGCAGAGAAGAGTAACTATAGCCCTTTTATACCCAAAATCTTAAAATCATTATACCTTGGCCCAGCTTGGAAACCTAAAAGATGTAGGACCAGCTTGACCAGAAGTTTATAGCATATATCTTATGCAAACTATGATTACTCAAGCCCACCAGGTCTGATTGATGATCACATGAGCTTGACAACGCAGGAAGACCATGTAGACATCAAACGAAAGAAGACCATAAAAAGCCCATTGCCAATATTTCCGGTATCGTCAACAATTTCTTTCATCCAAATGTCAACAAGTCGACTTCACTTCTGCATGACGTACGGAAGTTTTCTTAAATCACTTACTGCAGAAATTTTGCAGCCAAGACTAGAATCAGAAAGGGTATCTCCATACACATTGCCAACAATTGCACCAAGATAAAAGCAAAAAGACTAAAAGAGCCTGATCAAGCTGACCTCCAATAGAGAAAATTCCAGCATTGTTTATCAAAACATGCAATGGTCCAAGGCGAGCATTCCATGCTTCAGCAAACTTCACCACTGACTTGAGGGAGAGAAGGTCAAGCTCCATCACCTTGATAACAATCAAATTTTGAGAAGTGTCAATCAGCCTACGATAGAAGCGCACCTTATGTATATATGCTTAGATAGTAGGCAGTGAACAATTTATTCAGTTGCTAAATCACCGCTTCAATTTTGATCTCACACAAGCTTGAAATATGAGAACAACTCGGATTTTCAGAGGGCAAGCGCCCCACAACCCAGGCCATGCACTTCTTGGCTTAGACCATAGGCCACATGGGTTCACAATCAAATTAGTCCCTAAAGACATGCAGGAGCCCTAATAAGCCCCTTCCCATCTCCTCATTACATATGGCATTTGATCCTGGGTTAATGCTTACTGAGATAATGTACAGGTATATGGGGACAGTTAAATCAGGGAGCCAAAGTCATGTAACTTTTCCAAACAAGAATTACTCCGGAAGAGATGCATCAGATAGACAGTTTACATGAGACGTTCTTGATATAAGTGAAGATCTGAATGGTACTAGACGGTAACAAATGTTGATGAGTCCGACATATTTTGACCTTCAATTTTAGACGTTACCATTGTAGCACCTAAATAAGCACCAAAAAGCCTTTTGTTCCAAGTAGCATTAAGGTGAAGATAAAATTAATAATAAAATAAAATTTTTAAGAATTTCCTGCATTGCAAATATTTTCATTTTTCATGGGGCATTGGAATAACAATGTATTACCTGTTTATAAGAAAGGACAACAAATATTGAGAAGAAAACTATGAAATGAAGATGAAAATTTGGGATAAGCACAAGGACTCCCATTTTCATTTACATCAACCCCATCAATGTTGATACACCATCATCGGTTAAGAAATTATCAGCATCCTCTTTCACTTGGTAGTTTTAATCTCTTGGACCTCTCTCTTCACAATTTTTCTTACATTTTTTTCAGAAAACTCCACTTACCAGCCCCCACCCCAACCCACACACTTTGTTTTTATCTCTTTTCTTGTCTGAGCATTGTGCACAACATTTGTATTAGATACCTGCCAGAATATCCCTCCTCTCGATCCCCAGCCACTCATCTTCCTTTCCATCACAAGCTGCTATATAAACCCCTTGGCACCTTCCCGAATCCCCTCTTGTCAAAGATGACAAAATGGCTTTTCAATTTTTCACGATTTCTGTCCGCCAGTCCACCGTAGCCTTGGAAAACTTGATGTGGCTCGCACTTAGGAAGCATCAACAGCTTGTCTGACTACTACTTCTGATACACATGTCCTCCTCTAGCCTTCACTTTTCTCGTCGTAAATTCAGTTGTGAGTTCATGAAAACTCCCCTATCACAAGCACCCTAAATCCAAACATCAGCCTTTTAGTCACTTTTATTGCTGCAGAACATTTGGTTAAGATATCTAAACAAAAAAATTTCCTAATCAATCTCCAACCATCTATCTTCCTCTCCATCTCAGTTTTTTCTCTGAGAAATGATGGGTTGTGCCACCAAATTTATAAACTATAAACAGAGGTACTGATGTCATACAGCCAAGGGGGAGAAGAGTTTCCTCCACACAAGAAACACCCACTAGCAGTCTCTCAAAAGAAAGGAAATAAGACAATAGCTATAAATTTCTCATCATATTACAAATTTCTCAGCTCATGCTGCCACTTCTCAACAGGAATCCTAACTGTCGCCTCTGACTGTATATGAATGATAGTGCCCTGTGGCAGATGTTTTCAACATAAAATTTTCTTCTTCAGACACCTTCAAAAGAATTCTGATTCCTAGGAAGATGCAGTTATCATGTTACCACCAAATACTCCAGCTGATGGCAAGTGGAATTAATTAAATGACTTGCAATCTGAGGCTCCTTTGGCCATTCTTCCCCGGGCAAGAGAAATGATTCCACATCTTGTGTAGTTCACATCCTATCTGAAATTGTGCTAATAAGCTAAAAATCTTCCGGTCCACTAGGCTGCTGTGGTATCTTATCATTAAGCAGTTAACATCCTCAAGTCTATATGTTGCTTTTATAAAAGGAGACTATTTTCTTCTGAAAGTTTCTGTTATGATCCTATTGCAGTGCATAAGCCCATATGAAAGTTCTCCAACTTTAAAAGGGATTTAACCTTTCACACTTCTTTGAATTTCTGATATGCTGCGTGTCCTCCAGCACAAGGTAGTTGAACAAGGTATGTAAACTCAATGAACATTCAGAAACAAACAGGGAGCGTTTTTCCTTTTGATTACTAAAAATGCCATGCAATTTTACTTCAGTCAGCAAGAAGACAATTAGGTATGAGATTTATTTAATTGAAGAACTATGCACAAAGGAGCAAGACATGAAAGGTCCACATTTAGTATATCAGGAACATTATCCTCGAAAAAATTATATCCTGAATAGTAAAAATATAAAGTACATTAAACAATCATGACAAAGTCCGGTATCTGTCACGAAAGAAACAACAACAACAAAGCATGCATCATCAGTTGTGTGTGATACAGTGGGGTGTGGAATGCTATCATTGTGAATGCAAGCTGGAGATACCTCGACATCAAGTGGCGGCCCCATCTCAGAATTTTCAGTCTGCCACTCCTGGATCAATTCATAAGCCTTTTTTGTTTTCCTTACAGCCATGACAACATGAGCTCCTGACTTGGCTAATTGTCTGCATCCAACAAAAGGCAGTTTATACAATAAGGATCACAAGTAGAAAAGAATGCTTGCTTCAGCTTCCAAATTCTGAGAGAAAAGGAGCAGCCATTGGTGAAATGCCTGCTAACATATTATAACTATATTATATAAGATGTACATCCACATTCCATAAAAAGAAGGGTTTAGATAACAAAATTTTAACAGTTTTAAAAAGAAAACACTTCTGGCCATTTACACATTATACCTACCTGAAATTCTGACTACAAATAATTAGAACATGACAAAATGCTAGTTAAAACATAACATGATACTCTCATAGTTCAAAAAAATTAACAAACTCTTCTTCTACAGGAAAGAAAAACTTGTCATGTTGTGGAAGCCCAGATGTTTGACAGAAGTTGCCCTCCACGCAACCATTTCAACAGAAAGTACATGTAGTTTTTCTTAATTTGGCAACCGAATACTTGAACATAGCAATGTTGGAAGATCAGTGACATTGGGAAGACCAACAGGGGTAGAAGATTCGCTGGCAATGGAATGCTTCAACTATGACTGTTAGCTTGGTTGTCGGAAGCCCACATTGTGTCTGTGGGGAACTGGGCTTGAATCCAAATTTCAGAGCAGCCATACATCTAACTAGCTTTCAAAAATAAACAAAAAAAAAATACAATAATACTTGAAGGGATATGCAATACAATAATGTTCGTCCCGCCTGGCATGCATGCATAAGCAGGTGCACAAAATCTAGTGTGCTAACATTCCACACTTTTATTACAAAGCATTACTAGGCTGAGGTTCTTGACGAACACTGCCCACAAGACAACAGAAAGCAGACGATTTGGAATGTTCATTATGTATCACACAACAAAGATATGAATTCCATCACCAAGGGCACACTGCATATTTCCAGCAGTTCCACAACTCCCAACCCCAACATATTCGCACTAAGATTGATCCCAAAAAGGAGAGGAGACATCAGTTAAAGTTGATGTACACAGCTCACAACGGCAAAACAGGCAGAAGTGGAGGAGAAGACAGCACCCAAACCCTCGTTGTCGTATTGTAGACCCAGATCCTCAGTCCATATTTGATTAGTTGACTGACAAACATACTCACTCTGTTCTTCTCTATTTTTTGAGAAACGTGGTAATAGACCATGGATAGCATCCTACTGATGATTCTATCGCACACTGATGAGTGATAAGTTCCAATGGCAGTAACAACCTACGATAGAAACATAATAGCCAACAATAAAAGCATGATCCACCTCCTGTGGAGCACCCCTGTATACTGAGGATGTAGAAGCTTCACCTCCTCATCACCTCTGCTATACATGTTTACTATTTTATGACTTTATTATTTGTTCATGAAAAATGATCTTAAAATATATGTGCATATGTTTGTGTAACACTCCTGTAGAGTGACCTTGTAGAAGCTTCCGCCCCTTGTCACCTCATGCCAAATCAATGATGCAAGGAAAAATGCATGCAACTATATGTGCATATGTTTATTTGCAGAGAGAGAGAAGTGGGTTTGATGTTTCTTGGAAATATCTACATTTCCAGTGTGGAACAAAACATAGTCCTAACAAAATCTGTGACAACAATTTAGCAACTACAATCAGCATTAGTTCATGTGGACAATAATCAACAACTATCTAAAGAACATAATGGACTGCTTTAATTTGCAATGATGATTTCCTGAAGCATAAGTAAATCTTCTGGCAGCATTTGCTCAGCCATCGCCAAAAGTATCCTACACTACAGGGATGCATAATTATTGAGATTTTGGCTTCTCTTAGACTTATGTTACAGGTGCCAATGATATTGTATTATGCTTGCCCAAACTCTACATGTATATTATGAGACAGATGTTCTATTTAATGTAATCTAAAAATGATAGCTGTCAGATGGACAGTATCGTCCACCAAAGTGAGAGTCATCGGCACTGAGAACCTTACTAAAGCAGTTCCTTTGGATGATTAAGGCAGTTGCCTCAATGCTCTGAGCTAAAAGCTAACTGTCTCAAACACTTGCCAGAGATGGAATTGGCCTTTGTCATATTTCTTAAAAATAGGTTCCCACTTTACCCAACATAGAGCATGCATACCCTGGTATACAAATCTTGGAAATTCTTTTGTTAGCTGAAGTGAGTGGGGGAGAACCTGTTACAAGGCCATGTGACAGGTAAAATTTTACAATGCGCTCTCACAATAAACCACTCACACATACAACTACATATAAAAATTGAGATAAAAAATAGAATGATGACTTCTTTTCTTTTTCTGCTGTTGGAGAAGCACATGCCCGTGTGATATAGGTCGCAGCCAACTAATCACGAATTCACCATTTAAACAAATGAATTTCCTGAGGGAAAACACCCAAACAACTGCTGCACCCGAGATGAACTAACTTTAGCGATTCCATTAAAACTCGTGACGAAAAGAACAAGAGACTTTTCACAGGTACACCCACACAGACACAGGCGAGGGCCTTACCTGGCGATCTGGAGGCCGATTCCGCTTGTACAGCCGGTGACAATGCAGGTGATGTCGTTGAGAGGGGGGAGGAGCAGCGGATTCTCGAGATTGCTGGCCATGATCCGCTGGAAGAGGAAATCGGTGATGATATTATACCATCCCCGCCCCCACTCTATCCACCCCAACTCCTCCTTCTTCCCGTTGGAAGCAACAGAAGCAGGCTTGGACGAGCCGCTCTCCATCTCTCTCTCTCTCTCTCTCTCGCAGTCGCTCGTACTCACCGGCTCCGAGTAGAAGTGCTCGTAGATCCGTTCTGGTATTTAGAAAAAACGGCAAAAAAAATATGGCCGGCAGCCTGGATCTGGTTTTAAAAAGTCGAGGACCCTGCTGGCATTTTTTATTTACTGTTTTTTTCTTTTTATGGTCATAATTTAATACTTATTTCATTTGATTGGCAACTTTGCATCAAAAGATTCGAAACACATGAACAACGAAAGGTAATATTTTATTATGACCAAAAAAATAATATTTTCTAGTCAAAAAAAGAAATGGTAATTTTTTGTACGACCATTTTTTATTCATATTTCTAAATTGATCTTTTCAATCTAATCATTTCTTTATTACTTCTTAAAATATCAAATTATTTAATAAAACATCCCATAATGTTACCCAAAAGTCCCTCAGGTACCTGAGAAAAAGCCTATTAAAAGGATGTTTAACAAATAAATACGTAACTGTTTTGGCTTATAAATAAATATTTAGATTGGAGGGGTATAAATGTTTAACAAATAAAGCCTTTTTCCTTAGTGTGAAAAGTTCATTTTTTACAATTTTTAATTTATAAGTCCTATAATCTTATATTCCAAACACATGAATAACTAAAGGTGACATGTTATTATGACCAAAAAAAGAGTAATATTTTCTCGTCAAAAAAGGAAATAGTAATATCTTGTACGACCAAATTTTTTTTAGCTCTTATAATATTCCATATTTCTAAATTGATCCTTTCAATTTAGTCATTTCATTATTACTTCTTAAAATCTTAAATTATTTAATAAAACGTCTCGTAATTACCCAAAAGTCCCTCATGTATTTGAGAAAAAGCCTAACAAATAAATGCGTAACTGTATTGGCTTATAAATAAATATTTAGATTGAAGGAATATAAATGTAAAAGATTATAAGATTTATAAAGTAAAAAAATAAAAAAAAATAAAATTTTCATATTAAGGAAAAAGCCACGGGAGGATAAACTTTGCTAGATCCAGCATGGCTCGATATCATCAGACTTGATGCGGCCTGGTTCAACCAGCCTCCAACGAACTACCCCCAACAGATCATGGTCCATTTCTATAAAGATGGCTTAGTTGAGGTCTAAGGAAGTTTTGCCAACCCGCGGGCGGAATTACTGCGTGCGTGAGATCTAGACGCCACATAACTCACCAACAGACAAGTGTCGCCATTGTGATCATATGACTTTTCCCGGCATGGATCGAGTCACACTCGTGATGCCTAGATCCCCGTCATGAAATCTCCCTTTCGGGAATGAGCGAACGTGCAACGGATAACCACCACGATCAAGAAAACATTACTCCGTGATCTACGACATTCCCTATTCGAAGAACGACTTGTGCCATGACAATCCCTATAAATAGGTCCTCAGTCGGACCCAGAGAAGGGGGAGAAAGACAAGGAGGAGCAAGTACGACACCAAAAGGGGGCACTCACACGCATACAGAGACATGGAGAGAGAGAGGCCAACATATCCACAAACTTCTCCGGCGAGAGTAGAGGCTACCTCCGGGAGCGTCGTGTATCTCCACACAGTTCTCCACGTCGATGCAGAGAGAGAAGAGAGTGGGCTTTCGTCTATTGTTTCGAGCACTCCTCAGGTTCTCCGAGCACTCCACGAGTTTTTATTCATACGCAGTCTTGTCCACTCCATTCTGAAGCTCTCCTATCTCTCTCCCTCTTATAGTTCTCTCTAAAGTATGTCTCTGACTTAAGTATCATAGGATTGTCCCTTCGGGTTATGCCTAGGACTCCTTTTGAAGCATTTTTTCTATTGTTCACGTGCTTTAACGAGTGGTCGATTATTATTCCCGAACAAATAAATATTAAAAATGTGATACGAAGATTAGGAACCACTTTCTTATCTCTACGGGCCATAATATTATTATTTGATTTTAAAATAATTTTATTTTAAACTATTTGATTTGTGATACCAAATTATCATAAATGATTATGTTATTTGTATTACTTAAATATGACATATTAAGCCAAATTAAATGAGTTTTAATCTTGTAAAAAACATCATATCATCTGCGGCGATCAAAATATTACGGGAGATACTTGATGAAATACTTTTGCGGAGACAATGTTACGTCACAATTTAACCCTACGTAATAACACGTTCGTGGTTTACCATCCATTCATGTCATAAATCTTAAATTTTATGGTTAATTAATTGGTGTCCCTTGCCGGGCTTCTTCCTCTTGCGAATGAGGTTTCTGGTTAAACTTCGTAATTTTAAAAGTACGCAATGAGAGAGGTTCACTCTGTCGATTTATGAGATACTCTGCCAAATGTTCTCCATAAATGCCAGGACCCATAGAAGAAAAAACATACCATTCTATGTTCGGGAACAAACTTATGATAAAATGAAACAATCATCGTGATCGTGCATGGTTTAAAAATGCTCTCTCTCTCTCTCTCTCTCTCTCTCTCTCTCTCTCTCTCTCTCTCTCTCTCTCCAGAAAATAATAAAATAATTTAAAGCATCATCCATCATTCTTTTTCCGGAACAGCAACATTCATCTTCAAACATTTCAATTGACCCTTCTACATGAGAGAGTTATTATTATTTTTGTTATTAGGTACTCTTTTTTTCTGTCTTTGTTCAATGGGGAGGAGAAATCCAAGATCGAATCTGAGTCCTCCCCAAAATCAAAGAGATGGGGGGGGAGGAGGTGGTGAAACTAACACGATAAGTCGTGAGTTAGAGAGAGTTATTGTTTCTTGATCTCCGTAAAAATGCATCTTTTTGGAGGGTTAATCTTAACAACATCCTCGGACACGTTTCTTAGCCCCACTTTGATTGGGAGTTATCTCCCATTTATCTCAGGGATAACTCCTGATTTATCTCTTTTTTAGTTTGATAGGTCAAAAAAATTAATCGGGTCAGATTGAGGGATAACCCCCATTTAACTTGGACAGATTATTCCACCCCAAGAGGTGAGACAGAATTAACTCTCATTTGTAGTAAAAATATAACTCATTACCTATTAAAATAAATGAGAATAAATTTCGAAACAAATTAAACTAAGAAAGACAACTCTCATTTTACATACCCCTCTATAAAACTAAACTAGGGGCTAAATAAATATTCAGACGTCACCGTATAAAATGATAAAAGTGGCTAGCGTCCGTGAAACCCATCAAACACATCGGTGTGGGGCCTAAGGAGTCTAAGCCCTTATTTGATAGAGGGATATCTCTTAGAGGATAAGTCACATTTTATCTATTTTTTAATTTGATAAGGTAATAAAATTAATCCGATTATAACGAGGGATAACTCTCGTGTATTTCGGTTAAAATGATCCAATAAAACTGGTGGAATAATTTATCTCCCATTTAACTTGTTATTTATCAAAATAAATAGAGTTAAACTCTTGAATAAATTAACTCACAAGAGATAACCATCCATTTATCTATCTCTCTATCAAAGAGGGGATAAAAATACCTAACAGAATAATATTTTTCATATATTCCTTTGTAGCCCGAAAATAACTTATTCATATTAATGTTCACATCTCGTATTTTGGAATGATCAAAAGATAAGTCGCGTAAAAGTTATCACATCTCGTATTTATTCATATTAACATTTTATTTAAAATTATTTTTTAATTTTACATTTAATTTAATTAAACAAATAGATTGATTCAATTTTATTTGTGGATTTCAACGTAGTGGTGCGGTGAAACCCCAAGGGCGTGTTTGACAACCGGGTGATCGGCCGGTTAACCGACACCGGCTAACCGGTGGATCCCACCTCGGCTGACCCTCCCCCTCACATAAATCCCCTACCCGACCTCGGTTGCCTTAATCAACCCTGAAGATCGATTACGGCACCCCCCTTACCCGGTTATCAAACACGCCCACAATAGTCTCATAGTCATCCCATAGCCTCGAGTCTCGTCATGGTCACCTGTATTGACGGTCGTCTTCGCCTCACGACCCTCCGCGTCACATGTCCAGCAGCCTCCAGGCTGCGCTCTACCACCTCCTCCGCCTCTCCTCCGCCACCCGGCACCTCCGTCAGATCCACGCCCGCTTATACGTCCTCGGTGTCCAGCAGGACAACTTCCTCATCACCCACCTCATCTCCCTCTGCCACCGCGCCGGCGACATTCGCCACGCCCTGTCCACCTACGCCCAGACGCACAGCCCCACGGCCTACCCCCTCAACGCCCTCCTGGAAGCGCTCGCGGACGCAGAAGACGCCCTGAAACCCCGCGGGGTCGCAGTCTACCGCGCCCAACTCCGGGACTGCCAGCGCGGGGACGCAGCCCGGCGGCCGAACTGCTTCACCTTCTCTCCGCTGCTCAGGTCGTGCGCCGTCTCCGCGAGCTTCCTGGTTCCGCAGGTCCACGGTCACATCACCAAGTTCGGCGCTCAGGCGGACGTCTACGTGGGTACCACCTTGCTCGACTCCTATGCCAAGTGTGGTGGCTGCGGTCTGGCCCGGCAGTTGTTCGATGATATGCCCGTGAAGAATATCGTGTCGTGGAACTCCATGATATCGAGCTCGGCCAAGAACGGCGATGTTTTTGAGGCCAGGAAGCTGTTCGATCAAATGCCGAAGAGGAATGACGTATCATGGACGAGCATGATCACGGGGTATGCACAAAATGGGTACTTTGATGAGACACTCGCATTGTTTCACGATATGACTTCGGCTGGAATGAAGCCCAATGAGATGGCGGCCGTCAGCGTGCTGTCGGCTTGTGCCAATTTGGGAGCTTTGGGGCTTGGGAAAAAATTGCATCAGCATTTTGATCGTGATGGTTGTGGTCTGGATTTGTTCATAGGTAGCGCTCTTGTTGACATGTACTCGAAGTGTGGTGTGGTTGACCAGGCTGCCGCAGTCTTCAGAAGGATGCCGAAGAAGAATGTTGTTGCCTACAGTTCAATGATCATGGGATTGGCAATGAATGGGAGATGCATTGAGGCCTTACGGGTCTTTGATGGCATGAGAAAACAAGGCATTCCGCCCAATGATATAACCTTAGTTGGTGTTCTCTGTGCCTGCTGTCATGGTGGTTTGGTGGATGAGGGTCGGCAATATTTTGAATCGATGGAGCAAGTTTACTCTTTAGTCCCCAAGCTCCAGCACTATGCTTGTATGGTTGATCTGCTTGGCCGAGCTGGCCTTGTCAAAGAGGCCTATCAAATTATCAAAGAGATGCCCATTGATCCAGATGTTGTTGTTTGGGGAGCATTGCTTGGTGCATGTAGGATACATGGGGAGTTTGAGCTTGGGAAGTATGTTGCATTGCAGATCTTGGAGCTGGATCCTCAACACTCAGGCTGTCTTGTGTTCCTGTCCACTGCTTGTGCTAGAATCAGGGACTGGACTGGAGTGAAAAAGATAACCAAGAGGATGGGTAGTTCAGGGACAAAGAAGATCCCAGGAAAAAGTTGGATAGAGGTAAACAGTGTTGTCCACCAATTCTTTGCTGGGGATAAATCACATCCTCAGAGTGACAAGATCTACATGAAGCTGGCTGAATTGGGTAGGTTACTAGAGCTTGAGGGTTACTGCCCTAATGTGGAGTCTGTGGTCTGTGATGTAGAAGAGGAAGATAAGGAACAGGCGCTGTATGTCCACAGTGAGAAGATAGCAATTGCCTTTGGGTTGATCAGCACACCTGAAGGCACTGACATTAGGATTGTAAAGAACCTTCGGGTGTGCAGTGATTGCCACTCTTCTATAAAGCTTATATCCAAGATTGTCGGAAGAGACATAATACTTAGGGATAGCAATCGTTTTCACCATTTTTCTGGTGGCACATGCTCTTGTAAAGATTACTGGTGAGAAACACGTTGAACCAAAATTTCGGTGTGCAACATAAGCTGTGAAAATTAACATCTTATGCACTGTATCTCAGCTGTCTGGCCGTTGTTGAACCTAATTTGAGTGAATGGTGTGTCTGAAAGCAGCACTAATCTCAGTTACTTAGAGAAAGAGGCAGGTTGTGGAGAGATTACCTAGAGATGAATGTTGATTAAACTGCCTTTATGAGTGTGTGGTAAGCAAAGAAGGTCTGAAGGAGAATGGGAGATCACAACACGCCGAATGCCTCCACCTTGCTGCTGTGATTTGTTCAAATTAAATTTCTCAATACCGAGGTTCATAGCACTGGTCTTATATATGGTTTAGATGCATGATTGTTGATTTCAACAAGCTGCCATGATGGGTAGCTCCAGCAACTTACAGTGCTCAAATTGTAGAAATGGCATGCTCCATGGAAAATTGATTTATGGCCTGAGTTTGACGTGGTGCTGTTGAGGGTGGCTTTTCCATCACCTTCGATGAGTCGATAAGGTTAAATAAGTCTTTTTTCTTGTTCATACTCAAAGCTCTGAATTTATCAGTTATACTTGACGATGGATATGAGGGGAAAAGGTTTTGCCTTTTGTCTCTCTGTGTTGAATTGCTGACTAGACAAACCAAGATCTTACTGAAAGAAATAGGTAAGGCTGTATCCTATGCAACGAGGGAGAAACTTAAAGAAAGAGTTGAGTAGAAACGAAGGAACATTAGCAAAACGTGATTCTAGTATCTTCTGATTGGGGAATATCTGTTATCTCCTTCAGAAAACAGCATGCATTCTTGTAGAAGATCGTGTGTTACTGACAATGTGAATTCTACGGTTCCCTTCGGTTATTTATGAATCATACTGCTTCAATATATACGCCATTATCTATGTCATTCGAGCAAACATTCCTTAATTTTTGAAGTTTGTGAGCTGCAATATTCATGAAGAGTTCCTTATCTAATCAATAAGATCCTGGTTCACGAAGCATGACGATGATATCTCTCTATGTCCTAATCAAAACCAAGAAAGAACCATGCACATCTCCAAAATATGTTCTATTCTATTATATACTCCAACATATCTTATGTTGTCATAAGTAACCCATAATAAAATCATATCCCGTCAAGTATAGGCCTACCCGGATTTATAGTTTGCATGCATGCTAGTTTCTTATGTCCTTGGGACCCCGTGTAAGATTAAAAAAACATATCAATTTAAAATTGGAGGATGCTGTAGCGGCCCGGTCTAGATGTCCAGAGCCGAGTTGAGAGGATCGTGTCTGAAGCTCCGGACCATCAATGATCAAGGCAAGAAACGAGCTGAGGTCGATCTTTAGCGGTTCTCCTTCGTTGTCTGGTCTGACCTACACGGGTTGATAACAAAGTGTGTATCCATGGTAAACCCTTTGACGGCAGGGTTCACTAACTTGGTGGTCCGTGTCAGATTAGATTTTTCTTGATTTGGTATGGTATGCATAAGTCGTAATCGACTCAATTTGACTCAGGTTGAGTCGACGGCTCTCCTTCCCTGCTCTGTTCCTGCAAGAAGCACCTTTGTTGTCGCCCTCCATCATCTCTCCCTCTCCCCTTCTCTCAATAGTCTCCCCTTCGGCCTTAAAGAGATGAGATCTCGTGTAAAGTTGTTGACCGTCAGATTTAGAGTAATCTCAAGTCGCAGTCATCTTAGAACGGAGTTCTGCAAAAGGAGAGAAGCGATCAGGGGGCTCGGGATGGTTATCTCGGAGAAAATCTTCCAATTCTTAAGTCAGTAAAGATAAGAGCGGGGTGCGAAAAGAAGGCAAAAGAGATGTAAGACACAAGACTACTCTTTACCAATTGAAGTAGTTAGAATTGGTTTACCTTTCTTGAGGGATTCCTTGGGTTTATATATCTACAAGCTCTCTCTTCCGAGTAGAGGGAAGCGTGAGAGTCTAGGGGGCGTTATGTCCGTGATAGGAACTCTTACCGTTCAGGGACTCTTGCTCTCCCCTTATCCTCTTGGATTTCCCTCTCTCATATGGTAGCGTAACATTCGTTTATACTTATTAGGGATAAGTGCTTAACTGCGAGGAATTCGCTCTCGCTCATTAAGGAGTCTTAACGACGGGATGATCTTTGAGAGATAAGGGATATTCCCTGCTTAGGCAGGGAGTCTTGGGGGACATCTCTGAGGGCGCTTCTTATCCACCTTTGGATGGCTCGATCCAATTGACGCCTAGGCTTTTTCCGACCGTTGGTAGGCCTCCGTTCGGGCGACCGAGCCAAGGCTCGGTGGGCCTTGTTGGACCTTTTACCGTGGGTCCTATAGCAAGTGGGTCTTAATGGGGCTATCATTTACTGGGCCGCGCACGTCTCTATAGCCCTTTGGACTGTGAAATGTTGGGCCACAAATCTCTCCCTCTCTAGGCCCTCTCCCTTCCCTGGACACCAATGGTCACCACCCCACACAAACTGCGTTAGGGCCACCCCCTTCGTCAAGGGGTCACTATTCCACCTCTCCCCCTTGCTATCGACCCCCTCACTCCAGGCGAGTCCTTGTTCAAGGCTTCAAGTACCACTTCACCAAGGGCTTTGACGGGTTCCTATATTATGATGGGTTGCGTGTAGGGCTGTCAATGGGCCGAGCCCGGGCCGGACTTAGGTCGGCCCGGCCCGGGCCCGACTTATCGAGAGTAAGGCCCGAGCCCGGCCCGGGCCCGACCTATGTCGGGCAGGGCCGGGTCGGGCCCGACATTATGTAAAAAATTCAAAGCCCGACTAAGGCGCGGCCCGGCCCGACTATTTAAATAAAATAATAAAAATAATAAAAAATAATAGATTTAATATTATAAAACTTATAATCTCATTAAATAAATTAAAATTTTGATATTAATTACATAATTTATGTGAAAAGAGAATTTTAAAATTTCTAATTAAGTAAAATAACATAAGTTTGACTAAATAATTTTTAAAATTTGAAGTGAAAATAAAAAAGGGATCGGGCCGGGCCGGCCCGCGGGCCGAACTCAAAGCCCGAGCCCGGCCTGCGAGTCTAGTCGGGCCGGGTTTTTAGGCCCGACTAAAAACTCGCGGGCCGAAAAGACCTTGCGGCCCGGCCCGAAATCTGGCAAAGCCCGCGGACCTGTCGGGCCGGCCAGGCCCATTGACAGCCCTAGTTGCGTGTGCAGGACGTAATGGACATTGTGGAGAAGCGATCGTTCTACCTCTCCAGCAAAGCTCATGTTACCCATAACTTTGAGGCCTATAGGGAGCATGGGAAAGTCAACTAGCTTGACACGGCCGATTTTGGATAGATCACGTATCAATTGCTTGAGTCGAACTGAGTTAGCAAACCATCGTTGACAGTTAAGTTAGAGCCAAGCAAAAAGTTAACAAGAGTGGGGGAGTATAGAGAGATAAAAAGATGGTTTACTAATAGTTTTGTGACCTAGGGGTTTGTGCCACTGTTCACCTTGTCTTTTTTGGGACTCTTTGCCGACTGTAGGGGAAAGGCACCCCTCGAGTTTTCTAATATGGGATTATTCTTCCTTTAGGGTCAGGTCAGGCCAGAACTTGAGCTAATAAACATTGAGCAATTTACACCTGACTCGAGAAGAGCTTCTACTCTCTAGTTGTTCCTGCTCGATTCAAGTTGGTTGAGCCAGGGACCGAGTATTAGCCCAAGAGAGGACAACATAGGATCACAGTTCACCAGTGCCATGTATGGTAAATATTTTTTGATGACGAAGAATCTAACATAGTGATACTTGAGTCTACACAGAGTGTGAGAGACCTAGGTTCAAATATGTGTATGATAAATACATTTACTAGAATTGAACAATAACGGGGAACAATGTGTGCCCCCAATTTTCATCCATTTCCCTACAATTTCATTGAATTTTCTCATTTCGTATCATTTTACCATTACCTTTTGCTAACTTTTGGTTGAGGGGTGATAGTTAAGGGGGAATGGCTGGATTGGATTTGCCATGAGTTGTGTCTTTCTTTCAACGTGTTAGCACTTGGGCCTAAAGCCCATTAACTGGGTGCCCATTAAAACAACCCATTAGAACGCGATCTAAGTCTTGCCTAGACTTGGACGGTCTGTGGCCGGTCCATACTAAGAACTCACCTGGGGTGAGATTGTGATGGATTAAGGAAGAAAAATATTTCCTCCCTTTAATATCTAAGTCAAGTTTAGACTCCATCTTGAGTGGGTCACCCTCTCTCCTAATTAGATCTAGACTCTAACATCATAATAGTAAAAAGAACTCTTCCATGGACTCTACTTCCTGGTCAGACTATTACCTCCCACACCTCTATAAATAAGAGGGTAGGGGGAGGGGAAACAAGAGAGAGACCCATATAGTTCCCTACGCCCCTGGAGAGAGAGAGAGAGAGAGAGGGAGAGAACACGATGGCCTCACTTGAGAGCAGCCTGCCATTGTCGCCGTCCTGACATGTGAGTACTAATTATTATTAAAAATAAAAATATTAAATAATAGTCTCATTAGTACTAATCATGATTAAGAAGATAAACATATTGAATATTATTCTCATTATTGTTAAATATTATTAATAAAAAATTAATTAATATCCTTATTAGTGTTAATTATCATTTAAAAATTTATTAACCATTTGTTTCATTAGTGATAATAATAATTAAAAAATTAAATGAATGATAAAATTATTAATTTTAAATATTATTAAAAAATTATTAAACAATGATCTCATTAGTGCTAATCCTCGTTATGAATAAAAAGTATTACATAATAACCTCGTTGGTGCCAATATTATTAACAAGAAAAAGTTATCAAACAATGCCCAGTTACTGTTAATCATCGTTATGAATAAAATATTAAACGTTAACTTCATTAATGCTAATCATGATTAAGAAGAAACTATTATTAAACAAATGACAAATCATTAGTGTTAAATATTATTAAAATTTATTAAATAATGATCTCATTAGTACTAATTATCATTATGAATAAAAATATTACAGAATAATCTCATTATTGTTAATCATCATTATAAATAAAAATTCTAAAGATTATCTTCATTAATGCTAATCATGATTAAATCTTCTTAATTTTAACTAAATAAAGATTAACATCATGGGCAAAATAATCTTTTTTTTCAATACTTATTCTCATTTATATCACTGTTTCGTACCAATCGAAAAAAAAGAATAATACTGTTCTTGTTCCCCTCGTATACAAGTACAAGGAGAAATTATCTTAAAATGAATTAAGCATATTCTCCCCGAAAATTATACTGATACTAGACAACATCTTTAAATCATCTTAAAAAATATATTTTTTAATTTTTTTTATGTGACACTCAAGTCTGCTCCTATTTAACTTAAGACCCATGACAAAAAAAAACTGTTGTGAACATTGTAAATTTTTTTTAGATACAATATAAAATGTTTGGTGACATAAGTCTCCCAATGAAATAGATGACGTGAGACTCACGTCATACTTTTTTTTAAAAAATAAACTGCCGCGTAGGGTGAGGCTGTGCCGAAATTGTTGCGAACGACATTTGCTACACTCCGTGTTATACAATTACGTTATATTATTTTGCAATCTTTCTTTTCATTTGTCTATATCTCCACGATATGATCGGTAGATATCATTAAATTTTGATTGACTTAATGCATGTGATGGAAGAAATATATAAAATCTAATTTAATAGAATCATATATATATATATATATATATATATATATATATTTGTGGGCACATATAAATCTTATATATATATATATACACATATCACTCATGTGTTTAATGTATCAAGATTTGTCGACTCGATGATCTGTATCGGATCAGAATCACTCTCATCCGATATGATATGCCCGAGTCGCACGTGAGTCGAGCCGATTCGATCGCCTCCCACTCCATTCGGTAGACTTTTCTTCTCTCATTCTGACGCCCTCCCACCTCGACGGCAATTTCTTCCCTCACACCGGCCCCCCCTCCACCCTGGTAGCCCACCCTGGCACCCCCACCCCACCCCCGACTGTAATGCCCCGGATTTTTTTCGGATATTTTTCGGATCATTTTAGTGGGTCTCGGAGTGTATTTTGTACTTTACACGTATTTTTCCCTTATGTGTCTTCGGAACTATGTGCAGGGCGAACTGTGACGTTCTCCGACTCCGGGACGTTACCACTGCGTTGTGCTCCTCCCGAGGATCGCAGAGGTAACTTTTCGTAATTTTTTGAATTTCTGGAATTTTCGAGTTTTTCTATATATTAACCCTTTTCTCTCTCCCCCTCTCATTCTCTCTTTCTCACTCTCTCTCATCTCTTTCTCTCCCCCTCTCCCCGGGCGGCCGACGGTGGCGGAGGAGGGCGAGGCGGCGATGGCGGGAGGCGAGGAACGAGGAACGTGTCGAGGATCGAGGGCCGCGTGTAAGATCCAGAGTTTCTGTACAAATATTAAATTTCGTAAATAGTAAATGTTGAATAGTGACTGAGGTAAATAGTAAATAGTAAATATTTTTGACTATCGTGTAAATATTTTGAAAAATGATAGTTAATTAGTAAACACCATGATAAACACTTTGGTCTCCTGTACCTGACCCTAATAAAATCATTTACATGGCTTAATCAGTGATTTAAGCCTGACTTAAAAACGCGGAAAATACTATTCACCCGAAAATATAACTACCTTGGAAAAATCTGCAAAAATCACATCTGATAGAGAGTATTTTTCTTAGCAACTTTGTCTTCTGGAGTTTCATCGGTAAAAATCAAAAACTCTCTCTATCGACTAAACCGTTGAACATTGGGTTAAATTATTATTTTAATCTTAAGATTGGGAGATTAACATTAAACCTCGTGATAAAATTCCATAAAAATCATAATCTGAAAGATCACGTCTTGATTAGCAATTTTGTCTTCTGGGTCAATTTCATTAAAAATCGTTTAGTGACATTAAATGAAGGTTTTAGTTAACAATGGCTTAATCTATGGGATTAGGCTTAGATTAAGGGTAACCTTACCTTGTGGAACACGTGAAACCGTGTTTGGGTTGGCATAAACACGTCTTAAACACTGCCAAGGGAATTGCGGCTCTGACCAGCCCGCGTGAGAAGTTTAAACACTTCTCTACAAACCTATAAATAGAGGAAGCATTCCTAAGCATTCCTCTTAAGCAACTTAAGGATTTCTTGCTGCTGTCTTGCTGCTGTGAAGCTTTGCAAGATCACTATTCATCTTCTTCCCCAAGCTTTCTCTTATTTTCATCGGTTAAGGTAGGTAACCATGGCACAAACTTGAATTCAATAAAAGGAATGATAGGGCATCATGTTAGCTTGCATATTTCATGATTTTCCATGCTTAAACCCATGAATTGAAGCCCTCATTGCCGGATTATACTTCTGTTTTCACTGTTCCCGTGTTACAAAGAAAGACGGTTCCAACCGGACCGCTTATCTCTTAGACGGCTTAGAACTGACCGCCTTCATTGCTTTAAGCGGCCCAATTTTAACCATTTCACATGAATAACGGTCAACCAGAGACCGCTTTAGAATGAAATTAGTAGTATTATCATTTTATCGTATTTTATATACACGGTTAGAAAACGACCGCTCTACATGATACACGGCCCCACTATAACCGTAGTATCCTTTTACCCTTAAAACGGCCCATAGATAACCGTTTTACAGCCAGTAGGTTTAACGGCCCACTGTCATCCGTTTAACTTCCAGAAAACCTGATTTTTACTATTTTGACCTATTAAAAATGTTAATTAGTAAAATTTGACAATCCATATAAATAACAGATAATGACATGAGTAAATTTCTGTTATTTGTAATATCTATTTTGATAAATTGTTTAAAGTGGAAACTATTGTAATTCACTTGTAACTTTGGATAAATTGGTTAATTACCATAGGTAATTTCTGTAAATTACTGTAAATCAAAATATTACTGGCCGACTTATGGCAAGTCTTTGGCCAATTAACCGGACACTCTATCCGGTAAACTTCACATTTTTTTACCGTGAGACATTTTTACCGTGGTAAATTACGGTTACATCATAACTATCGTTTTAACTTGATAAATTGACCAATTACCCTTGGATAACCTTCGGTCATATTTGAGCCCGGAATTGACCAATGGACATTAAACTGAAATTAGTTGGTTTAATTGTTATTGGCAACCCGGTAACTACTTTGCATAAATTATCTTATAATTAGATATTATCGTTATACTTAATACGGATTCTCTTGAACCGTATTTCTTAAAAATACGACCCGAGTGGTTCGTATATTCGTTCTTCAGAACTTACTTCTCTCTCTCGAACGGCTTACTGTCAACCGTTCATTCTTGACCCCGTGACTCGTTACTCATGAGAGTACGGCCCGGTGTTCGCCGTACGACTACCTTGTTTTGGGTTTTCGTCATGTTTATACTCTTGAATCAGAGGAGACAAGTGTCGTCCTTTACATCTTATACCTGACAGAAATTCATCTGATTATATTGGCCATAATTGACTATGTCTAGACGGGGTGTAATATCCCGGACCTTTCGGATCCTTCTTCATGGGTCCCGGATCTAGTTTTCGGAGTGTCCGGCTCCGTTGTGTCCGAAATTTCGTTTCGGACATCTTTCGTGTTCGGATCGGCGCGATCCGGAGTCGTTTCGGAGGCCCGGAGGCGTTCCGCGGCTTTTTCCGCGTGTGTTTTCCGATTTCCGGTGTGTGTTTCGGCTTTTTCTTCGGACGCTCGCTGCGGGCGAACCGGGCAGTTCCCCGAGGCACGAGTGGTACCGTTGCGATCGGTGCGTTCCGAGGATTCCGGAAATGTATTTTTCTAATTTTCGGTATTTTTCCGAAAAATCGGATTTTCTATATATTCCCATTTTCTTTTCTTTTCTTTTTCTTCTTTTCTCTTTTCTTCTTCTTCCTTCCTCTCTCTCCCTCACGCGACCGTGGCCGGCTCTCTCCCTCCTTCTCTCCCGTTCGACCGTGCCGACCCCCGTTCCGGCTGCAGACGGCGGCGGTGCGACGGCGCGAGGACGTGGGTGACGTGGTGGCGATCGTGCGGGCATACGGCGAGCGTGGGAGGCGTGGAGAGGCGAGATTCTAGCGGCGTTCTTCGCGACTTCGAGCTCGGATCGGAGCGTTTCGTCGCGGACCGGAGGTAGGGTGACGTTCCTTAGCCTCATGTCTTCCTTCCCCGTGAGTTTCAGCTCGAGACGAGGTCGAGAGGGGTTTATTTTGAGCCGGGAAGGGTCGATCATGCCGCGGGGTGAGTTCGTCCGATCCATCGTTTTGAGCCCCGATTTCACGGTTTAAGGGCGTAGGAGCATGCTAGGGGGCTTGGGGGTTCTTCTCTCGCCATTTCCCCCTCCGTGGGGTTTGTTTTGAGGCCGATTGGGCGATTCCGGTGAGGTTCGCCATTTTCTCGCCGGTGAGCGATGTGCGGTCGAACCAGTGGCCGCACAACCCCTATGCGGTTCCGTTCGGACCGTTCATCGGCTCGGCGCGCTTTGGGTGAGGCTTGGCGCGCAGTGGGCTTGGGCGGTCTATCGTGGGACCGCATATCCTAATGTGCGGCCCCACAGCTACCGCCCAACCCCAAGGGTTTTGACCGTTGGTTGTGACCGTTGTGCAGTGCTCTGGGATGTGCGGCCAGGAGCTGACCGCATAACCCCTTGCACGGCCAGGTGCTGGCCGTACATCCCCTAGCGCTATGGTTGGATGTGCGGTCTGGCCCTGACCGCACAACACCTGAACGGCTAAGCCGTAGCCGCCCTTCCCCAAGTGCGGCTAAGGACTAACCGTCCAGGCTTTTTACCGTTGGGAGACGAGCGGCCAGTAGGTGACCGTTCCTCACCCACGTGCGGTCAAGAGTTGGCCGCACATCTGTTTGAACGGTCCTGTGTTGGCCGTTTATCCGTCGTTTGGACCCTGGGTGGAACGGTCCTGATATGACCGTTCTAATCCTTGTGCGGTCCCTGTGTGACCGCACATCCCTGAGCGGCCCAGTGTGGACCGTTCAAGGGTACGGGTTGCGTCGGTGTGTCTCTCGTCGTACAGAGTGTACCGGGAGATGTTGTTGGCAGCTGGTCACCGTGCGTCGGTGTTGGTACAAGGAGCGTTCCTCGTACCTGCGGTTGCACCGTTGTTTTCCGAGACTTGAGAGTCTACTCCTTCTGTGACCCTCCACTAGTCGTAGCCTACTAGTACGCGTGTGCTAGTCGCACCAGGGAGTGGTGTACGGGCTGACCTTTAGAGACGGTTTGTGGACCGGTTACCGTTGGGCCCCACGTCTTGCAGCCAGAGTCCGGCTGAGGGGAAAACCGGTCAGAGGGCCAGACCAGGGACGCGCGGTCTGTGTGTGCACACGTGGTTGGGGGCGGTTGGACCCACGTCGACGGGCGTGACCCCAGCTAGTCACTTGTTGTAGTTACTTGTACGGTGTTTGCGCCTCGGGTAGGACCTACCATGTCAGGCGGTTCACCTGCGGTGCGGTGTAAGACGTCAGGGGACGCTACCGGCTGTGCTTCTAGTGGGTGGTACTCCTGTTGAGTACGGAGTGTCAGACTGTCAGTCGTGTGTTTCCGACCTTCGGGTTTTGACGATTCGACCGTTGAGTTTCGGTCTTCTCGTACCGTGGCACGTGTGTCGGTTTGCGTGCCATTAGGGTCTAGTTCTGTAGAGTACAGGGCTTTCCTTTCCGAGGTACCTTTCTACCGCTAGGGTAGTGGTTTCTCGTTTTACGAGGTAGGGTTCGAGTGATCCCTACTGAGTCTTGTTCCGAGACTCATTCCCTGCGTGTTTTCACCGTGTTTCAGGTGAGGCGCCACCTTCGGGGAGCGTGTCAGGAGCGCAGCGGAAGCGTGGTGCGGGTGCCCAGAGGTAGTGCCAGAGGTCAGAGCCGGGGGATGCCCCGTGTAGCTGTACTTTTCTTTCTTGTCACTGTACTAGTCGTGGACTACTGTTGCTGTTGTTGTTATTTTATTGTGGACCATGTAAAATGTTAATTCGTTTCCTGCTTAATATCATAACTGTTTAATTTCTGCAATTATTTGTGATGCTTATGTAGTTTCCACACCATCCTTTTAACCCTTCCGAGTCTTCGGGCTCGTGGGTGGCGGTGCGAGTCTCGGGTTATCGGGCCTTCCCGGTAATCGGATTCTCGGGTCGTTACACGGGGGATCGGTGATCCAATTGAAATGAAATGCTGACGCATCATAAGGGCCCAGTCTGGTCCTGGGGAGAGCGCCCGAAAAGATATTGAGCCCATTGGGATGTTTATGACAAGGGTGAGGCATTGCACCCGAATACTTGACTTGACTTGTTACGTCTATGACAAACTCTTGATACTCGACTCGTGTGTATTTACTTGGTTACATGTGTAACATATTGCTGGCCAAATTCTCTATTGTACTTTACTTGTTCACTACTTGATAAATTGCTATATTTCTTGACCTTGCAAGATATTCTATCGTCATTCTTTATTTACTGCATTTCATATAAATTGGAAATCAATAGTTAATTACTTAAACCTGTTTGTGGTTATCTACTGAGCGTGTTTAGCTCACTCCTACTGTTTCCCCTCTTTCTAGGTGACGAACTTGTCGGGGATGGACTGGAGTGATATCGAGAGATAGTTTTAGTTTATTGAGTCAGTTTGTACCCTTAGCATTAGTGAGAGATTGTTCTAGCATTTTACTTATTATTTGGTTGTAGTCGTTCTACCCAGTGTACTCAACCTTATTTCAATAAAACTCTGATTATTACTTTTCCAACCTTTAGTGCAATGGATTGCAATGGTTCGGAATTATATATTGCTCGCTTGCCTCTAACCGTACGTCCCGAGATTCCGCATCGGGGCGTGACACCGCGGGTTTGTGGAGCGACGAGGGTTTCGGGGCGTTTTCTTCGTGGATCGACGTCCACGGCGCGTCGTTTCTTCGGTGGAGGTAGGGAGATGGTGTAAGGTTTCGCACAGCACTATCGGGCAACGCAGCGGATAACAAAAATTCATTTGCCCGATTCCGGTGTTATGGAAAGCTTAATCTGTGCTCTAATCGGTGTTTCTAAGACCCTAATTATGGGTTGCGTGTTTCACCTTGCACGGAACGACGCTGTCCGCGATGCTCGATGCATAATATCGAGCCGCACAGCTGTACGGCCTCTAGAGCAGATCCACACGGACCCTTGCGCAGCGACGGTACCTCCACGGCACGACCTTCCCCGGCCCTTTTTCACCTTCTGTAGAAAGAGAGCAAGAGGGAGGAAAGGGAGGAGCTAATCCTCCTCTTAAGCCTTAATGCTTGCTTTGCCTAAGAGTTGGAAGATGAAGCTCGAATGAGCTTCACGTAGGATCTATATATAGAGTTTAGGCTTATTAGAAAAGGGCTCCAAAAGACCGAAACTGTATATATGTCCTATCTCATATTATACATATGTATTAAGCTCCATTTACACTCCTTTCCAAAAGGAATTAAATAGAAATAATACATACATTTGTATAATAATAATCCGTCACCCAAGAATCCATTGTGTGTGATCCTCTAGGCCCATAGTCACTCTAGTTTAAGGCCCATTAACTTCTAATTTCCAATTAGAAGTAAATTAAACGTATTATTCGCTTCTACTAGAGCCGAATAATAGTTTAATTCATTCCGAACCTTCGATCACGTTGGGTCAAGCAAATCCGCGTGATCCTAGAGGACGCCGGGTTTAAACCAGCCTGTCTGGTACCTGTAAGTCCACAGTTACAGCATCGATATAATCCCTCGCTCCTTCTATGAGTCTGGTACGATCAAGGGCATGGTTTCTGTCAAACCACATGATCGTGCCATTTGACTATGACCTCCTTAAAGTGTATGACGTCCGTTCTAAACGAACTCATACGACCCTGGCCAGGGATTTAACGGAGCGTCAATGTCATGACTCATTAACTGTCTGATATATACCCGACAGTGAGCGATCCCTTCTTGACTATTGACGATCTTCACACGTATCCTGGAGTGGATAATGACTCGACAACTCATGACTTATGGTTAAAGTCACTTAGCTAAGTAATTAAACCATTCTAGTCCTCGTGTAAGATCCGATCAATGTCTCAGGTCAAAGGACCAACGATGCTACTAAGACCGTTGGATCTTCAGTTGACATTAGATATAATCAACCATCTGAAGATCCAATAGCGGATCATTTCAGTGCACATCCTCCAAGGACATACACCTACACATATGTGTTGGTGCCCCGCACCAATGACCATGAGACTGATCACTCACACATCATGTGTACTGGTTTAATAGGTAATCAAAGTCCCCGAGTGATTACCCTCCAACCATGAACAGTTTAAGGTATGTGTTCATGTAAAGTCAGTCTCATAATCGAGATCCCATCTCGAGTTGACTTTACAACCACATATCCTAGGGATAACGTAAAGTAACACAATCGCATATTTACGCTCAAATATCACTTTATTAATAATGAACAAGATCGTACATATATCGGGTCTACCCGATCCTAAATTAGCCTGTAGCACACTAACACTAACAGATGGACCCCCAGCTCGTGCGCTTCCTTTCCCGTAAGTTTTGTAGGCTACGGTGAGCCGGGCGGGTTTATTTAAGCGGTTTGGGGAAAATCCATGTTTTTGGGGTTGAGCGTCGATCTGCTGTTTCATTGCGTTTTTGGCCGATCCGAGGCCATAGATGTATGCTAGGGGTTATTTGGGGGCTTCCCCCTTATTTTCCCCCTCTCCTGTGGAGGTATGGCGGCGTGGGACGATTTTTGGGTCGTTTCCCGCCGTAGCGTTCTCGGGACGGTGTGACGATCCTTCCAGTGACCGTCACAGTCTGTAACGCCCCAGGGTGGGTGCATTACGTGCTGTGGCGTCCCAAGGAGGGAGCGTCAAATGGTCCTGTTCTGTCGGCAGGGCGTCGGTTGCTCTGGCGGTCTTACGATAAACCGCCAGAGAGTGTGACGCGCCTGGGTTCGACCGCTACGTCTGTTTTCATGTTTTCGGACCGTTGGGGTCACGAGTCTCTGACACGCCTAGGTAGGACCGTCAGAGCACTGTGACGCCCCTGAATGGGAGCGTCAGAGCTGACGCAGCCCATTCTTCTGACGCGCCTAGGTAGGACCGTCAGTGGCTGTGATGCCCCGAGGGGTGTGCGTCACAACCTGTTTCGTTCTGTCTTCTAACGCACCAGGCTTGGTCCGTTAGAGACTGTGACGCCCCAGGGTGGGTGCGTCACAGTCAGTGTTGCCCCTCTCGCGTGACGCTCTTGTGTTGGACCGTTAGAGTGCTGTGACGGTCTAGCCTTGGACCGTTACAGATGTGACGGCCCAAAGGTAGACCGCCAGGCACTGTGTTGTGCCGAAGTGGTCTTTTGTGCTTGCCGCGATCGTTTCACGTTGTGTAGGTCCCTAATCGACCCGGTTGCGACCCAGTGGTCGACTTGCGGTCTCGTGAATGTCCCAGACACCCGGAGGATTCTGTGTCCGTGTTTTGAGGGTGTCGGGAGGACCGTGTTGTTAGTGTTGGTGTGCTACAGGCCAATTTCAGGTCGGGTAGGCCCAATAGTTGTACGATCTTGTTCATTATTAATAAAGTGGTATTTGAGCGTAAATATGCGATTGTGTTACTTTACGTTGTCCCTAGGATATGTGGTTGTAAAGTCAGCTCGAGATGGGATCTCGAACATGAGATTGACTTTACATGTACACATACCTTAAACTGTTCCTGGTTGGAGGGTAATCACTCGGGGACTTTGATTACCTATTAAACCAGTACACATGATGTGTCAGTGACCAGTCTCATGATCATTGGTGCAGGACACCAACACATATGTGTAGGTGTATGTCCTTGGAGGATGTACACTGAACTGATCCGCTATTGGATCTTCAGATGGTTGATTATACCTAATGTCAACTGAAGATCTAACTGTCTCAGTAGCATCGTTGGTCCTTTGACCTGAGACATTGATCGGATCTTACACGAGGACTGGAATAGTTTAATTACTTGGCTAAGTGACTTTAACCATAAGTCATGAGTTGCCGAGTCGTTAACCACTCCAGGATACGTGTGAAGATCGTCAATGGTCAAGAAGGGATCGCTCACTGTCGGGTATATATCAGACAGTTAATGGGTCATGATATTGACGCTCCATTAAATCCCTGGCCAGGGTCGTATGAGTTCGTTTAGGACGGACGTCATACACTTTAAGGAGGTCATAGTCAAATGGCACGATCATGGGGTTTGACAGAAACCGTACCCTCGATCGTACCAGACTCATAGAATGAGTGAGGGATTATATCGATGCGGTAACTGTGGACTTACAGGTACCAGACATGCTGGTTTAAACCCGGGGTCCTCTAGGATCACGCGGATTTGCTTGACCCAAAGTGATCAAAGGTTCGGAATAAATTAAACTATTGTTCGGCTCTAGTAGAAGCGAAGAATACGTTTAATTTACTTCTAATTAAGAATTAGAAGTTAATGGACCTTAAACTAGAGTGACTGTGGGCCTAGAGGATCACACACAATGGATTCTTGGGTGACGGATTATTATTATACAAGTGTATGTATTAATTCCTTTTAATTCCTTTTGGAAAGGAGTGTAAATGGAGCTTAATACATATGTATAATAGTGGATAGGACATATATACAGTTTCGGTCTTTTAGAACCCTTTTCTAATAAACCTAAACTCTATATATAGTCACCTACGTGATGCTCTTTCGAGCCTTCACTTCTTCCAACCTCTTAAGCTTAAGCAAGCACATGAGCTTAAGAGGAGGATTAGCCTCCCCTCTTTCTCCCCTTTGCGCTCTCTCTCTCCAAAAGGTGATAGAGTCGGGGAAAGTTGCGCCGGGGAGGTACCGTCGCTGCGCAAGGGTCCGTGTGGATCTGCTCTAGAGGCCGTACAGCTGTGCGGCTCGGTTTCTCTGCATCGGACTTAGCGGACAGCGTCGTTCCGCGCAAGGTGAAACACGCAACCCGTAATTAGGGTCTTAGAAACACCGATTAGAGCACAGATTAAGCTTTCCATAACACCGGGATCGGGCAAATGAAATTTTTGTTATCCGCTGCGTCGCCCGTAGGTACTGTGCAAAACTTTACACGTGTTACCTCGTTTAGCGTGCCCATGGGTTTGAGAGTCCAGGTGACTCCTCGTGTGCCAGGCTTTTGTGTTACGCTTGACCGAGTCACCATGTATCGGTGTGTGTGGTGGGGTCTCCCACGCATGCCGTGAGCTTTCCTGAAAGGTGATTCCCCAGTGGGCCATGTGTTTGGCCTTGGACTACGAGTCCAGTTATCGGCGTGACAGCTTGTGCGTTGCCCTGGGAATTGTGTTTTTGTGCTTTCCGTGTGGGCCATGAGTAAAGCCTTGGATTGGGAGTCCAGTTGCCCAGCCTAGGGCTGGAGGGTTCCCACTTTTCTCTGAGAGTGGGATTCGATTTGGCGGCCTGTGAGCTACCTTGGGAACCGCGCTTCTGCGTTTCTGCGTGGCCGGGTGAGTGGCCCGTGGAATGTGAGTCACGTTTCTTCTCCGACTGTGGTCACCATGCGACGGTGCTAGTACGTGGGACGGTCCCCGTACTTCGTCGGGTTTGGACGTTATTTTTCGTTGACTTGAGAGTTTACTCCTTCAGTGACCCTCCACTAGTCGTAGCCTACAAGTACGCGTGTGCTGGTCCCACTTGGGAGTAGGTGGACGGGCTTACACTGAGGATGATTTTTAGACTGGTTTCCGTCAGGCCCCACGTCTTGCAGCCAGAGTCCGGCTGAGAGGAAAATCAGTTAGAGGCCAGATCTGGGACGTATGGTCTGTGTGTGCACACGTGGTTGGGGGCGGTTGCACTCACGTCGACGGGCGTGACCCCAGCTAGTCACTTGCTTTGTGGTTACTTGTTTGGTGTCCGTGCCTCTGGTAGGCGCTACCACGTCAGGCAGTTCACCTGCGGTGTGGTGTAAGACGTCAGGGGACGCTACCGAATGTGCTTCTAGTGGGAGGTTCTCTTGTCGAGTCGGGAGTGACAGACTGTCAGTTTCCGTGACTTCGACCTTCGGGTTTTCGGTCGTGTTGACCGTTGAGTCCAGGTTGTTTCGCCGTGACGTGTGTGTCGGTTTTCGCGCCGTGAGACTGGTGCTAGTAACTTTACCGAGGTTGCGTCTTGTTGTGTGGTACCTGTGACCAGGTGGTCAGGGTTACACCTTGGACGGCGTGTCTAGGTTGGCCGTGTCCTGGGAGACATGCCTTTACGGCGTGGTTGCCGTGGGTTTTTACTTCGGTAAGTGGTACTAGTGTAGTTCGGTAGCCCCCGACCGTGAGATCGGGGTGTATTTTTGGTACATTAGTAGTAGATGTAGTGCCGAGTTTTGACCGGCCACCAGTTCGCTGTTCCTGCTGTCGTTGTAGTTTTCCTTTCCGCTACCGCCATTGTTTCCGGTTGGGGTTCCGCGGGATCCCTGCTGAGTCTCTGTTTTGGAGACTCATTCCCTACTTTTCAGGTGTGACGGTTCTTCCTCGAGGTTCGAGGGTGCGGTACGGAGGTTCTCAGTCGCCAGCTCGCCGGGCCGAGTGTTCACTCGGCATGTGGTACGTTTTACTGCTTTAGACTGTACTTTCTGTTGGACTGGACTCTACTATTGTAGTAGTAGTTATTTATTTTTGTTAATTGTTGAATTGTCCTGTTTTACTTCCTATTTCTTTGTGCCTCCACACTCCTTTTTAACCCTTCCGAGTCTTCGGGCTCGTGGGTGTGGATGGGCATTAATCCCACACAAAATCACAAGAGAATAAATGATGTGAAAAAAAAACAAGGGGGAGAATAATGATGATTAATACATAAATAAGGGGAAAAAAGCTTGCACGTGGTGCAAAAATGGAGGTGTGATCGCCAGAGGGGTTACCTCAATAATAATAAAAAGAGATCGCGAATACCTGGTGAAGATTGGAACGCGGGATGATGTGAAGTTCCTTCCTCCTTCAATCGGTCGGCCGATGAAGAGAGTTCTTCAATTTATTACCCTTGCAAAAAAAAACACAAACACCAATAAAGAAATTGAATTAGAACATGGTGAGTGTAACATCAAATTCTTAATAGGAGGATGAGCATGAAAGATATGATGAAGAACACACCTTAAGGGTGTTGGCCCTTAAACCCCTATGCAAAAGGGTATGGGAGATATGATGAATGATATGCAAATATAAATAAGGGGAAAGAGTGCAAGAGTGCACTGTGGGGGAGCTCAACACGGTTGAAAATAAAGGATTAACAATAATGATGCATGCATGCATATGAATAATGATAGTAAAAGAGGAATAAAAATAAAGAAGAAGGAGCCTGTGCGTTGGCTTTGATGCTCGATGGGGAGAGGACTTCCAATAGGATGAAGAGATGAAGTGAACCGTGGAGAAGCCTCTCCTTCAGCCACAGCAACAGCAACCTGCGAAGAAGGAAAGAAAGAAAAGAAAACAGAAGAAAGAAGAAAGAAAAATAGAAGAAAAACATAAGAAGAAAAAGAACCGAGGGAGGAAGCAGAGAAAATCCAATCCAACCATTTAACAGAGCTGCATAAGCTCTACATATAGGTTGAATCAAAGTATAGAAGGATTAGAATGGGCAAGAGTCCAACAAGGGAAAGATAAGACTGGGCAAGAGCCCAAACGAAGTAGGGACTCTCTGGGGAAAGGCTGCGTTCGTTCGGAACACAAAACTGAAACACGACCTGGATAAGGTCGTCAATTCAAGAATTGACGACTTACCAGAAGGCGTTATTAAAAACACGACTTAGATCAGGACGTTAATTCAAAATATTCAAAATAGGGCTATTTTTCATTTCTCAATATTATTTTCCTATTTTTTAGGTGGAGGTGCATCACATTGTGCTGATTCCAAAGACTATTTTTGCGTATTTTTCTGACACCCGAAAGTCCACCAAATCACCTCTGGAATGAGGTTGAAAATAATATTAAAATAATTAATTGGAAAGTGACGCCCGTGCCATAGGTCGTTAATTCAATTTTTTTTAATTTTTATTTTATTTAAAATAAAGGTAATGTCCTATTCTTGGTCGTTAATTCTAAAAAATTACAAAAAAACTTCAGAAAATTCTAGAAAAATGGGAAATTGAGAGAAATGGACGCCCTCACTATATGTCGTTAATTTTCTTTTATTTTCTTTTAATTTTATTAAAAAGAAATGACGCCCCTCTTCAAGTCGTTAATTTCGAAAAATTCATAAAAATAGAGAAAAATATCCAAAAAATTCAAAAAAATCTAGAAAAATAGAAAAAAATAAGAAAAGGGAGAAAAAAAGGGAGAAATCTAAGAAAAGTGAGAAAAACCACTCAAACAAAGATAATTTGATGGTCAAATTGGGGCATTACAAGGCAATATGAGATGTGCTCACAGTAACGTCAATTTTGGCGTGTCTACAGCTGCCCCGCCTTGGCGTCTGCTTTGCAAGGGAGCAGAGCAAACTGAAAAGTAGATGCCAAGGTGTGATGTGACACGCAATCAACATCACTTGATGAGAATGAAATCAAAAGCTCGAGATGAAGCAATCTCGAGAAATTCAATGAAATCAACGATGTTTGGATAAAAGGGGGAGTGTGCACGCGGGCACGAAGGAGATAAAAGAATGATCAACTTCCAGCGCGGTGGAAGTACCCCAGGTCACAAACCTGTAGGTTTCACCATTGGGGAGCGGTTACCAGCCAATGTGGACGTGCTACAGCCAAGGTGGATCAAAGGGAAAAATGATTAAAATGAGATGATAGAAATCCAAACAAGGAGCTTCCGAGAAAATGACCCAAAACAGCAGCAAGGCGAACTGAGGATTCCATCAGCAACGAATATCTCATATCTTGGAAGATTAAGATCAATTTGACTCTCCAAATCAGCTTATCAGAATGATTTCCAACGTTAATTCAAAGTCCTATATGAATGCATGCTGGGTTTAAAAGGAAAAATTAAATCAAACGAAAATATAAGATACTCAAGGATAATATTGTTAAGCTATCCAGACTGAGTCAAGAAAACCATTCTGCGAGCTGATACTAAGCCGAAGCCCGTTTATCCGCGCACCAACTCGCAAAAGGGAACCATCGTCCCCAGTCTTAGACGGCTCAACGGCCTATCCGTATGACTAAGACTCCTCTGGAATCATCATTGTTTTTGATGAAGGGGAACTCAAATTCCAGATTTACCAAAGCCACAAGGTCCTTGATATAATCTAATAGGGTATGTATCATATAGTAAAATGCATATAGGGAGATGGTGATAGCAATGAGCATGGGGGAACTCAGAAATGAGGTGCAAGCACCGTGGGTCATGGATGTTGATGATGCCCAGTCAGTGGGACCAAGAGCTTCTTATCCTGCGCTCAAAGATTCATCAGTCAAGATATAAATAATAAGCAATGAATAAGGCATTTAAGCATAGTCATCAAAGCATATCATCAATAACATGTATATGGCATGAATAGCACAGCAACCATCATGATTACAAATCATCATTGTTTGTTGTTTTGTCATGATGATGACAACTTGGCTAATCAAGATTTGGAGTTGAATGATCAGAATGATATAATGCCCAGTGGCAGAATTGGTCAAGAGAAATTAGCAGGAGTTGATTAAATGATTTGGAGATGAATGATAATCAGGAGATATGAGGAAATGATAATCAAAATGCCCAGGGTGGCACGTCATGAGAATATCGGGAAGAATCAATAGGTTGATAGCAATAAGTGGAGAGAGGACTCATCCCGAGGCTCTTGGTCCTTGCAAAGTTGTTCCTGTAAAAGCACCATCAGAAAAATACAATGCAATTTTTTAGATTTTGAAATATACAAATTTTTATGAGTTTTGAAAAAGATATTCAAATTTTTATGGATTTTAGAAAATATTTCAATTTTTATGAATCTTGGAAGAAATATCTGATTTTTTGCTCAGGAAATATTCAAATTTTTTTGTTTGATTTTGTAATATTCAATTTTTTTAGATTTTAGTTTAGACATAGCTAATGCAGCATCAAAGGGTGTTTAAACTATTAATTGGGGGTCCTCGTTCCTTCCCCTTTTGCTAAAAACTGCCCAAAGCTGAGCGTGCATTTAAAGGTGGCGTCCTATGACTAGCTACCCTTGATTAACGGTACCCCTACCAAGGCCATACCTGAGAAACATTCGGACTTAGAGGGAGAAGAGAAGAACAATTGGGGATAAGCTTTATGCAGGATGGGAGATGTCGGGACTCAAATTTCTTCCAAGGTGTTTCCCCTCAAAGAGGTAGTCTGTTGTGCCGGGGCTTTGTGCCTTTGATTTTTAGACCCTCGACATGCATACGACCAGGGTTTTCCCTGCGGAGACTTTGCCACTCTTGACATGCCATAATTCACAATTTTGCTTTTATCAAAATTTTGACTTGATTTTCATAATAGCCCTTTTGGCGAGATGTATATCATGAAACTCATATGAAAACTCAAATCGATTTTGGGTCAAGACTGCCCCTATTTGAGACTACTCTCGTATTGGGGATTACCGAAGTTGGTCATCTCATCTGTCAACCTCTTGCCCCTGCATTCGGCCGAGTAAAGAAGAGAAAAAGACTTTCAGAAATTCTCATGGCATGGCCAAAGTAGGGACGGTGTTTTATTAAAGGAGCCAGCTAAGGACGCCGTGAAGTGTGTGCGGTGCCCAGCTAAGGGTTGCTCTTAACAAGCAGGGAGAGAACGTTGAATTCCCAGCGCGGGGTTCTTATTAACCAAAGGTGCTGCAAAAGCAAGCCTAAAGACTCTTTTGAGATGATTTAATTAAAATAAAGGTTTAAAACACCACTTTTGATTTTGTTAAGAAGCACTTTATTTTGAAAATCATGCGTGAAGCAATGAGATAATGATATCATGAAATGAGTACTTACACCAATATGTTACCTTGCAACCTTTGTAGAAGCAGCTGTCAGAGGTGAGGTTGATCATCGTGGGATAGTCCTCTTTAGCAGTCAAAAGGATTGGAAGCAAAGGATTTGAAAGTGACTTAACAAGAAGGAGTGGTGCTAAAACCAGACTCAGACGAATAAGGAGAAAAGGAAAAGAGGCGAGGGCTAGAACTCCCTCGCTAAGGCGTGGAGACCCTGATCACATGGAACAGTCTACAGAAGAAGCGGAGAATTAGAAGGAGGAGTGAAGACTAAAGCCTCGAAAGCAGTGGGAGAAAGGGCAGATGCCCAAGGCAGTGGATGTGAGAGAAGTTGGGTCGGACCCAGGATTAGGGGGAATCAGAAGAAGAAATTGATAGATGGAAAGAGGCGGATCTGGAGGGTCCGGAAGTAAAGGAGGAGAATCGTGATAGGAGGAATCCGGGGGCTCCGGAGGGATAAAATATCGAGGGACACGGTGCCCTGGGAAGAAATAGGGAAAAAGATGATGAAAAAGGAAGAAGAAAATGAATGATGTGATATTCTGGAAGATCAGAAAGATGAATTGGAAGAAAGATGGAGGGTCCGGAGGTTCCGGAGGAATGAGATGCCGTGGGACACGGTGCCCGGGGAAGAGTGGATGAAAAGGATCAGGAAGGTACGGAGGTTCCGGAGGAATGGAATCAGAAGGGTCGGGATGCCCTGGGAGGAAGGAAAGAGAGTCCAGCGGTTCTGGAGGGGGAAGGCACCATGGGACGCGATGCCCAAGGAGAAGAGAAAGATCCGGAGGTTCCGGAGGAAGAAGACGGAAAGGGGCGCGATGCCCAAGGGATAAAGAGAGGGGTGAAAGATCCGGAGGTTCCGGAGGAATGAGAAGGGAAGGGACGCGATGCCCAAAGAAGAGGGAAATAGAATCCGGAGGTTCCGGAGGAATGAGATGCCGTGGGACACGGTGCCCGGGGAAGAGTGGATGAAAAGGATCAGGAAGGTCTGGAGGTTCCGGAAGAATAAGGTGGAAAGGGGCGCGATGCCCTGGGAGAAAGTCCGGAGGTTCCGGAAGAATAAGGTGGAAAGGGGCGCGATGCCCTGGGAGAAAGTCCGGAGAAATCCGGAGGGTCCGGATACAAGAGCTGAAAAGGGACGCGATGCCCTGAGAAGAGATTGGGGAGGGGGCAACGCCCGAGCAATGTAAGGGGACCTACAGATCCCGGGAAATTCAGAATATCCGGAGGTGCCAGAAGACGGGGAAGATACGGGTTTGGAAACCCGGGAATCAGGAGGTGTATGCAAAAAGATGGATGCGATGAATGCAGTGAATAGGCGAATGAAACAAAATGCGTGAGATGCAAAGAAGATGGAGAATGTGAAGGGTGAGAGGACGAGATCCTCCTCCTAACCCCGGGGATGGCCCATGAAGAAAAAGTGATAGAAATGGATGCGTAGAAGGTGGAACAAATAAGGGACGGCCCCTTAGCACTAAGATAACTGCCCCTCCACGGCAGTGAAAGTGTATAATCAAACGGCCCAATGGAAGAAGCTTCAATAATAAATGACAACCCCCTTGGAAGGCAAGGATCAATAATGTAAGGGAGTTGGAAAGTTGATACAGGAAGCATTGCCATGCCCATTGATTTGAACGGAATAGGAATTTGCCCCTTGTATGGAAGAATGGATTTAAGCTTTGAAAACTGGAGCAAGGGGTGCCATGCCCGGCCCTTGGATGGCATCGACACTTGGCATTCTTCTCTGAGCAATGGCGGCGACTTGGCTTCTTCGACCATGCTTGGCACAACAACCCGGATTTGCATCCGGTAAATAAATTCTGGTATCTTGAACAGCACGGTAGTGGCCAAATTCTTCTTACCCGGCTTTCGCGCATCTTCGGCACAAGTACTTTCAGAAGGCCGCCCGTTCCGAGTAGTAAAGGGGGGTGAAGCGGAGGCGGAAGGTTCCTTGGATGGTGGAGGTATAGTGGAAGGTGTTGGAGAAAGGGTGAGTGGAAGCGAAGGTTCAAACACGTCGAGCTTCCCCCTTTGCTCGGAAGCAGCAAGGGTTGGCTTGAGTGCAAAAAGGGGTGGACCTTGCTCAGGATTAGCCACGGGTAAGGGTGATAGGTTAAGTGGTGGAATAGGGGAAAGGCCTGGCAAAGCTGGTTTTGGCGTTACAGGGATAATGGACGGCTTAGGTAGCGAACAAAGAGGAGGGGTAATAGAAGGCTCGGTAGAGACCGACGTAGTGGAGGGTGATGGAGGTTCGGCGGAGGCCGGTGGAGTGGAGAGTAGTGGAGGTTTGGCGGAGGCCGATGGAATGGAGGTTAATGGTGTAAAAGGAAAGGGTTTGGTGCGCTGAAAATGTCGGACGGGGCGAGAGGTGTCAGGTATAGGGGAAGGCGCATGATGCACCGGTGTGGGTGACTGGAGTATCGACCCATCATCGTAACACCAAGTATTGGGGTGAGGAGGAGACTCATGGTGCGGCGGTATGGGTGATTGGAGTATCGACCCATCATCGTAACACCAAGAGGTCCCATAAATGGGGGTTGGATCGGGGACTGTGGCATAGTCCTGAGCATAGGGGTCTTCCGACAGTGGAGGAAGAGGATGGCGAAGGAAACTCGGAAGGGATGCCTGCGGAGCTTCATCATCGTATACCGCTTCAAGTTCTTCAATTGCCGGTTCTTCATCATCAAATTCATGTGGACACCGTAGTGGAGGCGTATATGTGGATGGAGGAAAGTAATGATGTTGCGTATGTGGAGGTGGAAGGCCATATGAATGAAGTGTGCGGATGGGTGGAGGGAGGACGGTGTCCACTTGATCGTCGAAATCTGCCGGCTGTTGCTTGCTTGAGCTGCCGATACCATAATCATCTCTCCTATCCTTCCATTCTTTCTCCATCTTAATAATATTATCTAAAGCGGCATGGAGAGGATTGACCGGAGTAGGAGGAGCCATGACCCTTCTTAATTGTTCCTCCATCAAAGTGACTTTATCAAGAAGGGTTTGTTGGAGGGGTGTAACTTGAGCAACCAAGGGTTGGCAGGGCCTTGAAGGAGGGGTAGCATAAAAAGGCCGTGGAGGGGAGTTAACGGGATGACCCGCAGAAGAACCTGGATGGGCCGGATTGTAAGAAATAAATGGGCCTCGGGGCCGTGATGGAGGAGGAATAGAAGGAGGCGGGTGTCGGACCACCCGGGGAGGAATGTGAATAGAAGAGGATGGGTAATGGGCTACCCGATTAGGATTGTGAATAGAAGAGGGAGGTGGGTGATGGGCCACCCGTGTAGGGTTGGAAGGAGGAAGAGATGAATGAGATGCACCCTCAACGGCGGCCTTAGGGGCTTGGAGTTGCTGAGGGGTGAGATGGTCTAATGCACGCAAGATTTGGGAGACCTTCTCATCGTTGGGGGGAGACGGTCCCGGAGGAGTAGTGGCTCGAAATTGAGTAAGGGGACCATGAGAATGGACATTGCCCGTGGGCCGGGTAACACCATAAGAATGAGGACGTGGTCCCTTGAAAGTATGGTGAGAATTGTTATGAAAATGTTGAAATTGAGGAGAATAAGATATGCATGGTTGTGCATCCTCATGAATTGGATTAAACATGTTGGTTTTCTTATCATGGTAAGCCATCATTCAATCAAAGTTCAAGCAAAATAATTTGCAAAGAAGCACACAAGTTGGAATGGTTACCGTTGATCTTAATTTGTTTGAACCTTGATGAATTAATGAATTTTCACAAATTGATGAAGAAGCACACAAGTTGGAACCTAGTTTTAACGTGGGTTCACTTCGGTGCCAACTAGGAACACTCTCTCACCGTGTATAGGCCAACTAACTCGGGACTTCAAAAGGGTACAACCTGCCCGGCGTCCGTGAGGGAATCCACGGGTGCGGGGACTTATGGAGGCTTGGTTTAGGAACTTCCAATCCAAAGAGACGGAATGCTCAATGGAGGGTCCTTCCTTCACCAAGGGGGTGTGTGGAATCCTAATGTAGAGAGAGGAGGTCTCCCAAACCAATGCAAATGAGTGAATGCAATGCGTGCAAGGAGATAGGCAAAACACCAATAGAGCCAAATAATCAATATAAATCAATGAAGCAGGAGTAAGCGCAGGCTCTGTGAAATCACAGGAAAGAGACGACCTGAAGAAGGTCGCTATCAACAAAAGAGACGACCGTTTGACGGTCGTGAATCACTGTGGGGGGGCCCACATGCTGGGTAAAAATGCGCCCTGATGTAAGGCGCTACAATATAAAGAGACGCCTCCGGATGAGGGCGTCAACTCTCAGGGGTACGCACGGCCAAATAAAGAAACGCCTTAGTGTGAGGCGTTATGCAATAAACAGACGCCCTGGGGAAGGGCGTAAATTTACACACAAGCAGGGCTATGATAAAAGACGCCTAACCATAAGGCGTTACACATGAAAAACACGCCCTGGGTGGGGGCGTTACACAAAAAAAAAGCGCCTCTCTGTAGGGCGTTAATTCTCTGTGTCCCCGAACGCCTCCAGCGGCCAGAAACAGCAATACACCCACGGTCACAATAAACTCAGGCAATCAAACACCACAAGAATATAGCATGCTCAACAAGTTTTATTTTTGAATAAATGGAATTTCTAAAAGAAACCAACAAACTGGCCAATCACTAATGGGGAGGGTGCTATGTGGAGCACAAAAGGGAGGCGCACCGAGGGTGCAAATAGGGGAGATGGCACACGAGGGTGCCCAAGGGAAAGGGTAATCAAAAGAAAAAGGAATGGAGTCCCACCGTGATCGCCAATTTATGGATGGGCATAAATCCCACACAAAATCACAAGAGAATAAATGATGTGAAAAAAAAATAAGGGGGAGAATAATGATGATTAATACATAAATAAGGGGGAAAAAGCTTGCACGTGGTGCAAAAATGGAGGTGTGATCGCCAGAGGGGTTACCTCAATAATAATAAAAAGAGATCACGAATACCTGGTGAAGATTGGAACGCGGGATGATGTGAAGTTCCTTCCTCCTTCTTCAATCGGCCGGCCGATGAAGAGAGTTCTTCAATTTATTACCCTTGCAAAAAAAAAACACAAACACCAATAAAGAAATTGAATTAGAATATGGTGAGTGTAGCATCAAATTCTTAATAGGAGGATGAGCATGAAAGATATGATGAAGAACACACCTTAAGGGTGTTGGCCCTTAAACCCCTATGCAAAAGGGTATGGGAGATATGATGAATGATATGCAAATATAAATAAGGGGAAAGAGTGCAAGAGTGCACTGTGGGGGAGCTCAACACGGTTGAAAATAAATGATTAACAATAATGATGCATGCATGCATATGAATAATGATAGTAAAAGAGGAATAAAAATAAAGAAGAAGGAGCCTGTGCGTTGGCTTTGATGCTCGATGGGGAGAGGACTTCCAATAGGATGAAGAGATGAGGTGAACCGTGGAGAAGTCTCTCCTTCAGCCACAGCAACAGCAACCTACGAAGAAGGAAAGAAAGAAAAGAAAACAGAAGAAAGAAGAAAGAAAAACAGAAGAAAAACAGAAGAAGAAAAAGAACCGAGGGAGGAAGCAGAGAAAATCCAATCCAACCATTTAACAGAGCTGCATAAGCTCTACATATAGGTTGAATCAAAGGATAGAAGGATTAGAACGGGCAAGAGTCCAACAAGGGAAAGATAAGACTGGGCAAGAGCCCAAACGAAGCAGGGACTCTCTGGGGAAAGGCTGCGTTCGTTCGGAACACAAAACTGAAACACGACATGGACAAGGGCGTCAATTCAAGAATTGACGACCTACCAGAAGGCGTTATTAAAAACACGACTTAGATCAGGACGTTAATTCAAAATATTCAAAATAGGGCTATTTTTCATTTCTTAATATTATTTTCCCATTTTTTAGGTGGAGGTGCATCACATTGTGCTGATTCCAAAGACTATTTTTGCGTATTTTTCTGACACCCGGAAGTCCACCAAATCACCTCTGGAATGAGGTTGAAAATAATATTAAAATAATCAATTGGAAAGTGACGCCCGTGCCATATGTCGTTAATTCAATTTTTTTTGATTTTTATTTTATTTAAAATAAAGGCAACGTCCTATTCTTGGTCGTTAATTCCAAAAAATTCTGAAAAAACTTCAGAAAATTCTAGAAAAATGGGAAATTGAGAGAAATGGACGCCCTCACTATATGTCGTTAATTTTCTTTTATTTTCTTTTAATTTTCTTAAAAAGAAATGACGCCCCTCTTCAAGTCGTTAATTCTGAAAAATTCATAAAAATAGAGAAAAATGCCCAAAAAATCCAAAAAAATCCAGAAAAATAGAAAAAAAATAAGAAAAGGGAGAAAAAAAGGGAGAAATCTAAGAAAAGTGAGAAAAACCACTCAAACAAAGGTAATTTGAGGGTCAAATTGGGGCATTACAAGGTAATATGAGATGTGCTCACAGTAACGTCAATTTTGGCGTGTCTACAGTGGGTGGCGGTTCGAGTCTCGGGTTATCGGGCCTTCCCGATAATCGGATTCTCGGGTCGTTACAGCTGGTATCAGAGTAGTGGTTGTGGACGTAGATAGGAATTCGAAATATTGCAGTGATCAGAGTCCATAAGGTCCAGTACAGTCGACAGCTGGCTTAGGGTTTTGTGTTCACTTTCCGCCTAGTTTTTCGTTTGAGAGCTCGAGTGCGCTGTGCGGCGCTGTGAAGGTGGTTGTTGTCCGCGGCTTTTGTGCCAGCATGGGGTCTAAGGATCGAGGTCGAGAGCCTTCTCCCTCATCGGTTGTGGCTCTGGTTGTGCTGCGTTGGGTAGAGGTTGCTGGCAGGCGTGAACTCGCGGTGCCGAGTGTGAGCGACGTCACGCGGTTCGGAGTTCGATGGAGCGGGGAAGAGGATGCGGAGAGCGCGCGGGCTCCTCTTTTTGTTTGTTTTGCTGTTTGTTGCAACACAGAGATGAGAGAAGAGAGAGAATGGGCCACCACGGGAGATTGCTCCGGCGGGGCGAGCGGGACGAGTATAATATAGCAAGATATGGGGTTCAAACGGCCATAGCGGGAAGTGACTCGCCGCAACCTCGGGGGGGACGGGAATGGTGCAGAAATTAAATAACAAAAATTGAAACGGCCATTGGGGAAGTGACTCGCCGCGGCCTCGAGAATATGAGCAGAATATAGCAGAATATAAAAGAGAATATAAGAACAGAGATTTAAACGGCCATTGGGGAAGTGACTCGCCGCGGCCTCGAGAATATGAGCAGAATATAACGGAATATAGAGAGAGTATAAGAACGGAAATTTAAACGGCCATTGGGGAAGTGACTCGCCGCGGCCTCGATGATATGAGCAGAATATAACAGAATATAGAGAGAATGTAAGAACGAAAATTTAAACGGCCATTGGGGAAGTGACTCGCCGCGGCCTCGATGATATGAGCAGAATATAACAGGATATAAAGAGAATATGAGAACAGAAATTTAAACGGCCATTGGGGAAGTGACTCGCCGCGGCCTCGATGATATGAACGAAATATAACAGGATATAAAGAGAATATGAGAACAGAAATTTAAACGGCCATTGGGGAAGTGACTCGCCGCAGCCTCGATGAAAAGATGTGATCGCCAGGGGCCGAAAGACCCCAAAATAAGAAAGTGATCGCGCATACCTCAAGAGCGGGAGATGGCGGTGTTGGATTGTGTGTCTTCCCTAAGTATTTTGATGATGAGCAACACTATGTTAATTGAGCTTGTTATTTTTGATCAGATATCTTGCACTTGAGTTATCCATGGTTTTATATGAAATAACTGCTAAAGAGGTAACACTTTGTGTGTTCGTTCATGTTCTGTCTTCGTGCTGTTTTTCCTCAAACATCATGTAGTTCTTGCTTCGCGTTTTCAACTCGTGTCGAATTAGCCATGTTGTCGTCTGTTTGAGTGTTGTTCTTTCACCTCGTGCAGTCTTTGGTTACAGTCCATGTTGTTTTCATGTCGTTCTCTTTTATTGCCACCTCGTGTCGTTTTTATTATTAAGTCTTCGTGTCGTTTTACCTCGTGCAGTGTTATCCCGTGTCATTTACTGTTTCGACCTTGTGTCGTTATCAGCCCGTGTTGCTTTCATCTCGTGCTGTTTTCACTATCCTCGTGTTGTTCTCACCGCATGTCGATTACTGTTGTGACGACCCAGAGTTCAGGACACCGATATACCGATAACATCGGTATACCGACACCAAGAACTGGGGAGGCCACCCAAGAGGCTGATGAGGCCCCTGAAGGGTTAGTGGGGGGTTAGCTGAGGAATATGCATAATTAATTGCGAATTGGGGCGCGCAATACAAATAAGTATTTAAGATTTAAACACAAGTGCGGAAGCAATTTAAAATAACCAGAGTGATATATATAACTAGTCCAGAGTCACAAACACTAGTCCACAGGGCACAACTACGCGGGGCATACCCCGGCAAAAGTACAACACAAGCCTCAAAAAGGCAGCTCGTGCACAGCTGGCAGCTAAGGAACGGTCCCGAAACAGCACACTAAACTCCGGGAGATGTCGGGCGCGGCTCACCTGAAAGGAGAAGGGTGAGTCACAGCCAGACTCAGTAGGGGTCACGCGGATCCCTACCTCGCGCTAAACATGCGAACATGCATAATTAACAGCAATTAAAGCATGCATTTAAATAAATACACAGGCAATGGCATGAATATCTAATCACAAGAAAGCTGTAAACTCTATCTAAGCAAGTATAACAGCTAACACATGCCGCTACTAATTAAATGCAAGCGATTAAAGCTAAAACTACCAATTAGAATGAGCTGCAACTAGTCCAAGCAACAAGGAAGGACAACCACTGGAGCAGAAACCAGAAGCGTCCACTGACGGCTTACACTGCGTCTCAAGCACTCGCAGTCGACAAGCGACAAGCTAAGCGCGCAAACAGTACCAAACCAAGTGACCAGTCGGAGTGACACCCGTCGGCGTCAGTCCACAGTCTCCGACCACGTGTGCACACACTGACTCTAGCCTGAGCCAGGCCCTCTAACTAGTTTTCTCCCTTGGCAGGACGCTACCATTGGCTGGGAGCCCACGGAACTAGCTTACAAACCGTGAATGGGAAATATACCCCTCCGCCATCCTCAAGCGGGTCGGTACTCAACAGACCTTAGGGAAACAACAGTGGCTCCATTGCCTGGAAAGAAAAGCTACTCTATTGGCACATAAAACACGCCACGATGTAGTAAAACAATACAACTATGGCATGAATATAGAACGGAACGCATAAGCAATGGGCTGGGAATATATTGCAGCCATCAGGGAAGTGGCGGTCAAGGACCCACGCGCCACATGCAAACGACGGTCGGGGGTCGGCGCGTTACTTCAAGAATGACGCTCCAGTCCCCATCCGTCACTCCCGTCAGGATTCCAGCTCAAGAGGCACCAAAGGCATGTAACGGTGGGGGCCCTGCGCGTTACTTCGAAGCGACGCGTGGGGTCACCGCCGTCACATCCACCCGAGGCTCAAACCACCTATCAGCGTTCTAAATGGTAACAGGCGAAGTAACGCCCCGGTCTAGGCGCGTCGGACCGAAACGACGGTCGGCCGACTGGCCGCCGGGCGCACCGCCTGACCAAAATCACGGAAAACAGTTGATGAGTAACGGATGGGAGCCCCACCGTTACTCTCCAAGTAACGCACCCCTATTGGGCCGCTATTTGGTAGTGACGCGTCCATCTTGGACCGTCGGGCAAGTGACGGTTCCTGGCAGGACCGTCACTGCACCTGGGTTACGGGCGGGTGCGGTTTGTAAACCGAAGCCCTCCCGGACGGCTGAAAACGCCGGGTATCGACGAAAAACCTGATAACCTGTCAAACCACGCATGCTAGACAACAATTTAACATCTAAATCTAGCACATGCGAGGCCTAAAACGCATTAAACTCAAGATTTAGGCTAAAACCCCAAAAATGGAAATATGAACATCATGCATGCTACGGGGTGCTAATCAACAAACGAGCTAAAGGAAACGATCCTAGCAAGATCGAGGTTCCATCCCCCTACCTTTCGCAAGCCGAAACCGTCGAACGGGCCGCATGCAAGGAGGAATAGCCACGGAGCTTCCACGCTCCACCTCGCTCCCACGATCACCGATCCACGCCGAAGTGGACACCCACGCGCTCTACTCGACGCGAGGAATCCAACGGTGCCAACCTCGTCTCAATCCGACGCCGTCTCGACCCCGATCCCTAAGAGAGGAGAGGAGGTGGCCGCACGGAGGAGAGAGAGAGGGAGAGGGTGAAATGAGAGATCGACGGGGGAGAGAGAGAGGGTGAGAGATATAAAAAAAATAAAAATAAAATTAATATATATATAATATAATCATTATATATATAAAAATCTTATTAATATTCATTAACCCTCAAACAGCTCCGAACAAATCCGGAAAAATGCCAGACAAATTCCCAAAAATCCAGGAAAATAGCCGGAATTTCCAGGACAATTAATAGAACAAATACCACGAAGGATCCATTAAGGCACGGGCCTTACAGTCCCTCCCTCCTTACAGAAATTTCGCCCTCGAAATTTACAATAACCGAAAAGGAGGAAACTGAGAAAAGACTTATACCTCACTGGAACAAGAAAGGAAAAAGCTGACGCATCTCATCTTCACGCTCCCAAGTAGACTCGTTACCAGAGTGACGCTGCCAAGCAACTCTTACCAGAGGAATAACCTTATTTCTCAACCGCTGCTCACGACGGTCTTCAATTCGGATAGGAAACTCTGGCGTGGACAAATCAGCAGTCACCTCGGGCCACACTGAATCATCGAGAACATGAGAAGCATCAGACACATATTTCCTCAACTGAGACACGTGGAACACATTATGAATAGCTTGCATGGCCGCCGGCAGTTGCAAACGATAAGCCACTGAACCAATAGCTTCAACAATCGGAAAAGGGCCAACATACCGCGGACTAAGCTTTCCACGCTTCCCAAACCTGGAAACACCCTTCATTGGAGATATTTTAACAAACACCATATCTCCCGGCTCAAATTGTAGTGGACGTCTGCGTCGATCTGCATAACTTTTCTGTCGACTCTGAGCCGTCAACAATCTCTGTCTGATCAGACGAACCACATTAGAACACTGCTGTACCATGTCCGGTCCTGTCAACAGTCGGTCCCCAACATCAAACCAGTTCAGAGGAGTACGACAAGGACGACCATACAGCGCTTCATAAGGAGCCATGCCAATACTGGAGTGAAAACTGTTATTATAAGCAAACTCAACAAGTGGTAAATGCTGACCCCACGAACCTTGCCAATCAAGGCAACACGATCTTAGCATGTCTTCCAAAGTCTGAATAGTTCTCTCTGACTGTCCATCTGACTGTGGATGATACGCTGAACTGAAAGCTAACTCAGTGCCCAAAGCTTTCTGGAAACTACGCCAGAAGCCAGAGGTAAAACGCGGGTCACGATCTGACACAAGTGAAACAGGAATTCCATGCAATGGCACGATCTTCTGCACATAGAGCTCGGCCAATCTCTGCACACTCCAAGTAACTTTAATTGGCAACAATCTGGCGGTTTTCGTCAATCTGTCGACAAGCAGCCAGATTCCATCAAAACCTTGAGAAGTTCGAGGCAAACCCACCACAAAATCTGTAGTAACATGGTCCCATTTCCACATCGGAATTTCCAATGGCTGAAGCAGACCACCTGGCTTTTGATGTTCGGCTTTAACTAATTGACAAGTCAAGCACTTAGAAACAAAAATAGCCACGTCCTTCTTCATGCCGGGCCACCAGAACTGCTTCTTCAAATTCTGATACATCTTGGTGACACCAGGGTGAATAGCAAAACGGGAACCATGGGCTTCACTCAAAATCTCATTCCTCAAATCATCATCAACAGGAATATACAATCTGCCCTGGAAACTGACGACCAGCTCGTCATCAAATTCCACATCATATCTTGATATAACACGGGCCAAATCAGAATCAGCTTGTTGGGCTTCTAGAATCTGCTGATACAAAGCTGAACCCAAAACCAAGCTAGCACAAACTGCCATCCTCGGATCGGCAGGAATCTCTACACACAATGCCTCGCTCGGAAGCTGTTCCCACAATTTCCATTCATGAAGCAACAAATGACTGACTTGTACTTTCCTGCTCAGAGCATCGGCCACAACATTCATTTTACCTGGCTGATAGGAGAGTGTAAAGTCATAATCTTTCATGTATTCCATCCATCGCCTCTGCCTGAGATTCAGATCTTTCTGGGAGAAAATATACTGTAAACTCTGATGATCAGTAAGAATCTGAAATTTCTCACCATACAGATAATGTCTCCAGATCTTCAAGGCAAAAATAACTGCAGCTAGCTCTAGATCATGAGTGGGATAATTTCCTTCATGCTGTTTCAATTGCCGAGACGCATATGCGATAACCTTACCATGTTGCATCAGCACTGCACCCAAACCTACTCGAGACGCATCTGTACAAACAAGAAAACCACCCGAGTCGGAAGGCAAAGTCAACACTGGAGAAGAAGTCAACAGCCTTTTCAATTCAACAAAGCTAGCCTCACACTGATCCGACCAGACAAATGGCACACCCTTCCGTGTCAATTTAGTCATCGGTGCTGCAATCTTCGCAAAATCCTGAATGAATCTGCGGTAATACCCAGCCAATCCTAAAAAACTTCGTATCTCCGTGATGGTCCTCGGTCTCTGCCAACTCAAAACGGCATCAATCTTTGCAGGGTCTACTGCTACTCCATCACTAGAAATCACATGGCCAAGAAAATGAATCTCCCGAAGCCAGAACTCACATTTACTGAGCTTCGCATAAAGCTCGTGATCTCTTAGAGTCTGCAGAACGATCCTCAAATGCTGCACATGATCATCAACAGAGGCAGAATATATCAAGATATCATCAACAAAGATCACCACAAAATGGTCCAGAAATGGACGAAAGATACGCTGCATTAGATCCATGAAAGCTGCTGGGGCATTAGTCAAACCAAACGGCATGACTAAAAATTCAAAGTGACCATATCGAGTACTGAAAGCAGTCTTCTCCACATCAGATTCCCGGATCCGCAACTGAAAATAGCCAGATCGGAGATCAATCCGTGAAAAGACAGCAGCAGACTGTAACTGGTCAAACAAATCATCAATCCTGGGGAGCGGATACTTATTCTTGATAGTCGCCTGATTCAGCTGCCTGTAATCAATACAAAGCCTCAGGTTTCCATCTTTCTTTTTCACAAACAGTACTGGGGCACTCCACGGAGAAAAACTGGGACGAATATAACCCTTCTCCAGTAACTCTAGTAGCTGTGCACGCAGTACTTTCAATTCAGCTGGAGCCATTCGGTACGGCGGCTTTGCTAAGGGGCCAGTACCTGGAATCAGTTCAATCACCATCTCAATCTCTCGCTCTGGGGGCAAGCCTGGCAACTCGTCAGGAAACACATCAGGGAACTCACAGACAACCGGAATATCACAAACATCCCGTCGTGGTTTTTCAACAGCCACCACTGAAGCAAGGAATCCCTGACAACCTGCGCTAAGCAACCTATAGGCTCGAATAGCAGAAATAATCATACGAGAAGAACGGGATCGAATACCTTGAAAATAAAAGGCTGATTTTCCCTGGGGCTGAAAATAGACTTCCTTCGATCTGCAGTCAACCACAGCTCCATAATGCTCCAACCAATCCATTCCCAGAATAACATCATAATCTGCCAGCTGCAACGCATACAATCTCGCCGGCAACTGGTGATCATCAATCATCACAGGAGACTCATCCAAACACAAGGGAGTAACCATGAAATCTCCAGAAGGCAATTCCACAAACAACTCACAAGACAGCTCAGAAGTGGGTTCCTCAATACAAGCCATAAAATCCTCAGAAATAAAAGAGTGAGAAGCACCAGAATCAAATAAGACATGAGCTGCATGACCATAAAGCATAATCGTACCTTCCACAAGATGGGACGCAGCAGCATCAGCTCTTGTCAAATGAGAAACTTTACCTTTCTGCTTCTTAGAACCAACTGAAGATTGCTGAGAAGACGCCGACGCCTGAGAGAAAAATTGCTGTGGAGCTTGAGGTGCAGGAGGTCTAAACTGCGGCTGAGGTTGAGAAAACTGAGGAGCTTGCAATGGATTCGGCCTCAGCGGGCAATCTCGAACCACATGACCTGGCTGGTCACACCTAAAGCAAACAACAGGAAGAGAACACGGTTGGCCCTTATGATGACCACCGCATCTCCGACACGTCCACGGCTGACTAGCAGCTGAGCTCTGTCGAGTCTGAGAAGAAGGTGCTGTCGGCTGCTGAACAGAATCTGTACCGGACGGCTGCTGAAAAAACTTCTTCTTCTTCTTGAACCTTTTGAACTTGGGCTTAGAAGGAGAGGAAGCACTGGAAACCTCTGACTGGACCGAAGGAACACTAGGCACGGGCTGTCGGTAAGCCTGCTGAACCTGAGCCACCGGCTGCACTGACCCTGCCTGGGGATATCCACCCGGTCTCGCCATCTCCAGCTCTAAGGCTACAGCTGTCTGGCACGCAGTATCAAGATCCGCAACACGACTCGCTATCAACGGCATCTTCAACTCTGGCCTCAACCCTCGCAAGAATTGCTGGGTCTTCAAAGCTTCACTGGCCAGCACATGGGGCGCATACTGACCCAATTCCAAGAACTTATTCCTGTACTGAAGCACGGTCATACTGCCCTGGGTCAATTCCATAAACCGATACATCTTATCCATCTGCAAGCAGGCAGGAGTATAGGCACGCTCAAAAGCAGCAACGAACTCTGCCCAAGTGATTTGCCGAAGAGGTCTGGATCGAAAGGAAATCTGCCACTCGGCTTTCCACCACGCAATGGACGTACCCTGGAGTTGAAAGGCAGCGAGCATGACTTTTTCATCTTCAGCACACTCCATCGAGACAAAAACACGCTCTATCGCATCCATCCATTGCCTCGCGACTTCTGGATCAGCTTGGCCATCGAAAGCAGGCGGATTGAACATCAGAAATTCCTTCAAAGCCTTGCCTCGACTGCCAGGCACTTCAGCTTGAACGATCGGCACTGGAGGAGCAACTGGAACGACAGGAACAGCGGGAACTGCAGGAGGAGGTGCAGAACCGCTATCTTCCCTGGGCGCATCTCGAGGAACACGAGGAGCTCGAGGAGGTCTTCCTCGACGAGGCGGCATAATTATGCTGCCAGAAACACAATCAACAATGAAATCCATCAATCATACGGAAAACATCCTATGCCAGCAAGAGACAACAACAGGACTAGCTCTGATACCACCTGTGACGACCCAGAGTTCAGGACACCGATATACCGATAACATCGGTATACCGACACCAAGAACTGGGGAGGCCACCCAAGAGGCTGATGAGGCCCCTGAAGGGTTAGTGGGGGGTTAGCTGAGGAATATGCATAATTAATTGCGAATTGGGGCGCGCAATACAAATAAGTATTTAAGATTTAAACACAAGTGCGGAAGCAATTTAAAATAACCAGAGTGATATATATAACTAGTCCAGAGTCACAAACACTAGTCCACAGGGCACAACTACGCGGGGCATACCCCGGCAAAAGTACAACACAAGCCTCAAAAAGGCAGCTCGTGCACAGCTGGCAGCTAAGGAACGGTCCCGAAACAGCACACTAAACTCCGGGAGATGTCGGGCGCGGCTCACCTGAAAGGAGAAGGGTGAGTCACAGCCAGACTCAGTAGGGGTCACGCGGATCCCTACCTCGCGCTAAACATGCGAACATGCATAATTAACAGCAATTAAAGCATGCATTTAAATAAATACACAGGCAATGGCATGAATATCTAATCACAAGAAAGCTGTAAACTCTATCTAAGCAAGTATAACAGCTAACACATGCCGCTACTAATTAAATGCAAGCGATTAAAGCTAAAACTACCAATTAGAATGAGCTGCAACTAGTCCAAGCAACAAGGAAGGACAACCACTGGAGCAGAAACCAGAAGCGTCCACTGACGGCTTACACTGCGTCTCAAGCACTCGCAGTCGACAAGCGACAAGCTAAGCGCGCAAACAGTACCAAACCAAGTGACCAGTCGGAGTGACACCCGTCGGCGTCAGTCCACAGTCTCCGACCACGTGTGCACACACTGACTCTAGCCTGAGCCAGGCCCTCTAACTAGTTTTCTCCCTTGGCAGGACGCTACCATTGGCTGGGAGCCCACGGAACTAGCTTACAAACCGTGAATGGGAAATATACCCCTCCGCCATCCTCAAGCGGGTCGGTACTCAACAGACCTTAGGGAAACAACAGTGGCTCCATTGCCTGGAAAGAAAAGCTACTCTATTGGCACATAAAACACGCCACGATGTAGTAAAACAATACAACTATGGCATGAATATAGAACGGAACGCATAAGCAATGGGCTGGGAATATATTGCAGCCATCAGGGAAGTGGCGGTCAAGGACCCACGCGCCACATGCAAACGACGGTCGGGGGTCGGCGCGTTACTTCAAGAATGACGCTCCAGTCCCCATCCGTCACTCCCGTCAGGATTCCAGCTCAAGAGGCACCAAAGGCATGTAACGGTGGGGGCCCTGCGCGTTACTTCGAAGCGACGCGTGGGGTCACCGCCGTCACATCCACCCGAGGCTCAAACCACCTATCAGCGTTCTAAATGGTAACAGGCGAAGTAACGCCCCGGTCTAGGCGCGTCGGACCGAAACGACGGTCGGCCGACTGGCCGCCGGGCGCACCGCCTGACCAAAATCACGGAAAACAGTTGATGAGTAACGGATGGGAGCCCCACCGTTACTCTCCAAGTAACGCACCCCTATTGGGCCGCTATTTGGTAGTGACGCGTCCATCTTGGACCGTCGGGCAAGTGACGGTTCCTGGCAGGACCGTCACTGCACCTGGGTTACGGGCGGGTGCGGTTTGTAAACCGAAGCCCTCCCGGACGGCTGAAAACGCCGGGTATCGACGAAAAACCTGATAACCTGTCAAACCACGCATGCTAGACAACAATTTAACATCTAAATCTAGCACATGCGAGGCCTAAAACGCATTAAACTCAAGATTTAGGCTAAAACCCCAAAAATGGAAATATGAACATCATGCATGCTACGGGGTGCTAATCAACAAACGAGCTAAAGGAAACGATCCTAGCAAGATCGAGGTTCCATCCCCCTACCTTTCGCAAGCCGAAACCGTCGAACGGGCCGCATGCAAGGAGGAATAGCCACGGAGCTTCCACGCTCCACCTCGCTCCCACGATCACCGATCCACGCCGAAGTGGACACCCACGCGCTCTACTCGACGCGAGGAATCCAACGGTGCCAACCTCGTCTCAATCCGACGCCGTCTCGACCCCGATCCCTAAGAGAGGAGAGGAGGTGGCCGCACGGAGGAGAGAGAGAGGGAGAGGGTGAAATGAGAGATCGACGGGGGAGAGAGAGAGGGTGAGAGATATAAAAAAAATAAAAATAAAATTAATATATATATAATATAATCATTATATATATAAAAATCTTATTAATATTCATTAACCCTCAAACAGCTCCGAACAAATCCGGAAAAATGCCAGACAAATTCCCAAAAATCCAGGAAAATAGCCGGAATTTCCAGAACAATTAATAGAACAAATACCACGAAGGATCCATTAAGGCACGGGCCTTACAACTGTTTTCACTTAGCATTATTTTTATGTTCGTGTCGTTTTTCTGTGTAGTGTGTGTTTGTCACCACTATACTTCGTGTCGTTGCTTCTTACTTCGTGTCTAACTTCACTTCGTGTTGTTTTTCACCTCGAGTCGTTTCCTTATACTCTGTCCTCGTGTTGGTCTCTCGTTTTAGTCTTCATGTCGGCTTCTGTCGTAAGCCCGTATTGTCCTCGTGTTGTTTTTGCATTCGTAACCTCGTGTCTCTCTTGCGTATAACCTCACCTCGTGTCATTATCTTCTGTATATCTGATCTGTTACAGAATTTCTCGTGTCGTTCTTATGACATCTCGAGAAATAGTCACGTCGTGTTGTTGTTACTATACCTCATGCAGTTTTGGTCTTAATAGCCATGCAGCGTATTAATGGACTTAATCTCATTACAGGTCCGAGGAAGAACATTCCACACTCCAGGGCTGCACGTGATCCGAGACAAGAGGAACCAATTTGATAAAGGCACGTGACAGGATACTTCTGGATCGAGCGTGGGAGGCACACGCATTTCATGCCCTATCCATCTGCTGTTGATGCTATAAATAGAATCCTTCGTCCTCAGATGAAAGTTATCGAAGTAGAGAGGCATAGAAGAAAACAGGGAAACAGAGAGCCCTTCGATCCAGGAAAAAGAAAAGAAAGAAAAAAAGAATAGCAGAGAGAAATAGAAAGAGAGCAGAAGAGTGTTCAGAAGAATTGTTCTGACTTGCGGATCAAATCCGAAGTCTATTGCTCTATATTGAGCTACATTGTTTCCATTGTCTGGCATTTTTTGATTTCCTTCGTTCGTATTTTTCATTTCTTGTTCTTATCTTTCTTCAACCGTTATTGTTTGTGTTTCCGATCCTCTGGACTGAGGTCGGGGTCCTCCTGTGAGATCAGGAGTAGGGAGAGTCAATCTCCGGTTTGCAAGCAGCAGGTGAGCTGCTTGTAGGTACCCTCCGGGTTGGGAGGAAGAGGGGTCTTCGACCTCTGGTTCACTAGTAGCAGGGCTGCTACTAGTGGGGTTACCCTCTTGGTAAAGAGGAAGAGAGACGTGAGTCTCTGGGTTCTAGTGACTGCTGATCGCTAGAGGTTCCCTCCGGGTAGGAGGAAGAGGAGAGGTTGTTCTCCTGGGAAGCTGTGTATCAGCAGTTGTTTGGCAAGCTGTGTTGCCCAGCCTTTAGTGAAGCCACACTCAGGTTGAGTGTGGGGTGGATGTAGGTCTGAAGGACCGAACCACCTTAAAATCCTCTGAGCCCTTGTGTGATTGATCGTGATAATATTGTGGTATGCCTTCTATTTGCTTGAGCTATTAACTGCACTGCATCTTTTACGATAGTCAGAACTCGAGGTTAGCTCTGTTTAGCAATATACTCTGCAATAAGTTTTTAAATCTACGAAAACAGTGATCTATTCATCCCCTCCCCTTCTAGATCACTTCATATTGTACTTATCAGGCGGGTGGAAATGCGGGTTTTTCCCAGAATGTGGTCCAACGGCCAGGGAAACGGATCCAATGGTCCGCGCAGTTTCATAGCTGATGGGCAGTCTATCACCCGCCCCCCTTTCTTTGATGGTAATAATTACTTCTTCTGGAAGAACAGGATGGAGGTCTTTATCAGGGCCCAAAGCAACAAGCTATGGAAAGTCATTACAGATGGTCCATACACCCTTCCACCGAATGAAGATATGTGGACAGAAGATCAGGTCAAACTCTCCGCACTGAATTGGACAGCTCTTAACATCATACAGTGCGCCGTCCATCCGGAAGAATATTCAAGGATCTCAGCGTGCAAGACTGCAAAGAATATGTGGGATGATTTGCAGTTAATTCATGAGGGCACATCTCAGGTGAAGGCTACCAAGATCAACATACTTACAACTCAATATGAGTTATTTAAGATGAAGCCAGAGGAGCCGATCACAGAAATGTATGCCAGATTATCTGTGATCATCAACAGTCTGAAAGGCCTTGGAAAGGATATTCAACAAGAAGACATAGTCAGGAAGATCCTTAGGTCTCTAACTCCCGTCTGGGATACCAAGGTGACTGTAATAGAGGAATCAAGAGATTTATCCATCATGACAGTAACCCAGCTGATTGGTTCTCTCATGACCCATGAAATGAATTTCACACGAGGAAACGATGGGCATGACAGAAAGGGAAAGAATGTTGCTCTGAAGGTTTCACGACATACTAAGAAGAGCAACAACAGCAGCAGCAGCAGCAGTGATGATAGCAGCGAAGGGTCTGATGGATTCTCAGACTTGGACAAGGATGAGCGAGCTATGCTCACCAGGCAGTTCAGAAAGTTCCTAAGAACAAAAGGAAAATTCTACAGGAGGAAGAAATTTAATGCTGCAATGAAGTCTCCTGAACGAAGATTTGAGAAGAACCGGTCTGCTAAGAAGATCACTTGCTATCATTGTCAGAAATCCGGTCACATGAAAAGTGAATGTCCAGAGCTACAAGCTAAGGCTCCAGGACACCAGAGGAATGTGGTGCACAAGAAGAAGAAGGCCATGCTGTGCACATGGAGCGATGAGGAGGAGGACCCAGAAGCCACTTCGTCCAGTGAAAATGAAGAGAAGACCTGCCTCATGGCCGACCATGAGAAAGAGGTAACAAATTTATTTGAGAATTTTACTTTGGATGATTGGGAGGACGCCTATGGCGACCTGTTAAGTAAATATAATTGTTTAAACAAGGAGCATAGAATGCTTAGACGTAAGTTTCATTCTCTGTCTGAAGAACACTCTTCTATTGTCACTAATAGCATGAAAACCAAGGAGATGGCCACTGAGCTAGATCAGGTTAAAGGTGAGATTGAGAGGTTGAGAATGGAAAGAGAAGAGAATCTAGCTAGAATAGATGAGCTGAAGTGTAAAGCTGAAGAGTCTAAAGGAGAGATTAGACTGATGGCTGAAAAATATGAGGCAGTTAGAACAGTTAATCAGGAACTCCAGGACCAATGCAATGAATTTCAGAAGGAGATTGAGGACAAAGAAAAGGTGCTTGAAAAGTTTACAGAGGGGAGAAACAACCTGAATGTCCTTCTGGGGTCGAGGGTAAACTTCAATAGGGAGGGATTAGGATACAATCCTACTAGTAAAAAACCCTTTGAATTTAAGACTATCACGTTCTGCCCCGCCAAAGGCAAGGAGAAACTGGAAACACCATCCGGTTCCAAATCTGTCTCTACAATGAAGTCTTCGATCAGTAAATTCATTCACTCCACTGGTCAGCAGTCTAAGTCAGGAAATCCTGAGACAAGCACTGCTCATGTACAGCAGGCGTGTTACCAGCCAATGTGGAAATGCTGCGGCCAAGGTGGGTCAAAAAGGTAAAGGAATATCTGAGGGTCTGTCCAAACAAGGGTCTCCTTTGGAAGAGCAGCGTAGGGCTGTCTCAAAGAAACTCAGTATTTCATTCAGAGTGGAATATCTCATATTTGTAGGAATTGAAACACAACGGCTTTCACAATCGAATCGCTTGAATGATCTTCCGCAATAAATCAAAGTCCTATATGAATGCATGCTGGGTTTAAAGAAAAATTCAAAACAAACTAAAATAGAAAATAGCCAAGGATAATATTGTCAACTTGTGAAGAACGGGTCAGGATACCGACCCGGTGAGCTGATACTGGGCTGGGGCCCGTTTATCCGCGTACCAACTCACTGAATGGAACCGTCGTCCCCATTCTATCACAAATTGACGGCCTATCCGTACAACCCAAACTCTTCCGGGATCATCACCGTTTTTGTTGAAGGGGAACTCAAATCCCAGATTCGTTCGGGCCGCAAGGTCCTTGACATGTTCTAGTAGCGTAGGTATCATATACTATGATGCATGACATGGTGGGACCAACTAATGAAAGGTGGGACAGGAGATAGGACAAAGACGTCCGTTAGTAAAACCTGCACAGGCCAGCAAAGGTTAGCAACATCAAAAGGTAGCAGAATCGCACCACAGTTCAAAGGAGATCCAGACAAAATCTTGACAATGACCACTGATGTGACATGTTCTGTCCTGTAGCACCCTTCCCTTCCTATAAGAACTCCCCTTAGGCTAGTTCATTCAAATGCACCAAGGTGGGTTTTGGAAGCTCAGGAGAGGAAGGAGAGGAGAATCTAGAGATCTTCAGGATGGAAGGAGAGTCTTCCGGCGTTATGAAGAGGAGCAAGCCTAGCAGCGAGATTAGGCGACTTTCCGACCTCGAGGGTCATCTGAGTGGGACGATCATGTCGCATATGGTAAGCCCACTCTTTTCAAATTTCTACACGTGAACCTTCTTCTTACTTCCTTCATTTCTTCTTCTTTCCTCTCCCAGCCATATCCACTCTTCCTAGACCCGAGGAAGTTTTCCAAGCTGCCATGGCTTTCAAAGCCGACTTCCAATATCTCCATTGGCATGAGGGCCATACTCTCGAAGTGGCATCTGCAGGGGCTCCTTATTCACGCCAAGCATTACGAGAAGATTCGTATGGACTGGGCGGCTATGGGCGCGCTAGTGGAGGTCTGACATCCCCAGACCCACACTTTTATCTTCCCGACCTTCGAGGTGACCATCCTCCTCGAGGAGGTGGAACTTCTGCTTGGTCTGAAGAAATTCAAGAGTGACGGGAAGGTGAAGGCTATGCGGATGCTGACACGGGGTACTTCTGAAAGCGTCCTTGGAAGCTTCATGCCGCCCGACACAGCTAGAAAGGTCCGTACTCAGAAGGGGATCGATCTCCAAAAGCTCGCGGAGTGGGTCATGGACGCCCTGAGAGGGTCACCAGACGATGACTATTTGGAGGGAATCATGAAGGGGTTCACTATCTGTCTGGCGGGTGCTCTCTTGTTTCCTTATACCGACAACATAGTGGAGGAAGACCAGCTGAGTGCTATCTGCGGGATCTGGCGTGGAAAGAGGGTGGGACCCGCCGTCCTTGCCTATCTTTACAGCGGCCTTACCGCCTCGAGTATGGGTAAGCCTCCTTTTGGTTGCGCACTTGTCTTGAATTGCTGGCTTGATTTGCACTTCAAATTCGACCACCGCGAGGGAATGCCAACCGCTTCGAAGCCCTTCCAACAAAGCCCGCTTCACCACATAGCCGACGTGTTAGGCTTTGGTGGTACTGTAGTGAACCGCGTTCCGTGGCTGAAGAAACGTGAAGACTGGCGGTCTCACTTCCGCACCGTGACACAAGGCTTCTTCACTTGCGCACCGGCATGTTTGCTTTCGATTGATCTCCTCATGAGGCCTTCTCCCGAAGTTGATCTTCAACTGATCGGCGCGACCGAGTTTGTTCTTTACAATGCGCATCGGTGCTGCCTCCAGATTGGCATCCCACGCCATTCGTTCCCGCCACCGACTGGCATCGTTCCCTTGAAGAAGAGGGAGTTGGGTACTGAAGCGGACGCGAAGGAAGCGAAGGCCATTAAAGCACCCTGGAAGACAAGTGTTGCGGGAAAGGCGTTAGCGCACGTGGTGGAAGAATGCGAGCCGTGGAGGGCTTATGTAACCGAACTGGGGAAGTTAAGGCCTAAAGCGCCTAAGCCCCTGATGTAGTTCACTCTGCTTTTCCGATGGAATAAAATTTGGCATTTGGATGTTTGGGACCCCCGTCCCCTTAATTATTATCTTTTTTTATGGTTTTTCTTTTTCTTTGTGTTTTTTATTTTGTTTGGATTATATACATATTCTTATATAAATATATTATATTTTTTTGAAAATTTTTTATTATGGGGGCGTCCAGGGGCCTGGACGCTCTATTTCATTTTATTATTTTTTTGATTATTTATTTGTGGGGGCGTCCACGAGCCTGGACGCCCCTATTTTGATTTTTTTTATTTTTTTATTTATTTTATTTTTGGGGGCGTCCAGGTGTCTGGACGCTCCTATTATTTTTTATTTTATTTATTTTTTTTTTATTTTGGGGGCGTCCAGGGTCCTGGACGCTCCAACTATTATTTTTTTATTTTATTTAATTTTTTGTTTTAGGGGCGTCCAGGCACCTGGACGCCCCAAAATTTTTTAAATTTTGAAATAAATAAAAATAATGGGGGCGTCCAGGCGCCTGGACGCCCCAAAAAATGAAATTCCTATTTAAGGGCTGCCCCCCCCCCCCCTTTTGCTCATTTACTGTTCAATCTGACGACCCAGTCACCCAGACGACCTATTCTTAGTCCCCATGGAGCGAGGAGGATCGAGCCAGGTTCCAGGGAAGCGAAAACGACTGGCTCGTCGTGCGAGGAGGTTGAGGGATGATGCCGAGGAGGCTGCAGCAGAGGAGATTGCTGCGGAGGAGGGGATGGAGGTGCCTCTCCTGGCCGCGGAGGCTGCTGCGGATGCTGGTGACGTGGGAGAGGACGATCACGACCCGGTAAGTACCTCGGAATCCTCACTCTGTGGTTCAATAGGCTAAAACGGGTGTGTGAGAGGCTGTGAGAGAGAGGCGGGTAGTGAGAGAAGGAGGCGTCCAGGGACCTGGACGCCTCCATGTTTTCTTTTTCTTTTTTTTATTTATTTATTAATTTTCGTAAATAATAAAATGAAATAAAATAATATAAAAAATAAGGAGGCGTCCTAGGCCCTGGACGCCTCCATAAAAATATATATATTATTAATAATTTTTGTTTTGGCCATTTTTGGGTTTTTTCTAAAAAAGAAAAAAAGAAATTGGGAGGAGGTGTCCAGGGCATTGGACGCCTCCACAAGAAAATAGAAATATTTATTTATTTTTTTTATTTTATTTTATTTTTTTTTAAAAAAGTAAAAATAAAATAAAGAGAGTAGGTAGTATATATATACAGTGTTATTGTTTATTACTGTTCATGATGCTGATGTGTTCTTTGTTGGTTTTTGTGGTGTGCAGGGCGTGATGAAGGGCCGGATCAGCTGGTCCTTGGTGGTGGCAGCATACCGTGGGCTGCCGGATTTCCAGAGGGCGCGTGTGGACGCCATGGGCTTTGGAGCTTTCCTTAGGATCGAGCCCTTCCGGCTCGACCTTCCTCTTATCCAGGCACTGAGGGAGCGGTGGCACGCACCGAGCCGGGCGTTTCTGATGCCCTGGGGGCACATGGTGCCGTCACTGGAGGACGTGGCTCGGATCACCGGGCTACGAGTTGACGGAGAGGCAGTCAGCGGGGTCACCTACCCTGACTACCGAGAGAGTGCCCTGGACCTGCTGTGGTTAGAGACGAGCGTGACTGATAGAGACAGCAGGGTAGTCGGCCGAGTGGAGATCATGGAGGCGCTTGGATTCGTCGACCCGCGTCAGCGGGTTAGCGAGACTGGAGCAGAGTTCTTGGCTCGACTGGAGGGGGATGCTCGTGCTGCTTTCACCCAGGACCCGAGCGAGCGGGAGCTGGTGGATCTAGACCTTCGGAGGTTCCTTTTCTTCTTCCTGGGCCGCCTTCTGCTGGGGACGAAGGGGGATGGCATCCACTGCCGTTTCCTCGGGATCTTGGCGGATCTGGACAGAGTGGGGCACTATGCGTGGGGAGCGGCTCTGCTTGCCCATCTGATTGTCGATCTCTCCCAGACTTCGGAGAAGGAGACGACAGTCAGCGGCTTCGCACCTTTCCTCCAGGTAAACATTTTATTTATGCATTCCTACAGTTAAATATGCAATTATT